>CM035813.1:8336108-8936108 GCA_020458035.1 Magallana ariakensis | reverse complement strand
TAAGAAAATGATGACGTCGGTCTAACGTAGTGTGACGTCATAATGAAAATATAAGATTTTGTGAAATCTTTTTAAAACTTTACGGTTGTTTCGTAAAAAAGAAAAAAAAATGGCCGAGAACACATGCATATTGGGTTTTTTTTTCTTATGAATTGGTTCTAAATTATCTCCTCTGTTAGTGAGTCGAGTAAAATTAAAATTCGTCTGATTCGTTTAAAAATTAGAAGCAAATTTTCAAAATGCGTTTGTCGACTAAAACGTGCATGCAACTTTATGTTCCATTGAAATGGCGTTATTTGATTTGATCATCGATACATGTTTGAAATTTGTAACATCATAAACACGGAGATCTAGACGAATCTCCAATAAATTTCAGAAATAAAACTTTGAAATTAATGGATCAATCGGACAAATTTTGAGGAGAGGATTTCTCAAAAGCAGAAAACCCGCAAGCTACCTACCATTTTGTTTGTTCGTCTTTTACAAAATATTAATACCTAGATAATGTTTGGTTTTTTTTAATTTTCAGTGCTACTAAAGGCACAGAAAAAAATGTTAAAGACCCGGAAATTAACAGAATATCAATTTCAACAACGTGGATGAATATAACGGACAGTATGTTTTATGCATTGATAATTGCAATTATTTTTTATTATGCAATATATCCGGACAAACAAATATTTTTACATTTAACGTGTTTAGACGTTAATTTAACAAATACTTTCCTAGATAGTCCATGTGACTTAAAAGTTTGTGGGCATTTTAGAAAAAAAAATACATATCCCGGGTGAATTATGTTGTCGCTAAAAATGTCAATCGTTAAATGTTCTATTTGAAAGATGAAAGAAGACGGTTCATAATTTGCATCCACAGCTTTTCTAGAATTCTAACAGAGTTACTCATTTATAGCGAGAAAACATGCATCAAATATCGTTTATATCGAAATGTAAAGTAGTAAGTAGGAAAAATTTATCATTTTATATAAGAAAGAAACTACAGATGTTTACCAAGTTGATTGTTTATAGTTATTATCAAACCTTAGAAGTATTTTATTCATTTTGCTGAAAGATTGACTTTTTCATAAATTTGTGCATGTGTTTTAACGCAGCACAATCTGCTTCCGCGTCAGTATACTGTTTTCATTATGATATACCGTGTATCAGGTTTTTTCCGCGTCATGTTTGTTCCGCGAATTGAACCCAAAAACAGTATATGGAATTAACGCGAATCAATTTTATACTATTTCAAAGTCAAAGTGAGAAATAAATCATGCACGATTGTTTTAACCTGTAAAGTATTTGACAGTAACATCTTAATTTTAACTCTTAAATTTTAATGAAAAATTCAGACAATGAGACAGTTTAAGCAATTTCCTCAATGTGAAATGATTATCAATAATTATTTTCAGAGATACAACATTCATAGATCAAATCATTTACCGTTACATATTCTGGTAGCTCAGGTATAATTGGACATCGGTTTACACAAGTAACATGACCAATTTAAATAGCTTGTCAATGGATTATTACATAAACATTGATGCTTACATACCTGTTAGCTGAACATAGTTCACTGCAAATTTACTGACCTCTTTGATTAATAAGCAGATAAGTAACTCTATTACAAGACCAACACATTTTTTCTAAATTTACGCTGATTTTCTTTCCGCGAGTCGGAAATCGTCGAGAACAAAGCGGAAATTGGATACACGCGGAGTAAATACCCTGATATACGGTAGCCAAATATATATATATATATATATATATATATATATATATATATATATATATATATATATATATATATATATATATATATATATATATACCTACCGACCTACCTACCTGTTTGTGGGTTATAAGGGATGTTTTATGTTAAATTTTATCTACATCTAGCTTACATCTAGGTCAGAGACAAACACAGTTGTTGGAATGCCTAAAAAACAAGAGCTGTCCAGTAAAACTGATAAGGAATGAGATAAATACATGTTTGTGTACCACCGATGTGTGCGCCAAAATCAAATGTAATGGTTCTGGAAAAAGTTCTCATTTAACCATTAAGATTGAGATGGTTCTTGCTCATCATGAGGAATGTTCCGCTTTTGTTGTGATCGACAACCTTTCATGTAAGTAAATCAAATTAAATTATACAGATGTGTAAAAAAAAAATGGAAGTAATTGTTCGTATCTATCTATCTATCTATCTATCTATCTATCTATCTATCTATCTATCTATCTATCTATCTATCTATCTATCTATCTATCTATCTATCTATCTATCTATCTATCTATCTATCTATCTATCATCTATCGATCGATCGATCGATCGATCGATCGATCGATCGATCTATATATCTTCATCATAAAATTAGATATGCATGTATATTATAGATCAGCCTATAAGAAAATACACTTGTACAGCGTGCGGAAAAAAGATGTTTTCCATTAAAGAAATTCGATTGAAGGCTATAGAGTGAGATTTATTATCCTGCACTTCCTTGATCTGTTATTATATTGATCTATTCTATTTATCCGACAGTTATTCATTTTTTAAATAAAGATATTGCTTTTTTCAAACAATCACACTGACAGGATGAAGCTCTGCTACTAAGTTTTATAGATTCATGACTTTTGATTACCAACAAGTTGTACAAAGGAGATTAAAAAAATGTCAAAAATCATTTTAAACAAAGGATACTACCCGAGACGGGTTTTTGGGATTTGATCACATGATCAACACGTATTTACATTTCAATATACATAAAAAACGATGCCATATTCTTAATTAATATACAATCAGTTGATAAACAAACAGGCAATAAGGCAAAACAACAAACATAACCACGCTGGTATTTGTGGTAAACAATTAGATGTAACTGTATTAGAGATTATCAGATTGGGACACACTAGCCACTGTAAATTTAAGAGAGCGAGATGATATGAAATCGCACGGTATGTACATTTTTCAGATCATGTGCGATCGATCACCAAATTCCAATTGTGTCCTAGTAGAACGAGAGTTAAAATGAAACGAATTTTATTTTTAGAATCAAAAGATGGAGTTTTTGATGCTCTTCGAAATTGTAGCGATAGTGCGGATATTTCTGCATTTTCTACAATGAGAAAATCAGTATTTTACCTATGTGTCACTGGAATTTGTAAGAATCTTTGTATCATATCCAAATGTAAAGAAGGGATGCAGAATAACGAAAGAAACAGTCAAAAACCAATGGGCATGCAGTATTATCCAAGTAAATATTTTGGAATGCTTTTAAAGTGAAGAGTATACATGTATAATATTTGCTGTCGTAATAGCAAGCTTATCTGTGTCGTTTTTTACTATCTAATTTATATGAACACTCCATATTATAAAAGTTTTTCAGAAAAACAAGCCTTGATATTCTAATCTACGTTAATAACAGCACTGCTAAACATTTCTAACTAAATCCTACTATTTATTTATTCACTTAGTCTGTATTTTGATGTCGGCAACTTTTTTAATGGAATTTTAAAAACAGAAACAAAATAGTGTTTTAACTGTTCACTTATAGATCGTAATAACAGATATGCGGAAAAATAAATGGAATTTTCCTACTTACAAGAATATCTCGACTATCTAGCGTTTATCAATACCTGATAGCCGTTGAAATATAACTTTTCTTCTCATCCTATAATTCTCTATTTCTACCGGTAAATCTAATGAAAAAGAACTCCGAATATAAGGTTGATATGATATACATTTTACTCTGGTGTTTAGAAGAAATCGCCTTTGTCATCTCAGGAATATTAGTTTTCGGTGGAACTCTGGGATTTGTGATGGGAGTGGAATGTTCAACACACAGGTGTGTATATTTATATTTACCATGCTATGATTTTATTAAAAAGAAATTAATATTCATAAAAGTCAATTTCAATACACGAACAATACATTTTTTTTTAAAGAAAAGCGAAACTTTCAATTACCAGAGAGGTATTGCGTCAACACCATTCCCATAATTCAGAACTGAATGCAGATATCAATATTAGTGAACCACCTCAAAGCAGCGAGGTAACAAAATTTTAAAAAGATCAATTTATTATACTTTTATAATTATATTTTTTTTTCATAAAAATTAATGCATTATTTCTTTTCTTTAAACGTTTTTCGTCTTTTAATTTTTGGGGTTTATTATTTTTCTTTCTTTTTTGCGTTATTATTTTCATACTGCACTGAAACACGATGCGACTTAACACACCATATTTAGACTAGAAAAAGAGCAAACAGAAGTGCCAAATATAACATATGTACCAACTCCTCTCTGTATTTAACATAATCAAAACAATGGGAATGTTTACGCAAATTCATCTACTTATCTGAATAAGTTTATAAAATTATTGGTAAAAAGAAATAAAATATTTTTTGACTTGATATGGATTAGAATGCGTGAGTTTTTTGTTTCTTTGTTTGTTTGTTTGTTTGTCTTTTGGGGGGGGGGGCTATGATTTTGGGGGATTTTTGGGGAGGGGGTTGAGAAAGTTGCAGAAGTTCTAACCCGCTTTATTTACGCTAAGTATACTCGTTGATCCTTGTTTTGTTAAATTATATCTTTAAATTTATGAATACCTACTAAACACTTTTATATCGTAATAAGTATTTTGGGTTTCCATATCTCGCCTTTTCAGTTTTCCTTATTTTAACTATCACCAGCATCTTTATTTATCAACAAATTGATATATAAATGTATATTTACTTTATCATAGGTGGAAGAAGAAATTACATTAGAAAATATACAGCTAGAAAACATTATGTCCGCAAGAATTACTTCAACCGACTGTTTGGTTCCTAGCTACACCAGAAGACACAGTCTGGACGATGTCTATAATACTTACAATGTCTTAGAACCAAACTACGGATAAGATGAGATTCTTATAAAATCAATTATTTTGATTCAAAAGGAGCACGAAGTATCAAATTATAGAAAAAAAACCCGAAATAAAAAAATTGTTTTCTCTGTCTTAATGAACACATTTATGGAATGAAATATCAGTGAACTTTATTATTCTTTTTTATTTCATTGAAGGAACGAATAATAAACACCCAAGTGACACATTAAAATCAAGGCTTTTTCATATCATTGACAGTTGTTTATTTTATTGAAGTAACGAAAAATAAACAACCGAGTGACAAATTAAAATCTAGGCTTTTTGATATCGTTGACAGTTGTTTCTTCAATAAAAATGGAAATAGTAAATTTTCTTATCTTGTCATTGGAATTCTACAAAATTCTTTTGTTAAAAACCATTCTAATTGCACACACCAGTACCCTGGTGATATTAAAAAGATGCTTGGATTTTTTATAGACATCATCTATGTAGTGTTTGGAGACCAGGTATTCCAACAATCAGTCGGAATTCCCATGCGCACAAAATGTGCTTCTCTATTGGCTGACTTATTTTTATATTCATATGAAGCAGAATTTATTCAAAAGCTTGTGAAAGAAAAGAATAAAGCACTTTCTGTGGCCTTCAACTCGACATTTAGATATATTGATGATGTTTTATTCATGAACAACAGTTACTTTAACTCTTAAGTTAACTCAATATATCTCTTTCTAGTAAAATATCCAAATATAAAACAGCTGTCTCAGAATCTGTGGTATCTTTTATTTCAAGCTCACTGGGATATACGTAAATGGTAACATTACAACAAAACAATATGATAAACGTGATGATTTTTTTCCATTGTCAACTTCCCTAACTTATGTAGCATTATACCATCACCACCTGCTTATGGGGTTCATGTCTCGCAGCTTATTCGTTATGCAAGAGCATGCTCTACATACGAACAATTTCTAAAACGAGGCAAGCTACTAGAAAACACGTTGTTGGAACAAGATTATTAAGAATGTCGATTAAAATCATCTTTACGCAAGTTTTATGGTCGATACAATGACCTTGTCATCAAGTACAATGTTTCATTAAGACATATGCTAACTGACGTTTTTCATACTTGTTATACCATTTTTTTATATACCGGACTGACTACGGTTTCTTCCGTTATTCATGATCATGACGATGAGCACACGACGGGTGCCACCGGTCTGCAGATGCTTACCCCTCCTAAGCACCTGATCCCACTTCTATCTTTTTTTAGGTCTGTGTTTGCTCTGCTTTGAATTTGTATTTCGCTATATGGATTTTTGAGACGATTGACAGTTTGTTATTGTCATTTTTTATTGAGATGTTTTATTTGTCTTTATTTGGCTGATTTTGTATTTAGATTTCTATTTTTGCCATACACCGAAACGTTTTAATTCAGTATATGATAAGGAAATTACATAAGTCAAAAAATGGACATTGTTTATTTACCAAACTGTAATAATGCAATTCATTGTTTTAAAAAAAATATTCTGTTATTATGCAGTACATTGAAAGTTACATTTTTCAATGCAATGTCTAATAAATGAAATTATTAGTCTAGAGATGGATCACTTAGCATAGATACATAATAATGTTTCGTATTTTTATATATTAAATGTATCACTTTCAAAATGGAGTAAATTATAAGTTTTCTATGATTCTGTAAATTAAATACATTTTATTTTCAATTTGACAAATTAAAACAACTAAATCAAAGTTCGTTATTCAAAATGCATCTTTTTCTAATTATTTTGTTCTGTGTATTAATTTATTTTTGTTTTTACTTGACAATGTGCCTTTAATTATGCAAAGATACATTAAAATGATAAAAAATGATTTTTTTTGTGTCTATTTACACGTGTATAAAAAAAACTGCATAAAAACATTTATAATATCATATGATTTACGACTTAATTAAAGGTGATATTCTATAGCATATGCCATCGGCCATTTTGTGCAATGAATAATGATTTTGAATATTGTTAAGAGTTAAGAACACTTGCCCATTCTGATTAGTGGAAGTAAAACAGTGAATTAGTAAATTTCGTTCCGGTTTGTTATCTTGTCCTATATATATTGCTAAATTCTTCCAAAACGGGAAACTTAGCAATCATAAATAACAGCCATTGTAAATACAACTGACAATTAATGTATTTGCATAAATTAATTGTATTTGCATGTATAAAGTCACGTCGAACACGCTTACCGAAATGTATGTCTCCTGAAACTTGGTACAGACGAAAAGCATACGACAAGGTTATGCGAGTTCACACAACGTAAACATCACCAGTTTATAATAGGGGAGACTACCTGCACATTTTTGTTTCAATATGGGGGTCGTATTTCACATTATCCTTTACAATAGTACAGCGAACTTGAAACTCCGATGGCTCTACAACTTTACTTAAGGTTTAATTTGAGACCAGCCCTTGCAATTTCGTGGCTTATAATAACCTCCTTAATGGTAAATTTGGTTAGGTCTTAGCATGTATTCAATATTGTTTTTATGTAAGTATTCTACAAAAAACAGTCCCTTATAATAGTTTGCAGAAAAAAAAATATGTTTAGCTATAGAAGCGAATCAAGTAGTAATTGCACAATGCATGTGTTCCTTTTAATTATATACACTGAACCAAAGTTCTAAATGTTCAATCAATATTAGTTATTGATTATGTCAAATAAACGCAATTCTTTGTCGTATTTCCATCTAGTGGTTAAGAACGATGTAGCGATCCTGACTTCTGGCTGCGACCTGAGACCTGGGCCTTTGGTGGCCGGGGACCGGTTTTTTTTATACAATTCACTGTAGCCAGGGGATGAGTATCTTCGGAATTCTGTAACATTCTGTTCTAGAATTTCCTCGTTTCCCATTCAGGACAAATGCCTTTAATTAACTCTTTTTAATGCCAATCACCAATTTCTGAGAAAAATTACTAGTCAGATTATGTAAAATTTTCTACATAGTGGTTTTTCTGAGATTTCGCCTTTTTCCTATTTCGCCAATTTTTCATGATTTTTCAGCTTTTTAGACCTCCTCAGCTAATTCCCTGCAAAGGGTTGACCTTCCGTACCTTGTGCATGCTGCACCATCATATGTAAGAAACTTACCAGTTTAAAGTTTACAATGTCACATCCTCCTTCTTTTCGTGTTATTTTACCTCCCGTCTGTAACTTGCAATTTCACTGTGTAAAGCTATCATGCCCAAAAATTTTAATTTTCTATATTTGATCGTTTTTGAGAAAAAGGGTGGACAAAATCACTTTAAAAAAAAAAGAAAAAACGAATATTACGGCCGACCAGAAGTGACATCATTAACAAAAATATATGCGATAAAAGATCTTGATATTTTGTATTTTTTGTGAAAATTTCATAACAATCCGTTGTACCATGCTCGAGATATTTGAGTTTGAAACAAAAAATGTTAAGAAAAAAAAGAATAACTAGACATGATCTCGTTGCGAGCAACGAGGAGGTCTTCCGTGCGATAGTTTCAAGATAATATGACCTTGACTTTGATATTCGTCAACGAAACTTGATGTTATAATGGGAGCAGATTCATAATGCCCTTCTACATCTATAGGGTTCTTTTCAAAATGTATCTCATTTTTGAGAACGAAAGGATCAAACTTTTTGGATTCTAGTACTTTAAAATGCTTAATTCTGTAACAATTAAGAAAACTTTTACGTTCATGGGTTAAAAAAATGCAAGATGAACATTTTTTTCCTGCTATAGCAAATATCAAAATATTCTTTTGTAAAGACCTACGAATAAAAGACTTTAGACCCCTTTTAGTCCATAATTTAAGGGACCAGTCCCTTTTCTTAATATCAAATGAAAGATCATTTGATTTTGAACAGATTCTTATTTCTATATATTTTTTTAAATTTTTCTTTATATGTTAAGACTTCTTATGATATTAAACATATTTGTTCAGCAAGTGTTTAAAACTTCGTTACCGTTCTTGAGCTATCTGGGAAAGAACGTTTTAGGGGCCAACCCTTATCTCCTTATTGGGGTCACATAAGGAAATCAGTTAAGTGCTATGGAAGAAAGACTTCAAAGCTTTTTGGCCCCTAAATTGAGGGGGTCAGACCCTTTTTCTTGATATCAAATGAAAGGTCTTTTGATATTAAACATATTTTGTCCAATAAATATTTAGAAATTCAATACCGTTCTTAAGCTATCTGGGAAAGAACGTTTAGGGGCCGACCCCTTATCTCCTTTTTGGGGCCACATAAGGGAATTCTAATGGTTAAATATTGTTTAGAACATCATTCTAAGCATCTTTTATTCTATATTGCTTTTCAAAATATTTGTCCTTTTTTTGAGATATGTGATCAGAGTTTTGGACTTCTGGCCCCTTTAAACCCCTAATGACGTCATGCATTAATTTTTTTTATATTATATAGTTAAACAAATGTGAGATAAACATGTTTGCTTCTATAACATTTAACAAAATATTTCTCAGTTAAGTGCTATAAAAGAAAGACTTCAGATCCCTCTCAGCCCCTAAATTAAGGGGCCAGCATCTTCTTCTTGATATCAGATAAAAGGTTTTACGATAACAAACATATTTTGTTCAACAAGTGTTTAGAAATTCGTTACCGTTCTTGAGCTATCTGGAAAAGAACGTTTTAGGGGCCGACCCCTTATCTCCTTTTTTGGGACCACATAATAAAATTTTGATGGTTGAATATTGTTTAAAACATCATTATAAGCATCTTTTATTTTATATTGCTTTTCAAAATATTACTCCTTTTTTGAGATATAAGTGATCAAAGTTTTGGACTTCTGGCCCCTTAAAACCCCCAATGACGTAACATATGAGAAAAATTTTATAATCTACAGTTAAATAGGTGTAAGATAAACATTTTTGCTTTTATAACATTTTACAATATATTTCTCAGTAAAGTGCTATGAAAGAAAGACTTCAGATCCCTCTCAGCCCCTAATTTGAGGGGCCAGCCCCTTTTTCTTGATATCAAATGATAGGTCTTTTCATAATAAACTTTTTTTGTTCAACAAGTGTTTAGAAATTCGTTACCGTTCTTGAGCTATCTGGGATAGAACGTTTTAGGGGCCGACCCCTTATCTCCTTTTTGGGGCCACATAAGGAAATTTTGATGGTTGAATATTTAGAACATCATTCTTTACATCTTTTATTCTATATTGCTTTTCAAAATATTACTCCTTTTTCAGATATAAGTGATCAAAGTTTTGGACTTCTGGCCCCTGAAAACCCCTTATTACGTAACACATGAGAAAATTTTTGTAATCTGAAGTTAAATATCTTCCATAAACGAAATATCTATTTCAAGCTTAAGCAAGAACTTCAAAGTTTATGAGATAACAAAGGATTTTTCTTAAAAATATTTATGATTTTATGTCATTAATCACCTGCGCCGATGCGATTCAAAATATATCATTTGCAATATTAGGATTTGCCCGTCACGTGATTACAAAGTACATATGACGTCACAAAAATGCATCAAATATAATGTTTAACATCGTTGTCAATAAATGTAACATAGATTTTAAGAAATACTCCCAGTCAAAGAATTTTGCGATGATTCAAATAATATCGTTTTCCATCCGTATTTTAGCATCGGGACGCCTTAACATTGCTGCGCAATTAATAAGAAAAAAAACAATATGCATGCGTTCTCAACCATTTTTTTCTTTTGTACGAAACAACTGTAAAGTTTTAAAAAGATTTCACAAAAATGTTATATTTTCATTATGACGTTACACTACATTAGCCCGACGTCATCATTTTCTTACGTCTGAGAACAAAAAAAAAATGAAAACGCATTGCTATATTTTAGATCATGTAAATATCTAACAGATTTTATTATTAATGTAAATTTAAAATTTGATATTGAATGCACAGATGCTGTTAGTGTAAGAATGTGAAGAGAAAAAAATATGACCAATAATTTTTTTATTTTATGAAACTCAAACAATGCAGAAATAATTAGCAAAATTATATCGACATAATAAGTTTTAATCGTATTTGACAATAAATGCTTAAAGATTTTTTTTTTTTTATAATTTTGATCTTTAGATCAGCATGTTAAGAATTAAGAGTTAAATTTTTATCATTTCAAAAGCAGCAAAGTATGCGTAAGTTTCAATTCACTGAGTTGCCTAAAATGAAATATTTATATGAATTGCATTATTTGAAAATTTGAAAACAAGTATGATTTTACTAAGACGATCAACCTTCTACGTTGATTCCTAGTGTGATGTCAGCAAAACCCGCGAGCTACCTTAACTTACATACCATGTCCCTGTCCACATGCTTAACATGTCTCTATGATCATCATCAATAAGTTTGCATTCAATATTGTTGCAAAAAATTTTTAATAAATATATTTGTGTTAATGCTGGAATAAGGCAATTTATAGTATTTCTTGAAATTACATATATTATTATATAGAATAAAATAAAATCACATACTATTTCAGAGAGCAAAGCAAAAAAATTGATTCATAATTTGTAAAAGTTTGCTTGAGAAATTTCGGTATAAGTGTTTTATCTGCTGTAATCATTAATTTTAAGATAAACAAAATAGTACGATTTTGGTGTTTGAATTTTGTTATTTAAAATAATTCATATAATATAATAAGTGCAATTCTAAATAAGGCAATGGTGATGTTGTAATAAAGGATATCCGAAATTTTTTTTATAACAATCTTACCTTCCATTACAGTCCCCAAGACACAAAACAATAACATAAAGGAAAATTGCAGTACGATGCATGGAAAATAAATGTAAATACATTTTGAAGGTTCTATTTTCCTGATACTGAACTGAAAATAAGAATAATAGCTTATTATTCACTTAATTTTTGTACATGTAGATGTTATACAGATGTATGATCAGAGCATATGTAATAGAAACGGTCTCTGATTGAAAACCCGGATGTACATGTATAAAGCATATATTTTAGGATGATTTATATCCGGGGAAAAAAACTGTGTTCACATAATTAATAACTATCCAGAATATCCAGAATCAAAACACTCTGATGTGTTAATAATTAAAAATGTTCAAAGGAAAAACTTACAACATTTTTAACATACTATATATATATTGAAAACATTGGAGTTTGATGATTTCCTTTTACAAAGATAAATATGATTTGACCTAGATGTAAAAGATAGGAAGTATTGAAATGCGTACAATTTTTATCAAGAACAGTTAATCGACAAAATGGTAGTGACTAGACGGCTCTTAGTTTGTGTTGCATTATTTCCAGCAGTATTTGGATTTCTTTTAGATCCAACGAATGAACATGTAACAACGCATCAAACTAATGCTCCAGGTAATGTTGATATATATGAATTATGTTGATTATATGTTTTGAAATTAAAAAGAAAAGACAATCTGGATATCTGTGTGACATACATTGCGACAAAACATAGTCATAAAATCTAATGAAATAAATGAAAAAGCAGTTTTTAATTGCAGAGCAAGTGTTATATTTTTAACGTTGGCACTTATTCCGCTGTTTGATGTCAACGATTGATAATACTCTTATCAGTAACAGGTGTTGACATATGTATGATTGCAATTAATATCACAAAAAGTATTTTTTGTCAAAAAAAGAATTAAACATCTGTCAAAGGTCGTCTCAACAACATTTAGCAAAATAAGAGTTTTGATAATTTGTCTTAGAACAGATATGGAACGAGATGCTAGGATTTTGTACGACCAAATACTCCTGATAATAGCATAGATTACCTAACACGCAGACACGACAAGTTCTTACATTAAAATTGACGTCTAAAGATAAAAATATGTTTCTAAAGTTAAGCGTATTAAACATAATGTATACAGCCATTGAATGAAAAACACAGCAATACAGATAAAATTTATAATTATTCCAGTATTTCCGGCCCCCAAGGACTGTCAAGATTATCTGTGGGAGGGATATAGCCAAAACGGACTGTACATTATCTATCCCGAGAAAGGCGGACGACTTAGCGTCTACTGTGACCAGCAAACTGATGGAGGAGGTTGGACGGTAATTTCAATCAACAGTTGTTTATAACAACAGATAACAAACACAAAATGTCGCCAAACTCCGTAAAAAGGATTTAACATTATATAGACTTGGTTATTCGTTTCATAGAGGTATGCTACTTGTAGATATCTAATTTTGGAGGCTTTTAAATACTCGATACCATATTGAATTTCTTTTAAACGTCCAATTTATAAACCGAAATGTTGACCCATTTATTAAAAGATAGTTACTTACTATATTAACAACGTTTAGTTGATGAAGTTTTAAATGAAAACGACAATTAAAGAAAGCTGATCATATATCATATGTGGCGACAAATAAATCTTTGATAGGTTATACAACGACGACAAGATGGGTCCGAGGATTTTTTCAGAAACTGGACGGATTATAAATATGGTTTTGGAAACTTAAAGGAGTTCTGGCTCGGTAGGTGTAAATCCATCAGCATATATAGGAAAATGGACAATGTCATTTGTTTGTTTACTCGAAATGATGTTGGTAATTTTTATTGTAGGAAATCATCGCATATATGAAATTGTCAGTCAAGGATTCTACGAACTACGGATTGACATGACCGATTTTGCCGGGGAGAGTCGATATGCAGTTTACCGACGATTTTCTATCGGGGACGAAAATCAAGGCTTTAAGCTTTTAATTGAGGACTACATTGGGACGGCAGGTTGTATTGTCCATCATCCTTAACAATTCAAAATGTTAATCATAGAAAAGTAAACATACCCATACTTTGCAAAGTAAATGACTACTTATTTTGCCTATAAAAATATTTGGACATTTATTTTAAAACAAAAATGTTTTCTGACTTTTAAGCTATATAATGAGGTTACCACTTACTCCAGAAAATGTGCATATAATATTCAATTGCAAAGCAATTAAACATGTCTCGTTGCGATAAACTTGTTGTTACAGTACCCGCAACGTTACTTTTTACAAGATAAACGATAGAATAGGATTCACGCAAGATGGGATAGGATTAACGCACGATAGAACAGTATACACGCAGGATATGATAGCATTAACGCACGATAGAACAGTATACACGCACGATACGATAGGACTGATACACGATAGGAAAGGATAAACGATGTTTATAATAAACGTATAATCGCTTTAAACGATCTTCATGAATAACCTGATAATGAAATAAATTTGGAAAGAACATGTACGAATAAAGATTTACGTGGAATTTTTTTTTAGTAACAAATGCCGAGTTGTTAATCATCGCTGCATCATTTATAGAATGTATAAAAATGACCAGTTAATTTTTTTAACATAAATTATGAGCGTAAATGATCAATAAATTGTCTGTATTGTTAACATTGCTTTCATTACCGAACACCCTAGCCGATCGCCGGGAATATTGCAGCCCGAGATCAAATCACACAAAACATAGCGGGTTCAATTATAAAATTCCAACTCTTGTTTAAAGTAAATATGAAATCTATCATAAATACATTTCTTTCTGTATAAGAAAATGATGCATTTAAAACGAATTATATAACATACAAGTTAAATAAATATTTACCCAGATATACATTCCGCGTACGATTTGTTAAAATTGTTTTCATTACTACGCACCCTAGCCGATTGCCGAGAACATTTCAGCCCAAAATCAAATATCACACGGAAAAAAACGGGTTCAATTAAAATACAACTGAGGTTTTAATAAAATATAAATTATATCATTAATACCTTTGTTTCTGTAAATTATCATGCATAAAAAACGAATTATATTGCATAAAAGTTAATGTTTACACAGGTATACATTTCACGTACGATTTAATATATTAGATATACAGGTACTTTGTTCCGAAGAACTTCGATAGTTTACATTATTTTTTTTTATTTCCAATTCTAACAGATATGATTTGCATGTAATATTGGTTAATTTTGATCTATAAAAATAAATCATGATAGAATGCTGGATAGGATTTTACAATTCTTGTTCGATAAATTTTCTTATACGGCGCACTGAATGACTTGCAATTTTGAAATAAATTTACTTGCTTATGAAAAGGCACGAAACTATTAACACGATAGGATAAACGAAAAAACTGTTAAAATTGAACGATAAACCTGATAGGACTAACGCACGATAGGATAGGAATAACGCTCGATAGAACAGTATACTGTAAGCCTTCCTCCTGAGTAATCACCAATTGTTGGTCACCAAGTAGTTCATTAGCAAGCGTGATCGTATAGTAGATATTATAACCATTAAAAGCAGCTCAAATCAAAGAATACATTTAACATCATTTACATGAGTATATATAACATTTTAATTATGATTGACAGTCCTGACCAGTCCAGCCCATTTACGATGATCATGAGTGAACATTAAGTATTAAAATTCCAGAGTTAAATTTTATTTCTAAATAAAGTAATAAAACTGTCAAAACTGTCAGAAAGAATATTGTGATGCGGGTTTTGAGTCTCAGAATCCGAGTCTCTGAGTCCCCCACCTGGGTATGATGCATCGCTTACTCATAATACATTCATTCAAATATGGCTTTAAGGTTACCAAGGTCAAATAGATGGAACAAGCATTACAAGACTAACTTGCAGAATGAGGGCCTTCATTACAGACACAGGATCGCCAAATATGACAATTTGTGGACAACTTGTTTATATATTTTCAGTTTGTATTTTACTGTGCCAGAATTAATTAACCTAATTTATGACAATAGTATTGGGATGCAGTCTTTGGGTATCCCGCCTTAATATAACGCATCGCTTGCGTACAATATTAAAATATCCTATATAAAGTATACATGAGTTCATGGTTTAAAAGGTTACAAAGGTTATATAGAATAGGCAATACATGACTCAGTATAGAGTACCAGAGCTATCGATGCAGACACAGAATCGCCAAATATGACAACCTAGTTATAAACTCCCAAGTTGGATATTTGTGCCCGCATTATGCACCTGGTTTCATAACATCATTTTGGAATACTACGCATTGCTACAATAGTCACAGAGTTCATTCTATTAGTTATCATTAGCACAATTCATGGCGCAGTATCTAGGTATACATAAGTATCATAGTGACCAATTTGTAATACTAACAATTCAAAGTCATAGCATGGCTATCTGTTTACAATACACGCACGATACGATAGCATTAACGCACGATAGAACAGTATACACGTACGATACGATAGGATTGATACACGATACGATAGGATTGTAAAAAATAACGTTGCGGGTACTGCATGTTATCAAAGATACGATATCGTTACCTATGACGCAAAAGTATCAATTCAAGTACGCTTCTACATTTGAGGTCATTGTGGGCAAAGATAAATTGTACTTACGGTTTGTAGCGTCATTAAAAGCTTTGAATGATCTTTACTTTCAATATTTTCATGAAAAATGGTTTTTAAGGGGATTCTATGTGGGTACATAATGGTGCCCAGTTCTATACCAAAGACCACGATTCAAACTCTTGTGCTGCTCAATACAAGGGAGGCTGGTGGTACGGTAACTGTCATGAGGCCAATCTGAACGGAATTTACCTAAATGGTATTCACTCGTCCTTTGCCGATGGCATCGAGTGGAAAGCTTGGCATGGCTACAATTACTCGCTGAAGTTTACAGAAATGAAGATTAGGCGACTATAACAATGTTTAATTTATCAGTGTTAATAAAAATACAAATGAGACTGTGCCAGTGTTATCTGTTTTATTTTACTAAAACACACTATTTCTTTAAAACATTCGAATGTCAGCAAATTTGATTTCCATTTATTCATCTACAGGGTGTACATTAACCTAGACAATAAACATTGCCTTATTACTTATGACTTATGAAAAAAAAATATTGACAAAAAAATTAACATTTATTTAATGTTTTAAAATCTAGAGTGCACTTGACGTTGTGCAAAAATTTATAGTTGTAACTAAAATTGATTGATTTTACACACAAGATGAATGAAAAATCGTGAGGGGCCTTGTTCTTTAGAGTGTGCGGATCTTTTGTACATATAACATAACATTGGTTGACCTTGACCTTAATGATATGGTGCTTCCTTATAATCATCATATGCAAGATAGTTGTAGTCAGCTGCTTGTTGGTGTTGTTGGCTTCATTCGCTGCAGTTTCTGGCCTTCTGTTGGATCCTATACATGTAACGAGGCATCCAACAAATGCACTGGGTACATTTATTCCACATGCATTTCTTTATTTGTATTTTTTTTAAATAAAAAAACTGTTTTATAGTGTATTTTTCATTATTATCTTTTATTAACTGGATGATTAATATGTTATTTTTGATTTGATAGTAGTAATGTACTTACTAGTATATTGTACCGAAGATTTCTACAAACGTGTTATACAATGTACGATAGAAGAAGCGTAACAAACCATGCAATGAACAAATGGTTCTATAAGAAATAATGGTTAATAATGTGCTGATAAATTTCTTGTCAAATGATAGAATTCCTGTATCAAGTGAAATACTCCTCACTATTGATAAGAAACACATTGACAATGTTTCACTGGTTGGAATCCGATTTTGATGTTCATTTTCCTCAAAAGTCTCTTGAAACGAGTTAATTAATGTACCATGAATCTGTATCATTCAAATTATTTGAAAGTCTAATTACAACTAGATACCTTGATTTAATTGCTTCAAACAATGTAATTTTACACAACAATGATATTGTTATGCTTAGTTATACATTTTTTACTTAGTTGCAATTTGCTAAAATTTCTGAATTGATATTAAACGAGCTCGATTTCTAATCTCATTATTTTTGTCTCCCAAGGACTGACAGGATTACCTGTTGGAGGGATATAGACAGAACGGATTGTATCTATCACCATCACTATCTATCCCCAGACAGGCGGACCAATGAACGTCTACCAACTGTAAGACCTCCTATAAAGGAAACTATGGACTATAGTTGTACCTATTGTGTTGAATAATTTTAAAGCTTTAAGGTAAAGTTTGCGATTACAGGGAGATAACTCTAATAATCTACGCAAGATGGGGCTGCAAACAAAAAGAATCACTTGAGCGTTTTATTGATGCGAAATATAAAGCAGCAATTAAAGTAAAGTAAACATTGTCGTCTGAATCTGTCAAAACAAATATAATGCACTACAAAAATCACATTGTAAGGACCTAAAAGCACAGGAAGCGAAGAGAAATATAACTACACACCGGATAGACGACGCTGTTAAAGAAGACCACACTTACTGTAGAGACCAACCGCCGAATCCATTTCTGTCAGACCTCGGTCTCGGGGCTAGTGTTGATGTACACCAAACATGCCTATTTAAACCTATTCCAGACGATAGCTGGAAATCGCGCCGTAGAATTGTTGGCCTGGATGTATTGGCGAAGCGTATGTTTTGTGCCTCGTGTAATGCCTCGCTGCATTTTTCTAATATCGAAAGTGAAAGGAAATATGGACTGGGAAGTATACTGTTCATTCGTACCAAAACAATGTTTGCTGGGCTTTAAACGATGTAAAAACTGGGAAAGGAGACAAGGGGCATTTGACGTAAACTCACTGTTAAGAATTGTTTGTTATAACGGATACTGTCAAAAAGTATGGTGCGGATCTCAGTATTTTTTCGGAGCTATATATGGGGCTTTCATCTGTTTATCACTCAGCTAATAAAAAACCATACTTATTAAAACCAACAAGCAAATTAAAAAAAATACACACATTTATGATTCTGATTTGTATTTTATAGGGCTGCATGCTTGTATATTGACATAACTATACATTTCAATATTTCTATTTCATCTACAGGAATTTTGGCCATGCATTTTTTGCAAATGTTTGAATTGTCATATAATTTAGTCTATGGTAGCTTATATAAATTCACTTCCTCAGAAATCTCTTGACTTGTTTTCTAGAACTGCAGGACAGATTTAACACAAGTTGAACTGATACCTTTCTTTATACGTGTTTATTAATTTAGCTGTGGTACAAACTGGACTTGGTCTTGTAAGGTAAACAACCTGCTCCAGCGTTAAATGTGGACCCTTCAACATTAAAACGGAGGGAATACAAAATCGACTCTACACTGGAGACCATAGCATAGTTGTCTTGAAATGAGGCACAAAAGGAAGAAATAGAAATGGAAAATGGAAATATACTAATTAAAAAAAAATAATTAGTGAACATAAAAGTCAAAGGCGTGGGTTTGAAAATGATTTTAATTTATTCAATGTAGTGAAATTTGTTGAGGTGCACAAACTGCACATGTCTTTTCTACTTTAAGCAATAATAAATAAAGTCTTGCATCTTAAATTTGTGTGAAATAGGAATCACAATTGCCAATCAGTTTTCCTATTATTAAGTTTGAATAATGATTATAGTAAATGAAATCAAGAATATGTTGGTCATAAACAATTATAAGTTATAACCAGCTAATATTGATAACCTATTATTTTCTAGTTTACTAGTTCTTTACTTATTTGTATCTCTGTGATGATGGAAGTAAGCTTCGATGGAGGCTGGCAGAAACGGGGTACAGGTTGGAACTATGACAGTAATACAGGTGAGCTAATTTAAACTTCTAAGTACTAACTGTTTATTTGTCCCTCATCTCATGCTTGAACTTTTCCAGATAATTACTTCTTTGAATGAAGATTTAATAACTTAATTCTGGTTGTAACGAGGCATTTGATTGGATAGAAAAATTAAGCTAAATTTGTATAACCTGGTTTGCACGTAACAAGACACGTCACAATGCACCAACATCAAAAACATATTTATCTGCTTGACGTTACGTTTGAATTTTGAACAGAAAATTACACAAAATTAAATTATAAGAAATATCAATATCTAACCAAGTTATACGAGTATAACCTGGGAGCAATTTATGCTTTTTAGCTCACCTGAGCTGAAAGCTCAAGTGAGCTATTCTGATCACATTTTGTCTGTCGTCTGTCTGTCCGTCTTTCCGTCCGTCTGTCTGTCCGTCTGTAAACTTTTCACATTTTCAACATCTTCTCAAGAACCACTGGGCCGATTTCAACCAAACTTGGCACATAGCATCCTTAGCCTAAGGGGATTCAAAGTTGTAAAAATTAAGGACCAAGCCCTCTTACAAGGGGTTCTTCTCAAGAACCATAGGACCAGGAAAGCTGAAACTTATGTGGAATCATCCTCAGGTAGTGTAGATTCAAAGTTATGAAAATCATGACCCCCGGGGGTAGGATGGGGCCATAATGGGGGGGGGGGTCGACTTTTTACATAGGAATATATAGAGTAAATCTTTAAAAATCTTCTTCTCAAAAACCGTTAGGCCAGGAAAACTGAAACTTATGTGGAAGCATCCTCAGGTAGTGTAGATTCAAAGTTGTGAAAATCATGACCCCCGTTGGTAGGGTGGGGCCATAATGGAGGGTCGACTTTTTACATAGGAAATATATAGAGTCAATCTTTAAAAATCTTCTTCTAAAAAGCCGTTAGGCCAGGAAAGTTGAAACTTGTTTGGAAGCATCTTCAGGTAGTGTAGATTCAAAGTTGTGAAAATTAAGACCCCCTGGGGTAGGGTGGGGCCAATATGGGGGGCAGACTTTTTACATAGGAATATATAGAGTAAATCTTTTAAAATCTTCTTCTCGAGAACCATTTGGCCAGAAAATCTGAAACTTATGTGGAAGGATCCTCAGGTAGTGTAGATTCAAAGTTGTGAAAATCATGACCTTTGGGGGGTAGGGTAGGGCCACATTGGGGAGGGTCGATTTTTAACATAGGAATATATAGAGTAAACCTTAAAATCTTCTTCTCAAGAACCATTTGGCCAGGAAAGCTGCAACTTGTGTGAAAGCATCCTCAGGTAGTGTAAATTCAAAGTTGTGAAAATCATGACCCCCGGGGATAAGGTGGGGCTACAACGGAGGGTCAATTTTAACATTAAAAATCTTCTTCTCAAGAACCATTTGGCCAGGAAAGCTGAAACTTGTGTGGAAGCATCCTCAGGTAGTGTAGATTCAGAGTTGTGAAAATCATGACTCCCGAGGGTAGGGTGGGGGCCACAATTGGGGGGGGGGAGGTCAACTTTTTACATAGGAATATATAGAGTAAATCTTTAACAATCTTCTTCTCAGAAACTAATTAGCCAGGAAAGCTAAAATTTCTGTGGAAGCATTCTCAGGTAGTGTTTATTTAAAGTTGTGAAAATCATTTCCCCCAGGGGTAGAGTGGGGCCACAATTGGGGATCGAAATTCTACTTAGGAATATATAGAGTGAATCTTTAAAAATCGTCTTCTCAGAAACTAATAAGCTAGGAAAGCGGTAACTTGTTTGGCGTCTTCTCAGAAACTAATAAGCTAGGAAAGCGGAAACTTGTTTGGAAGCATCCTCAGGTAGCGTAGATTCAAAGTTGTAAAAATCATGATTCCTGGGGGGTAGAGTGGGGCCACAATGGGGGTGGAAATTTTACATAGGAATATTAAGAGAAAATCTTTAAAAATCTTCTTCTCAGAAACTAATCAGCCAGGTGATTATTTAATATTGTTTAGATTTTGGCTTCTGGATGATTCCTGGACGATTGGGTCTCACAAGGGGTTCAGAGTTTGATGTAGCTTTATATCCCATTTATAAACAATTCTTTAGGATCTTTTTGAGAGCTGCAATGCTCAATATGTGATATTACTATAAAATCATCCTGTTAGAAAAGGGACTAATGATAATAAACATAAGAATATCCAGTGGAAAAAATTTATTTTTATTTATACAGGATCTACATGTATTATACTACATTGTCCAGATAGTTTTTATTATGACTCCATTAAGCTGATTTTATCATATCTTATTATTGTTCCTCAGGTGAGCGATGTGGCCCATGGGCCTCTTGTTTATAATCCGCTTTTATTAAGCGTAAACTGTCCCAAATTAGGTTAAACAGGTATAACTTGCGTAGATATTGAGTTAATTTCTTAATTATTGTTAGTAAATGTATATTATTTTTTCAGTATAGTTAAACTAGCTAGAATAATAATTAATAATTTATATTTATTTCACATTAAAGTTTTGCAGTTTGATCAAATACTTAATACATGTATGTACTTAAATTAATTAAATTGATGACTGAAATATTACTAATTAATTATCATGGATGTTCCTTCACAATGCCGTTTATAATGTGTATCATTTTTTTCACAGATTGTGGTGGTCACATGTATGAGTAAAATTAACTTGTATATGATTTAATAAAGGTCGTGGATCATTAATTGGAAACGAATCGTGAAAAGTACTTCAGTTTTCAATAAGAAGCAAGTCCTGTCATGTCTGTAGCCTTCATCAGAATAAAGATCATACTATACCAGCTCACGATTGTCCAAGAAACTAGGATGGGTCAAGTGAAAGCATGGAACCGGACATGGCAATAACAATGGCCCGGGACTTGGAAAAGATTGGCAATCCGATTAATATTATCCATGGCGACAGTGAATCTATAACAAAATTCCGTCTTCAAGCTGATTTTCCTTATATGGAGAAAAGAGACGACAAAAACCACACCAAATAAATTATAACATCAAAGCTATATAAATTGAAGCAGAAGTACAAAGTTCTGAGACAGCCAAATGTAAGCCTTCCACCTTTGTTATCTCCTGGAGATGCGCCTCAAACTCAGTAATTACGAAGTCCAATTGTTAATTAATAAACGTTTATTAATGAGCGTGATCGTATAGTAGATATTACAACCATTAAAAGCAGCTCAAATCAAAAAATATTTATAAGCTTATTTAAAATCCATAATAAAATTCTAAAGTCAAAAAATATAAAATCTGCTTAACATTTTTTCACATGGGTATATATAACATTTTACTTATGATGGACAGTTCTGACTAGTTCGGCCTATCTACGATGATCATGAGTGAACATTTAGTGTTCAAATTCCAGAGTTATATTTCATTTCTAAATAAAGTAACAAAACTGTCAAAACTGCCTATCAAAAAGTATAGATGCAGGATTTGAGTCTCCGAGTCCTGAGTCTCGGCGTCCCCCATCTGGGTATGAGGCATCACTTACTATAATGCATTCATTCATACATGGCTAAAAGGTTACAAAGGTTAATATATAGAATAAGCAATACATGATTCAATATAGCGTACCAAAGCTATCGATGCAGACACAGAATCGCCAAATATGACAATTTGTTTATAAACTCTCAATTTGGATATTATTATGCCCGTATTATGCATTTGGTTTCATAACATCATTTAGGAATACTACGCAGTGCTACAAGAGTCACAGAGTTCATTCTATTAGTTATCATTACTACAATTCATTGCGCAGTATCTAGGTATACATAAGTATCATAGTGACCAATATGTAATACTAGCAATTCAAGGTCATAGCATGGCTATCTGTTTACACAAATGTTATATCTTATATTGGTAGATGCTTCATGTATGCCATCAAAGAATCTAAGGAAAAGGACCCAGAAAAGTTAAGAATTTCGTTGGATCTTTTTGTTCCACACTTGAATGGGGATCATTCCCACTGTGCCAAAGAAAGTGCTACCTGGTGCAATTATCTAAAGAGCCCTTCAAAGTTCAGGTAAGGACTTATGTTGTCAATATGGAAAAGAATTAAAAGTATTATAAATTTATTAAAAAAGAATTATCCAGTCATATATACATGCATGACCTGTGAAGGTTAGGATGTAAACAAAGTAAGTGTAAGGAGGGTTTTACTGTATTCTCCATGTTGATATGTCTTTTAGCTCATATCGGTCATACAGACTCTCATGTAGTCATGATAAAGACAAAAAAAGAAAAGAAAGGGTGTCAATTATGGAAAATTAGATTACTCAGTAATAGAGGGTGTTTTGATTTTATAACATTCTTTTTGACAGGTATCAAAGTCTACCAGAAGGCAAGCCTCTCACATGCGTTAAGCTGAAGAGTGCTCTTACATATGTCATAAATAACCTGAAAGACAAAGCTGCTGCCTTGACCAACCTTGGATTTACACAAGCAAATAAAAATTTTGAGTTCATTGTCTCAACAAAAGCTCCGAAAAACAAGTAAGGATTGTAAAAAATTAAATGTGAAAGTATATGTGTAGTTTATTAAAGATGTTGTTTAGTAAGTTGATGCCACTAAATGAGCGTTAAAGTGACTTGCATTTAGTATTGTAAATTGTTCCATAAAAAAGAAATATCTACACAGGTCATTCGGATCTAGTTAATCTTTGACAGGAATGTACCTGAAACACTTTAAAAAAGGTAAAATATGGGCGCCAAATTTGACTCATATCAATCATAGTTTTATTGCAAAGTTTGGTTTTATTTGGCTTATATAAATTCTAGAAAATTTGGTAAAAATGCCTAAATTAACAGACAGTCGGAATGACGGAAAGACAGTATGACGGATAGATTGACGAAAAAATATGAAATGAAAAGCTCACTAGCTTGTACTTTCGGTTTAGGCAAGCTTAAGAGCTGAAAATATTCCTTGAGTGAGACGGGGTCAACAACAAAAAGTGTGAGGATGTGTTATACATTTTTGAAAACAAAACATTTCGGACATTTATAAACAAAGAAATTTTATTTCCATTTTATTTCCCGATTGCTTTTTTTTAAATTTGATTGTAAAACATTATCAATAATATTGGTAAAGTATGCATGTAAAGCGTCTGGATTTTATAATAGACATACACGATGTTTATACACGTCAATTTTGAATTACGGTGAAAATGCATGTTGTTTGTTTACTTTTAAAAGTTACCTTTATTCTGTTAATTACAATGCTGAATTTAATCTTGTAACAGAGATAAAACATTTTATTATTTTTTTTTTATTTTTCCTGACAGGAAAGTAATGTCTTTTCATGAATATTGATGAAGAAAGAGCTATACCGACCTCATTGCGCATGTCCGCAGGAAACCAGGTGTTCGTTATTGTTTGCTAAATTACATATCTGTCACGCTAGTGTATATGCTTAACAATTGTTGATTTGAAATAAAATTATGTATGTATGAGTGTAATATGTCGATATTACGATACCCTAACGTGTGCATGTTTTAAACTTAATAACACTAACACGAACTAAAAATAGCATTGTTATTTACAATATAAAGATAACTTTTATTCATAAACAAAAACATACATTTTCCACGTCTTTAAAATTGGCGCAAATTATAGCGTGTATAGCTTTAACAAATATCTAAAACGATGAGATTTGGTCAAGACATATGATTGACTATATTTATTTACCCCAATAACGGTCATTCCTGTTCCTTTCATAAATCCGTTTGTCTGGTAAATTTCGGATGTTCAAAGGTATTCTCCCTGTTTGTTTTTTTAAAATGTGCTGACATTGGGACCTTCTATGTTAGCAGGTTAGTTATATTTTAAGGACGTGATGCTAGTACATGTGTAGCTTACATTCATATACATGTCATAGAAAAAATAAATATCGATGAGATTCGGCTAGGCTTGTGTTTGTGTGCTTTATTTTTTGGCCTGTAAAAATGAAGACATGTTTCCAAAATTGATTCTGTGAAGCATAATTGCAAAAATCTAAACCATGCCAATTTTAACTGAGTTTGAGAGGAATTACGTACCAAGCGTTTCTTTACAAAGTTTATCAAATGGCATTTTGACTCTGGGTCCAGCAGATTGGTTTCTATAAAATCGATAGTAAACAGGTTTCAGAAAAAAATAACTACGTATGTACAATATAAATTGATACATACTTTATTTAAAATAATTCAGTATAATCTTTACTACTTACAAAGTACAGTTTCGATAGTGTCGAAAGAGAAGTATGACTTACTCTCTTTTGAAACAAAATGTTCACCTTAATTAAGAAAATCGAATTTCATTGATAGAATAAATGTGTCTCTTTTTTGCAGACTTTGAGCAATTGCTTTTCGTCCGAACATTTTTAACTGCAACACGTCTTCTCACTGTGCAGAAAAATGGTAACATTATCAATGTATAAAGCATTTAAAATGTAAAAAAATCTAATGTGCAAAGAAGTGCTAGGTTCACTCTACATATATTATGTTACCCAGATTTTACCACATAATTCCTTGCATTGCATATATCGATATTAAACTTTCTGTTATGGATTATTAAATAAACTTTAACTGTCTTACCACATCCCCCCAAAAAAACCAAATCTTATTTCAATACATTAAGTATATAAAGCTTAACATAGCATTAACCGAAACTAAATTCACGTTAGATATCATTGACGTTTTGTCCTAAATATCATATTAATTTGCTAAGAATAAATTGATCTACTGTATTTGTCATACTTGTAACACTTTTAAAAAATTATAGGTTAACCAATTTCATAAAAGTTGTTACAACCAAAGCATTCCAATTTGAAAGTCAAATATCACATGCATATAATTTATAATGTTTATTTATCTGAGCACTGTAGAAATGCCATCTTTAGACATTGGTTCGATAGATAGGGGAGATTAGTTTTTTAAGTTGCATAAAATTTGATTCGAAAGCATATAAATAGTTCAGAAAATATATCTACAAACAACTGAATTTCAATGAAAAACTGCAAATAAAAGAATTGTGTGTTCGATATCCTTTGCCTCTCGGTCTTTATCTGGTAAATAAATTTAGGTTTTTAAATAAGAACTCACCTATAGGTACAGAATCCAAAGAACTGGGCATAATATATTTTTATGCTGCTTTTAATTTTCATTGAACGATAACTTATTTTCGAGGAAGTCCACTTGGAAACATACATATCATCGGCAAACAACGTATTGTGTCTTTTATTGGTTTTACCCACATTGAACATGTATTGTTACCGAAACACTTCCACAAATGGTTCGATCGTTTCAATAAAAAAATTAAGAAAACTTGTCAGTTTCATTTGGTATTTTTGTTTTAAAACGTCCATAAAATTTAAAATTACATTATCGTAATAAATTTACACAAATACTTTTTCGCTTTTTTTGGACATTTTTATGAAATAAATATCTCACCGTCTTTTCGTATCTACCTTGTTGTTCGAAAAGAAAAGGAGTATTTCGCAAGGATTTTATTTTCACTGGAAAAACATAGAAAACTTTGTGCATGGTTTTGAATTGCCTTAAGAGAAAATTTAAAGTGTCCACAAGTTTATCCTCGCAATCCCTCTTTTGTTGTTATTGGTCAATTATATTGAAAACAGTTGGTATCCCCCACCCTCATATAAAAACTTGGTTCTCATGTAAAAGCTGATTAAATTCATAAATACGCATTATTCTTATTTCCAACGACCGCCATGTATACATTTTAAATTGTTTAAGTAGGCTGTTTTAAAAAGAGCAGTATGCACGCAAAAACGCATTTTAGTCAGTTTACAGCAAGGGACAATCTAATGAGACAACTAATATAACAGACTGGAATCAAGGCTCACATATTAAAAAAAATCGTTGTTACAGAGTATTCAGTTGTCAAATATTGTAATGACGACGCACATGCGCGAAACTTAAACTGGGGTAGATAATGCGGGGCATATTTATATATTTTGATTTATTTAGATTTTAGATTATTTAAAAAGAAATTAAAAAATAATCAAAAGTAGTTATTTTTCATGAATTATAATCGCAAGTTTACTATTTGGATTGAGTGACCTACGGAAGCTTATCGGGACCTACACATGTTGTATTTTAACTTATAAATTGTCCTTCTTTTTATTGTATTGTCAACATATAAAGTATTGTGACCTCTTATTTATGTAAATTAATTGAATTGTATCTTGTGATTTCTATATAATTTAAATCACTTTACTGAATTTTACCAGTTTTAATGCTATCTGCGTTATCGACTTTAAAAAATATGAAGTTTGAAATGTTGATTTATGAATGTGAACTAATTATATTGAGATAGAAAATTAGACAAAGAACAATAAAATAAATGCTTTATAGCCATGTCGATATCAATATGCTTTCATTTTTAGGGAACATATTGCGAAAATATTATTGAATGAACTTCGCGGGCGCGGGAGTTCTGAAGGTGACGTCACTGAATTCTGAATATAGCTGTAGACGGTACATGTAGACTGACATTGACATTTTGATATAAATCAGAAACAAAGAACAGTAATTTCTTTATAATAATTGCAATTAGTATAAGTATTTGTTATCGTAGTTAGAGGACTGCTGTATGATCTATATTTAAGCAGTTCGTCATGATCTTCTGTTTGGGTTACTCTCCTATAAACATGTTATATGAGTTTTGAGACAGATAGATGTAATTGAACATTTAAACTACATGAACCCCTTTACTTACACGTATTCTATTTCCACCCCCCACTCCCACCACCACCACCATCACCACCACCAAAAAAATAAATGTTTTATTTACCAAAGCGTCGAAACAAAATATACAATAATTGCATTTGCTCTTAAATAATATTATGCATGAACTGATAGCATGAGCGTTGCGTTTTCTCATCATTATGATTTGATGCGAGTCTTTTTACCACGCGAATAAAGACAACACTCACGTCAAATCATGGTAATGAGAAGATGCAACGCTCATGCAGTTAGTTCATGCATGATAGTATTTGGTATCGTAGTTACATGTAGATTACATTGTAGTTGAGAGGTGTGGTGATTCATCCAATAAAATTGCTTTGAGATCGTGTAATATCAATTTGAAGACGAAGACAGATGGGTGAAACATTGTTCAACCTCATCGATGGGAAACCGTTGTAACAACGTTATTATTGAATCATGATCATAATTTGGAGGTAGGACTGCTCATGTCTACCACCCTTAACTGCGATTATTATGCGATATTTGGATGTTTGACATTAAAAGAAACATCTGAATTTTAGCGTTCAAATTCCTTTATTGTGGATTGAATTTCATGGAGCCAATATTCGTAGATTGGTATTCTTTTAAATAGGTTAATGGTAACATTTCGTGGAAATTCTTGTATTATAAATAACAAATATATTAATAGTATTATTCATAATTTGTTGTGGATTTAAACTCATGGATGACGAAAATTAGCATTAACGAAATCCATGAAAATTAAGCATACACGAATTCCAATGATTCCACAAATGTCATTCTACATGTGTATCCTACCGCTAGATTAAGAGTGAGGTGACGCACCATCAGAACTCCCGCCCCTGCGAAATTCATTCGATAACAATATTTTCGCATTATGTTCCCAAGAAATGTAAACATATTTATGTCGATATACCTATAATGTATAGATTTTCATTGTTCTATGTCAACATTTCTTTCTCGTTATGACTCAAACCCATTTTTAAATTATTATTTTAAACTCCGTATTTTGTTAAGTCGATATAGCAGATAGCAATAAAACTGATCAATTACAATAAGGTGATTTAAATTATGTTAACTCATCTCAATACAATGCAATATGTTTGCATAAATAAAACGACATAATAGTTTATATGTTGATAAGACGATAAAAAGTATGACAATGTATAAGTTATAACACAACAAGTATAGGCCCCGATACGCTTCCGTAGTGACCTGCTCTACAGTACTAGTATGATGAACGCGTTATGATTTCTTTGGGAACTGCACACGCATTTGACGTGCACGTAGGCAGACAACGTGCAATTTTTTTAGCAAGATAAATCGGATATATACTGACACAGATTCTTTTTTCAATTTCTTCTCAGATAAAATAAAGTTTATGTATTCAGAAGTTTATGTTGTTGGAATAGTTCGAAAGAAAAGCTACCTTTACTAACCGTATATCTCTTTAGAGGTTTATTTATATACGTACACGACGTTGCAGTAAATGAATGATTAAAAATAATGCATGTATGACTTCGTGTCAGCTTAAAGATTTCTTAAATAATTTAATTTAGTTTTAGTTTATATAACTTTGTAGAGTTCTTAAATATGATCAGAAGGTATATAAATCTATGTTACAGCATTTTTTATTTCAAAAGCAAACAAAAAATTGCTTTGTATATAATAGTACAAATATCATTGAACACCAAACACATCCTGCTAAAAGGATTGTTTGAAATGAAATTGTTTCAAGTATGATATACAGAATTTATTTTAAAACCGGACATGGTACAGAAAGGATAGAATTATATTTGTAAAAAAAAACCCTGATACATTTAGATACATCGAAATTTTAATTAATCTGTTTCATAAGGGTCTATATCTTTGAATAAATAAATCGTGTTCATTATTTTCTATGTATTTACAATATGTGAGACTCAGAGGAAAAAATACGAAACTAAAAACCCAGCTTTGCACATGACAAGGAGTCTAAATATCAATATAGATATTTTTTTTAAACAGTAAAAATTATGCTTTTGTTAAATAAATGCACCATACTGAGTGTCTGATATTCCAAAAAAATACTAAAATTCTATACATTTCACATTATTGAAACATTAACACTGTGTATTTGCATTTTGATTTTAGAAGAATGCGAAGTCGAACAAAAATTTTTCTAATTGAATTGAAAGAAACTAAGCTTTAAACATGAAAAAAAAATCAGTTGATATTTGAAGACATTTGCTAAATAAGAAAAAGGTTCCTTTTGATAGTGACAATAAATCTTTAGCTAGTATACTCATACTTACTTAGGAGACTTTTTAAAAAGTCTTTAAGAGATTCTAGGAACTGGAAATTCATTGTTAACGAAACGATGATATATTATTTTCTCTAAGTCTAAACATACATCATAGTTTTTATAATCAGAATGCGGACAATGATTACAGAGATACATAGTATTGTCCATTGGCCAAAGATACCCCTAAAGTCAAGAGAAGCCAGTAAACATGATATACAGTTTACTTAGGGACTCACCTTTTAACCACATGATTTTTTGAGATTGCTCAATACATATTTTCTTTTATTTCATTTAATGTTATTTTATTTAAGCACAACTATGCTTGTTGCGTTTATTTTCAAGTTTCATGAATAAATATTAACTAGATATACCTGCTTTGAGTACAGTTTGTGATGTAATATTTATTATTCATGTTACAAATATTGTTTAATGCAGACAACATTCTCCCTTTTTGTTCTATTTTGCACAAAAAGACACTGATAGAAATTTAAAGAGGCAGGTACGTTAGTACTGAAAATTGGCCCTTTCTTCAAATATCATAAGAACTGGCAAAAATAATGTCTGTGAAAAGCTAGTTCTAAAAATATTTAATTTAACATATATCTATGACTACTTTTGAAAATACAGCACTTTAAAGTGACGATATATATGTACATACTCCGTCATCAATTTTGCAAAGGATTCATTAACATGGCACATTTTTTCTGCATCTAAAAAAAAATCAGTACCTCATGTAATAATAGTACATGTACATATAATGTGTTTAAAAAGGGGTTTATTTACAATTAAAAATTATAAAAACAAACACATAATCCATCTCTGCATTTAATTTGACCTTTTTGCACTAGAAATCCAACAACAGATACGCAAGCACATTTTTCCTAAAATGACCATTAATAATACATTATTCAGGATTGCTTGATAGATAGTTGATGTTAATTATATAAATTACATATTGCTTGTGAAACCCTATTTATATTAAACTGTATTTAAAAAAAAAACCCAAAAGAAATAGTTGAAAACCAAATCATTAATAGCATTTTAACTTATACATGCCCTACATGTAAACATATTTACGATGCAAGCTTTTTAATCTTTGATCCGACAAAATTAACTTAAAATTAAACGTTTGAATCTATTTAGAGTAACAGTAATGTATTCTATGTGTACATCAGTTTACAACAATTAATATAATTTATACATGAAACAAAAAGTGAATAACAGATGAGAGCATAACTCATGTAAATATGTAAAAAAGAATTTATATAGGATAAATAAATGTATCCTAAACAAGGTGGCATCAAGTTTCAGGGTTATAAAATTGTACCAACAAATCTGGACAAGTATAAACAAATTAATAAATTAACACACTTGAAATGCATTAACACACTTAAAATGCAAAAATACCCCAGTATGCAACATGATACATTCAAATGTCATTCCTCTGTGGCTTCTGACCCGCTGTCGCTTTCATCAACAACCTCAGCAACCTCAGGAAAAATGGCTGCATCACATACAGAATCTAACCAGTTCTTGCTCTGTTCAAGGTTTACGCCAGAGTATCTGGCAAAAGACAAATACCATATAACACTGGCAATATGTGCACAGGTTCCAACCACTCTTGCGCCTGATTTACAACAGCAATACAAGACAAAAAGACATTTTTATTTCATTTGTTTGCAAAATTGGTGGAATAGAATAGGCTCATAATAAATGAAAAGCTATTGTACAATGATGTACAATATTATTGTGATAAAGATTTTCTGTTAAATGTTTTATGAAGATATGATTTTGATAATATCCAAAAATCGGAAAACACCTGGGACAGCCTTAATAAATTATGTTTTCTGTTGGATTAAAAGATTTTTGGAAATGGAATTGATCTGCAAGTTATATCGGAAGTGTATACATTTCAAAGATTTTTAAAATATGTGATATATGTTTTAATTGATTCTTTCCCTTTGTTATCAAAATAAAACTTATCATTAATCAATTTTGTTGATGCTTCTTTGATGATATCGCCTGAACGCTTAGCAATGTAAACAAGGAAGTTTTCAACTTTAATTTCGTGTTGATTGTATTGTACGTATTCGGAAAGTATCTTAATTTTCTTGTTGTTAGAAGAGAAATCTTATTACAATATTGCTAAGTTTTTAAACCTGTACATGATTTGTCAGTATTTAAAGCCTCGTCATAGATCAAATCTAATTGTGAAAAGAAGCAATGTCAAATATTTAACTAAATATACATGAAAATGTGTTTAACAGTCGAGTATTGATTGGTCAGATATTACATATACCTTTATCGTCAAAGTCTGTAAAGCAAGATAATGTAAAATGTGACTAATTATTCATTCTCATCATGAATTGTGCAGGCTAAAATTAATGGGTATTTAGATCAAGATTGATTTTAACACATATATACATGTAACACAAATTGCAGCGTAAAAGTACATATTACATATTACGTTATGAAAACGGCTAAAATCACAAGTTGACAACTGCAACTTAATTCTATCTATTCTTAAATCTATTTTCATTTCAATTATGGTTTAGATTGGTTAGGAGAAATTATATATTTTTTTAAAATGAATGGTCAACAAGTCCTTACAATTTTATACATGTATTTGATATTTTTAAGTAATTTATTGCTATTTATTCAGGAAACATTTCAAATAGTTTAGCTTTTTTGTTTGTTGTTTCCTCTATTTTTATTTAGAATTTTAATGGCCACATATATTCATCCCTCTTAAAGTTTTTTTTAAGTATGATAAGGAGATTTAACAAAAGTTGAGTTTATTCTTTCCTGGTCAATAATTTTATCTGGCAAATTTCCAGCCAAATGTTATCAATGTTTTGAATATCTAGCATGAACACTTTTTTAGGTTACCTAAGATACTCAGGTTACATGTGCTACCTGTTTTCAGACGTTGTCGTCTATCGTAATTATAGCAGCTTCTGATTAAAACTACTATTATCATCTTTACGAAATGGGATGTGTGTCATCTAAAGAAGAAGAGAAACTCTGCAACTGGTCATTTAGCTAGCAAACTAAGCACATGGCTATGATGAAAAAGAAAGTAAGTTTTTATTAAATTCTGAAGGGTCAGGAGCCCTGGTGATACGATGGGGCTCAAATAATGATATTGTTAATATGCATTACTTTTTTAAAACATCTTTCTTTTCTACTAATTGGCGTTTAGCAGACAAGTTGAGCAAATGGATATTATGAACAAGAAGGTTTCTACTAAAATTGTAAAGTTTAAGGTTCCAGGTTTAGGAAATTTAAAAGTAAATGCGAGGGCACTTCTGGTAATATTGGTTATTTTATAGCATTTTCCTTTCTATTTTTAAATATCTTGACTACAAATCAATTGCAATGTTGAATACAATGAATACATCTATCTAAGGATTTAAAAAAACTAAAGCCCCATTGCAGGCTCTTTGGTGTTGGGGGTCTCTTTGGTCAGATATGTGGTAGATATGAAGCAACCCTTAAAAAATCTTCTTATCTACTATTGTGCATCTAGCAGGCACCTTTAAAAAAAGTGTATGTAATCATAAACAAAGAGGCCTTTTTCTAGATTTTGAGAACCTGTAACCCCTGGGTGAAGACTACTGATTTTGTTTATTGGAGTGAGGGGGGGGGGGGGCTAACTTGTGATACAGTGAATTTACATTGATTTAAAAGTCTTCTTCATTGTTGATCATTTACATGTATGTCCATGGTTATGATGAGCATGAAGGCTTACAACAAAATTCTGAAATCTTTTATGTCATTTTCTTGTGTTATGTTGATTGGGGTCAAAGATAATTTAGTTGATTATTAATATTCACAGGATGAATGACCATCTTTAAGTTCTCCTTAAAGATAGCTTAAAGGTGCTTAAAGGTATCTTTAGGCTTTCTTTAAGCCACCTTTAAGCTATATGTATTGCTTAAAGGTGGCTTAAAGAAAGCCTAAAGATGGCCTTTAAGCCACCTTTAAGCTACCTTTAAGGACAACTTATAGGTCCTTTATGTCCAAACTTCTTTAAGCCAACTTTAAGCTACCTTTAAGCCACCTTTAAGCCACCTTTAAGCCATTAAAAAATTTAAAAAAATTCAATATTGTGCTTAATTTACCAACAAAATGTATGAACTTTATGATAGAAAAGGTATTGCAAACGGATTTTGTTCTAGAAAATAAAATGAAAAAAAAAATCAAAATGCCCAAGACGAGGATTGAACCCGGGACCCTCTCTTTCTGCGCCACGGCAACTTACAAATTTTAGGAGGTTTTTATATCCTATAAATTAGTGGCTATTGAATCAGTGTATTGTGTGTGGGTTTTTTTTTACTTGAAAAGATTTTGACTTTCATTCAGTTTGTAACAATCCACTATATCTAAGTCATAAATTACTTGCAGGCATTTATTCAGAATGAAATACGAAACTTGGTCTTCAGTGAAAAAAATATGTTATACCTATAAATGGAAACCGTTAGGCTTACTAGTACTTCGTTAATAAATTTAAACCAAGTAGATATAGGCTATGTTCATCTAATTCATATCTAAATGAAATGCAAGGAAGAAGATGAAACAATTTCTTTTTTAAATGCATTAAAACTATTAGCTAGGATATAAGTTCTACGCAATGTCCCGGTTTTCATTATCACGGCGCCGTTCCAGTATGTATAATTTTAATATAATTGATTATTATACATTTACAACAGATGTATGAATGAAATGATATATGTTTAAATGTTTAATTGTATACATGTTTTTAAACTATCAATTCTATAACAAACAATATTACCAATTACTGGTGACGTATTTACTGCATGTGGCAATTGCAAATGATGTATGCATATACTTGTTCATACAATTGTATGATGTACCAGGCTGGGTATGTGACATATTTACCCTTATACATATATTTAAATAATTAACCCCCATTTATAATCACCGGTACAGTAATTAATTAGCCTCTAGATTTTACTCTTACATACATATATCTTTAATTTGAAGACGTAACATTTTTAAAACCCACAGCTAGGAAATAATACTTTGAAAATGAATTACAAATGTAAATAAACTTTCAATCACTGGACTTATCGTATACACGTACATACTAAGATTTCAACGTCTTTAGAAACCCTGACGTGCACCAGGGCACACGACTCACCTGTTGTGTATATCTTGTATATTCTGTGTTAGTTCCAGGGGTTTTCTTAACTTGGACAAACAATTGACTCTAATTAGATATACACAAACGAACAAAACTATGTCTAGTTTATACAAACGCACTTTTTTAAATCTATAACATTGTTTTATCATGCGTCTAAAAAAATGAATGCTATTCATATTTTTGTAAAATGTATCATTAATGAAGACAATTCTTCTCGTACTGGTATATGAAACAGAAATTATGATGAATATCATGCCAAAATGAAAAAAAAAACTTCTTTACCAAACGTTTACAAATTTTCGTTGCTATAAAACCAGAGAGGAGGAGATAGATCTTGGAAAAAGACAAAAAGTGGTCAAGCGATGGTTTAGTTTCTAGTAGCAATGGTACACATAGTATGGACAGTGCTTACAGTAATAAATACAATGTTTTACAACCAAACTACGGACATTTTAGGCATTCTTGCCCCCATTGATGATATTGATACAAAAAAGGTGTCCAGGAAGTATTACAGTTTAGAGAAATTAGATGTTCCTAACGAGTCTCAAGATGAATTACATGTTCAAAACAATACTCTGAAATGTATTGTTTTGGGAAATTGAAAATTATTGAATATTTAATGTTCAATAATGTAATTAATATTAATCTCCTTGAGAAGAAGAGCTCTATATAACGGTATAAAAAAATTCCAAATCGCAAACATATATATTGGTATTTTTCCTAACTTATTTTTAGTTACCAGCTTAAGATATAATATCCAAATTTGGCAGTAGATCTGGTGAATAATTTGCTGACCATTTAGCCTCCATAATTTGATTGACTAAACTATAGAATAGAAATTACAGCATTTAGTTTAAACTAATGTAATTTCAATTTCTTGCACAAAAATAATTCTACACAATCATTTATTAGTTTTTTCTTTTATGTTTAATGTATACCGGAAAGATATTTAATCCTACAATAACTGGTTGATGAGGATAAAAAAGTATTTGAATTTATGAATACTATTCATTTAAAATTTGTAAATGATTGCATGTAGTATTATGCAATTTGGCCCCCGACATTAAAGTTGCAAATATTGAAAATCGGTATGTAAAAGGTTATTACCCCCAAAGACTTCAAAATATAGAAATGACATCATAAATTGATGTTTTAGAGCCGCATGCGGTTTTTTCGGACATTGAATCATCAAGCGCATGCTTGCTCAAGTATTATTGTTTACTATGATGTATATAATTTTATAAACAAAATCTATTTGTGAAAAAAGTACATGAACAAACATACGCTCTATGCTTTTGAAGGCAATATATGAAAACAAAAGATTTTTTTTTCATGTTTGTTTTTGAGCAAATTTGCGGGAATTGGCGTATGTTGTAGTTTAGTGACGTCATAGATGAAAACATACGTGACTTTACACATTTATATATATATATATATATATATATATATATATATATATATATATATATATATATATATATATATATATATATATATATATATATATATATATTCCTCCTGTGCTTTATATATATCTATATCATTCACTATGGGCAGGTATATGTCAATTTGAGAGTTATTGCAATGTTTGTGCTTATTGTAATGTATATATCAATGCAATGTGTATCGTTCCGATCCTCTCAAATTGTCGTTTAACTGTATTCTATCTGTATCTCAAAACGACCGTGTAGTGCGCGGCCAGCGCGCTAGGTTCCGTTCGTCATCGAAAGCAAGATTTTTGTCTTGCCTAGATGGCCGAGTGGTTAGTGCGGTGGCCGCTCACTGCTAGGGGTATGGGTTCCAGAGGTCGTGAGTTCAAGACTCGGCCGGGGAGGAGGTGGAGCTCCAATAAATGTGAATTTCCCTGTGCTTAATATATTTCTATATCATTCACTATGGGCAGGTATATGTCAATTTGAGAGTTATTGCAATGTCTGGCTTATTATATATGTATATATCTATGCAATGTGCATCGTTCCGTTCTCTCAAATTGTCGTTTAACTGTATTCTACCTGTATCTCAAACGAACGTGTAGTGCGCGGCCAGCGCGCTAGGTTCCGTTCGTCATCGAAAGCAATATTTTTGTTTTCGTAGATGACAGAGTGGTAAGCGCGGTGGCCGCTCACTGCTAGGAAAATGGGTTCCAGAGGTCGTGAGTTCTAGCCTCGGCCGGGGCGGAGGTGGAGCTCAAATAAAAGTGAATTTCCCTGTGCTTTATATATATATATATATATATATATATATATATATATATATATATATATATATATATATATATATATACACAACTTTGTGAAACAGGTTGTGAAACAGATTGTGAAACGCTGTCAGATTAACGAATAGATTTCCTAGCGATTTCGTATGATAATCATTTCAAGATTTTTAAACAGAAAAATATGTGTTACAAACGTCACTACAAATCAATATGATTCTAATCGCAATATATATATATATATATATATATATATATATATATATATATATATATATATATATATATATATATATATATACATAAATGTACATATATATATGTACATAAATAAATTAAAACAAATATTGAATAGCATTTTTAAAGGATTAAATAAAAGGGGAATACCAAAAACTCTTCGATTGCATAACTGTTGTATTTTTAGTATTATGTTGAAATAAGCTACTGTTGACTTGCTATGTAATTACGATAGAGTTTGCAGATTGTGAAACTTGCTAGTATCCAGTACAATCTATTGGAATTGGAATTGTCAACTCTACGAAAAAAAGAAACGCTTTTTACTTGTTACGATAATAAGTTTATAACATTAATTAAAACTGCATTGTGTATGTTTTGAATTTCTCTGTTTAATCAAATTATCACAAAATAAAACTAAATATAAATTAAAAACGAACGAAGAATCCTCAATTATAAACCTAAAATAAAACTTCTTAGTGCCATGCTTTGTTACAGTGCACCTAAAAAAGGAGGCGTGTTTAATGTTATATCCTTTCAATCTATTCTTCCAAAAAAGAACATAATTATATAATCATACGATTTTTATCTATAAAAAGACAAAAGATAATATAAGGTGTGTAAACAAAAGACAAATGATAAAAGGTGTTAATGTATTTCATTATTAAATGAAATAAATTAAATAAAAAAAATATTTAACGACTTGACTATATAATTTCAATATAATTTTTAAATTAATTTGTTACTTAGACTTTCACTTTAAAAAAAGTTGCCGAAAATATATTACAACATTAATATTAAACATATTAGATAAAAAAAATCGTTTCAATTCAGAAAAATTTAATGACCCACAGATCATTAGGGAGACAGCGTATAATAACAATTTTTTAAAATCTCTATTCGTCTTATTGCTTAAACGCTTTTAAGAAGACAAGGAAAATATTATTTACAACGAGAGAATAGCAAGATCTAACGTATTACGAAGAATAGTGCCGTCAATGACGTAAAAAACAAGACGAACGCTGTCAGATTAACGAATAGATTTCCTAGCGATTTCGTATGATAATCATTTCAAGATTTTTAAACAAAAAAATATGTGTTACAAACGTCACTACAAATCAATATGAATCTAATCGCAATCTAAGTTTTTAATTATATAGTATTAGTCTACGAACGTTTTGATTAAGCATTGTTTAGTAGTCGGTTTTCAATTGTCTTTTTGTATGCATTTGCAAAATCTATCAAGATTCAAATAAACCCATGTAATATTTAAGAAAAAACTATTCAGTGACCATTATAATCTACTTAACACAAAAAGCGATCATACATTGATATACATACATGTAGGTATGCATATTCTCTAGAAATGACATTTGAAACATGTTTACGTATACCAGGACTAGGCAGATGCCCATATAATAATACGTGGTCTAGAATCTGGATGTTTGATCACTTAACATTGGAAGTGGCTGGTGAAGATACCATACATCGAGTATTCAAAGAAAACAATAGTGTCAAATTTGTCTCGTTAAATACTGACTTTCTTATTGTACATAAGCGTGGTAATCTAATATCCACATCTTTTATCGGTCCTCGACCGGTTTTTCTTTGTAATTTGTTACCGGGTTATAGCTATCACATGTGTCAAATTCATTGGTTTTCTGTAAAGTACTCATCTAAACGCTGTTGTAAAGTTCGAGGCTGTAATGATGTATACTGAATGTAAGTCAAATTATGTATGTTGAGACTGTACCTTATGTATTTGATGTATTGTATTTATTTCAATGGGCGATGTTTAAAATGATTTTGATTAGATTACACTCATGTAATAGTTGAAACGAATATTAAGAGTAATTATATATTTTGCTGCTTCGATGTGTTTTGTTGTTATAAATTAGAACCATGTTTTAATTGAACAGAAGAAATTCTAAATGACAAAAATTACGCGAATTATAGTCTATACCATATTGAAAAGAGTTATCTATGCAATTAAGGAATTGTGATATGATGGTTCATAGATCTTTTTATTGTCTTTGATTTATATTTATTCTTGTACTCAATATGTCACTTGATTAACTTACAGTTGCATTTCTGCCAGTGTTACTATTATCAGATGTTAACGCGTAACTATACCTGTTTAACTGGTTATGTTGAACACGATTTGCATGCTCTGTTGATTTTCATTCATTCAAGCTCAAGACTTTGCGCTTTTCAGATGCTTACACCCACATACCCACTTTTTATAAGCATGCACAGTTATGCATGTATTGTGTGATCATTATTATAATGTATTGAATATATTTCAAAATGTGTTTATGTTCAAATATATCGAGTTCTATTTCAAGAAAGCGTGTTCTATGTACTTTATACAAATAAATGCGCAAGCATTTACCCATATTTTCTATTAATATCACAATTCATTTCTCTATCCTAGAAACTTTAAACCACAAAGCATGTAACAAAGTTATCATAACTGGGTCGAGGAAATTCATTATGATATACTTGAGGTCAAACGGTCACTCAAAATAGTAATTACATGATTGAACACTAATTTTATATTCTATACTGCACGCTCTAAGTATTATCAGGATATGTATTTCGGCTTAAATTAATTATTATTGAGGAAGTAAATGATAACAACTAATTTCTTCCTAGTATTGTTTCCTGATTAATATGACATGAAGATGTCGTAATCATCAAACTTTCACATGTTTAAAACGGCAATACATTTTAAAAGACCGCCATACTTTTCATGTTTTCTGATTTTCGCTAGTCGTCTTTGTAGCTAATATTCTTCTTTTCTCTTTTCATTATACGTACGAGATGTGAATTATATGTAAGAATCAACGATTTATAAAAGGGTTTGGCCACGCATAGTCACCAATTTTCCTTTTATTTCATACATGGACACACCTAGGTGTAAAACGCAAAAATCCACTAGAAGTTGGTTGCTGGGGGTAACCGTTGTCATGGTAACCGGGGGTAAAAATGGAAAAATAGCAAAACTTACCTACATTGAAGCCATATTAGAAGTGTTTGCCCACTAATGTAAACTATCAACGACATAAAACAGCCTTTGTCCCATTTTCAATTCTTTAATTATATCAGAAAATTGATGGAGAAACCAATAATTTTAAAATGTTACCATGGAAACCGTTACAAATTTTAGAAATCAGTTTTTTGCCGTTTTTTAAAAAGCCGAACTGGGAAGCCATTAAATGTTTACATCCTAATCAATGTCCATGCAATGTTTATTTTGTTATGAAAATTGACATCAGTTGCTATGGCAACAAGGCCAAAAAATAGGAAAAACTGAGAAAAAGATGATTTTGAAAGCTTTAATTACTAATTTTAGAAATTTTGTGCAATTGTTTTAGTTTGAACTTGTAAAAACATATCTAAAATTATATTATATACCACAAAAAGCTTTGTTATGCAACAGAGAAGTGTTCTTGCCATGGAAAATTAAGTTATGTAAAAAATCACACAGAAATTCTTACTTTTTGAAAAGTAAATAGCAACGGCATTTATTTTAAGAAAATGTCAGATTTTTTTCGAATGTCATTAAACTTTAGGACATACTTGATTTTTTTCCTCATCAATCGATTTTATATATTTATTCATTTTAAGTGAATAATATCCATTCAAATATGCCGTAAAATATTATATTTTACCTTATTTTTAAGCTTGTTACCGTAGCAACGGTTCTAAATTTTCTTATATGAATTCTTTATTGCACAATCATAATAGCGTGTACCTAAAAAAACTAAGATTTGCTCTTTTTATTAAAATGAAATGAAGAAAACATATTTTTAAATTTCTGTTTAGTAACCATGGAAACGCTCTAAAAATATGCGTTTCTCAATGAATGTTTTTCTTTATTTTGAAAAATGACAACTATTTTTAATAATATATTCTACTCTGGAAACCCCAAGCTGTGCACATTACTCACAATATGTTCTCAAATAGGTATTAAAATGCCAGTTTTACATCTTTACCCTCTGTTACTATGGCAAGGGAACCACATAGCAACAAAAAAATGGTGTTAGGCATTTTTACTCATCAAAGTCTATCAAATTGTAAAGTATGAGGAAAATCCGTGACTATGCGTGGCCACCGAATTTTGATTCTTACATAGAATTGATCTTAATATGTAAAGATTTAATGTATTAATATTAGAGCCCACTCAAACGTGACAGCGGGATACGTGTATATTAAGGATTCGTCGTCCAATAGCATCAAACTAGTTCCTAGAAGTTAGGTCATGAAATAGCTGATCAGTATTGTGTGTAATAGTTTAACATCGGTCTGATATGTTTACATGGTACACACATTTGTGTAATATTGAAATATAAAATATATAGCAATGTTTTTTTAATAATTAAGAAATATATTTTAACTATATATACTATTGTGTAATGTAAATTGTATCATTTGTATATAACAAGTCTCCAAATTCTTCAGTTAGTATCTCCTTAACAGGGAGGCACCTTCAAAGTCAAGCTGGAACCAGTACATCGACACTCTCTTTCGCAATTCTTTGTATATGTGCGACCATTTGTCCAGCTTAACAGTTAAGACTATTATTTAAATCAAAACAATCAATCTATCTTATTTGAAATCGGATAATTTACTTTATTCTAAAATGTAATAATAAGACACTTTCCAAACGCAATCAAAAATCGAGGCTCTAGTTTTAAAAAACCCCACATTATATTGCGAGTGACATTTAAACGATAAAATGCTTTCTTTGGTAATTCAATAGGGATATGAAGGTGGCTATATTGCAGAAAAAATACATCACCCGCGTTAACGGGTTATGTAATTTTTTTTCTGTAAAGATTGATACCTTCATAACCCGCATGAATCATCCAAAAAAGCATTTTATTGTTTGTATTTACATCTTTTTTTTAACATATTAATAGATTGATTGTAAAAAGTAAGTTGCATAAACTAGATCACTGTTAATGTAAATTAGTACGTTAGCTAAATGAAACAGCCAAATCGTCTCCTATAGAAATTTGAGTTTGACATCATCATGATTATTTCGTAGAGTCCGGGATTTATCTTAGGTCGCTGTAGGTTTCGACCAATCGATAAAAGGGCGTGTAGATTTCAGTCCTGTCAGTTTCCTGTCAGTTTCAGTCGCAGTAGGTTTCGACCAGTCGATAAGCGGGGAGTGTAGATTTCAGTCCTGTCAGTTTCTATAGAGCTATGAAGTAATAATAAGTTTCCGTAAGAAATACTCGGTTGATGTAAATAAAAAACTTATGAAGGCTGAATCATAAAATGTTGCAATATGGGTTAGTGTTTCACTGTTGTACTGTACTCGAAGTTTTGTTTGTTACTGGATACATAGAATCTTCCCGACATGAATATATTATATGCCTGCTGATTCAAAATATCACTTTTTATGTTTATATCCATAATAATTATTAGCCAGGTCAGTATTTAACTGCTGACAGCATCTTGTCAATGTTAAGAAGTGGTACAACTTTAGGTTCATGCAATATATATTTAGACTTGTTTATTAAATCATTGATATGTATATATTTTGTCCGAAATATGCGTTTAGTGCACAACCTCACCTTGATTGGCACAAGTCAACTACCATTCATGTTTGGCAATTCGCATTTGGTGGTGTTTGTATTAGTATTATTTTTTTTTAGCTCACCTGAGCTGAAAGCTCACGTAAGCTTTTCTGATCAAAATTTGTCCGTTGTCTGCCGTCGTTGGCGTTGGCGTCGGCGTCGGCGTTGTTGTCGTTGTAAACTTTTCACATTTTCATCTTCTTCTCCAGAACCACTGGGCAGATTTCAACCAAACTTGGCACAAAGCATCACTGGGTAAAGGGGATTCAAGTTTGTTCAAATGAAGGGCCACACCCTCTTTAAAGGGGAGATAATTTAGAATTATTTAAAATTTGTAGGTAACTCAGATAGTGTAGATTCAAGTTTGTTTAAATCATGGTCCCCGGGGGTAGGGTGGGGCCACAATGGGGGGATGAATTTTTACATAATATATATATATATAGAAAAAAATCTTTAAAAATCTTCTTCTCAAAAACGATTAGGCCAGAATTGCTCCAATTTGAGCGGAAGCATCGTCAGATAGTGTAGATACAAGTTTATTTAAATCATGGTCCCCGGGGGTAGGGTGGGGCCACCATGGGGGGATGAATTTTTACATAGGAATATAAAGAGAAAATCTTTAAAAATCTTCTTCTCAAAAACTATTAGACCAGAAAAGCTCAAATTGAAATGGAAGCATCCTTAGATAGTGTAGATTCAAGTTTGTTTAAATCATGGTCCCTGGGGGTAGGGTGGGGCCACAATGGGGGGATGAATTTTTACAAAGGAATATATAGATAAAATCTTTAAAAATCTTCTTCTCAAAACCTTTTAGGCCAGAAAAGCTCAAATTGGAGTGGAAGCATCCTCAGATAGTGTAGATTCAAGTTTGTTTAAATCATGGTCCCTGGGGGTAGGGTGGGGTCACAATGGGGGATGAATTTTTACATAGGAATATATAGAGAAAATCTTTAAAAATCTTCTTCTCTAAAATTATTAGACCAGAAAAGCTCAAATTGGAGAGGAAGCATCCTCAGATAGTGTAGATTTAAGTTTGATTAAATCATGGTCCCCGGTGGTAGGGTGGGGCCACAATGAAGGATGAATTTTTACATAGGTATATATAGAGAAAATCTTTAAAAATCTTCTTCTCAAAAACTATTAGGCCGGAAAAGCTCCAATTTGAACGGAAGCATCCTCAGTCTATAGTATAAATTCAAGTTTGTTTAAATAATGGTCCTTGAGGGTTAGGGTGGGGCCACCATGGGGGGATGAGTTTTTAAAATAAGAATATATAGAGAAAATCTTTAAAAATTTAAAAGTCCTTAAAAACTATTAGGCCAGAAAAGATCAAATTTTTGTGGAGGCATCCTCAGATAGTGTAGATTTAAGTTTTTTTACATCATGGTCCCCGGGGGTAGGGTGGGGCCACAATGGGGGGATGAATTTTTACATAGGAATATATAGAGAAAATTTTTAAAAATATTCTGGGGGGGGGGGGAATTTTCAGTCGAAAAAGTAGTAACTTGTGTGAAAGCACGGGTTGTGCAGATTAAAGTTTGATCAAACCATGATTCTCTAGAGAAAAGTGGAGCCACAAAGTAGGGGGGTTATATGGGAATAGAGAAAAATCTTCTTACAGGTACAACAACAAAAGGGGCTATGTGTTTACCATAAAAATATGTGGATAAAAATCGGCAGATGTTTTAAATTTTTTGAGCAAGATATATTGTACTTAGTTGTCAAGATATTTTGAATTTGATACTGTAATGCTAATTTGATCAGAGTTAAGGTTATTGCTGCTCAGGTGAGCGATGTGGCCCCTGGGCCTCTTGTTTTGTGGTGCCGATATTTTGCTGTTATGTAATGTGTTTTGTATAGTTTGACATATATTGTTTTTCTGTAAGTTTTGGGGCACAGGATATGGATAGGACATTTTTGTATTGTGAGAATAGCTTAGAGTCTGATATCCTATCATTTTATAGACTAAAGTTATTTTCCATTAATATATTCACCATTTTTAATTAATGATATATTTCATCTCAACATTAGTGTTGCTTTTTTTTTTACTCAGCAAAAACCTAGCTGCGGTTAGTTTGTGTAGCATCAAAAAAAAAAAGATTATAATTATTGCATTTATGTGTTGAATGCTGTACTTGTATATACATAAGTACTTTTACTCAATTGTCAGTGCAAGGTGTCAGGTGCAAGTTATGTAATTTCTCCAATCTCTCAGTCACCCGTTGGACTATTACGTAATCTTAAAATTTTCCAAAGCGAATTCTCATTCCTTGGTATTCTTACAGCCTATAAAAATAATCATCATGGTCACATGTTTTGATGCTGTGTGTAACTGGCGAGTTACCGTAGGGTCATTCTTGCTTCATCATTGTAATTGAAAGCAGCTATTAAAATGTTTGACACACCATCCTCCACACTAAATTTACCTACCTTACTTACATCTACATTTGTATTTTTATAAATTACTTTTCTAATTGTTTAGAATCTTTTTTATGTGTGTGAAGTATTTTGCATTTTTTTCCTGATCCCATATCAGTTTTTATAGTTATCTGTTGTATGGAGTTTGATATATATTGTTATTCTGTAAAAGGGTATCAGGATATGGATAAGTAAATTTTGAATTGTGAGAATAGCTTGGAGATTTTTTTTCGCACTATAATCAGTAAGGATATCCCTCTTAACAATTTTATCCAACGTACTATTGTTTTCCGATTTCCGTCTTTGTTTTGTTTATGATGCATTCGTTTCGATCATGTGAGTGTGCGGAAAAAATCCAGCAAGTAGGTAGACTATCTAAACATATAATTTTAAAGTTATATTATTTTATATTTGTATTGTAAGATGCAGCCTTTTTAATCTAAATATCTTTCGATTTCAGTGCATCTCGATTGTCTAGTTCTTGTTTTATTTCTTGCCTGGGGTCTTGCGGATTGTTGTGTTTGTTGCAATGGAGGGTATGTTGATTGAAACTTTTGACGTTGTTTTATAAGTTACTTCCAATATTTAGTTATCAATTCAAATTATAGACTTGTATTGAAAAAATAATTAAGACATAAATTCATAGAATATTTATTAACACAGGTATATATAGCGAATCTGTTCATTAACAAAAGACATTATTTGTATAAAGAAGTCTATTATACTCTGCTTTAAATGTTTAGTATAACATACTTTTTTTTAACGCCAAATCGTTAATTTAAGTTATCTATAGGTAAAAATACTCCTTCAGTAATTGACACAGTTATGTTACTCTATATGGAAACTAAGTACCCCTTTTTATTTGGCAAAAAGATTACTTGTAAATATTCTCATGAATGTAAACACGGTGCTCTAAATAATGTCGCTACTTCATTCTCAGGTAGTTTTTCTCAATTGTTTTCACCCCTATGAAAATGTTTTCGCTGCAAATATTTAATCCAATTAAGGAATCTATGCAAACTGAGAGATTATAATTAAACAGCATCCTCATTGAGAAAACCAGTCGATTTAAACAGGAGATGAGTCCTAGATATAATATTGTGGGTTTTTTTCTTTTGATAAGAAATGTCTAAACAACGTTCCATATTTTCCAGATATTTTAATAATACAGGAGCCATTGATTCAAACTTTTACACAGATATAAAAATTATAACAACGTGGATAAACGAGAAAAACAGTAAGTTATGAGTATTTACACTTTTAAGTTACTTTTTTAATAACTTTCATTTACAGACTAATGGATCGTTTTGTGCTGTCGAGAAGCCTTGTATATCCCTTATGAACCAAATGACAATATTTTTAAAACTTTTCAATGCCTGCTACATGATCGATCGATTTCAACAAAATCTGAAAAGTGAAGTCCAATTATAGTGTGTGTGATACGTTACATTTAAGAAAAGATAAACTTTACGTAGTATACAGGTGGGTATCAAAAATTGAGCAATAGACAAGATTAAAATATAAGTCAAATTTTAAAGAAAAATTACGATATATATGCATACTTTTACATAAGAAAGTTGTTTTGAAATGAAGAATATATAGATAGTGTAAAAGTGGTTATTTACGCGTGGAGGAAATTTACACCATTTACGCAATTAGCTTAAAACCGCGTAAAATACCCCCGCGCGTATGGTTAAAAAACTAATAACTTTAGAGTGGTAAATCACGAATCCGCGTATTTAATACCCACGCGTTTTGTTTGACCACAGAAAACGCGTACTTAACCACCAGCGTAAATAACCACTTTTACAGCAATGTGTTTATTAGATCATGAGTTGCACAATGTTTACTGTAAGGGAGAAGATAATTTCTTAGTGAGTGATATATACATACCAAGGTTTGGGTTGACCCAAACAGTTTAGATATTCTTACAAGAAACTATTACTACATATTAACTTTAATAAAGTTTAATCGGCATTTTTTGTCTAATTTTTAGAGAAAAAACAAGCAAAATTTTGGGGATGCCTAAAAAAAGAGACCTGTCCTATGGCTGTGAAAAGAAATAACGGTAATACGTGTTTGTGTTCGAGTGATATGTGTGCTAAATTTAAATGCAGTGAAGATATGGAAAATACCCATTTAACAAAAAATTGTAAAATTGAGATGGTTCATCGAAATCACAGTTATTGCAATAGGTTAACCGAGATTAACAACTTCCCGTGTAAGTATATAAATAATCAAAGTACTGAAGTACTGACGGGAGTTGATTTTATCGATTATTATTTATTTTAGAATCAACGATATGTTATTTAGCATGACAAGTAATTTCTAATCTCTATTTAATTACGCACATTTTTATAATATGAATTCTCGGACTTTTTCGACAAGAATTGCGAGAAAAACCCATATGAATCATGTTGTGTAATATTTAAAGATATAATTAATTCCATCAAACTATGTATCAGTAATCGAAATATTTCTAAAAATTGTACACATGTCTGGATTCAAGCAATATTGAACTCTAATATCGTTCAACCAGACGCTCGGCTGTCTCCGTTATTCTCCGACTACCGAGAGAGACTCTCTGCTTGTCGGAGATTTACGGAGACAGCCGAGCGTCTGGTTGAATGCTCTGGCGTAGGAATACATACGATTACAAAAAATATCTAAATTGTTCGTACTATTTAAAATCTGGCTATTTTCAAGGTATTTATAAATACATTTTCTTGAAAAACAGTGGTTCAGCATACATTACACCGCATTTATCTATTATTTCAAGAACTAACTCTTGTCAGCGGTGATGATTTGTGCTTAGGTCCAAACACTGTTTCACTTTCGGTTTGCCTGAGTAACTGCATAGAAGAGTTGATTAAAATCAACTCCCAAAAATTATTTAATAGAGATGTGGTTTTTTTAATGTTGTATAGTTATATCTTTCTGTTGTTGATTATTTGTTCTGTTATCTATCTATCTATCTATCTATCTATCTATCTATCTATCTATCTATCTATCTATCTATCTATCTATCTATCTATCTATCTGAATTGTATTTGATTTTTTTGTAGATGAAAATGTAAGGAAATACACTTGTACAAATTGCGGTAGAAAAATGTTTACCATTAAGGAAATTTTATTAGAGGCTATAGAGTAAGACGAATGCTATTAAAAGTTTGTTATCTCCTAAGAGTCTCAGTATATTTTAACATTACATTTGTTTGTCTAAAAACAACTTTTTAAAAAAAATACTGATAGCATGTGCCGTGGATCATAATCTAACGGCTTCATGTTTGATTCATTAAATCAATTGACTCTTGTTTAAAGCTGACATGAATTCATAATTACGCATTGTTTCCCATTTATGTCAGACTGCTGCTAAATAAGTTATCGTTTTACATTGTTACGCTCACCGCTACACGGCCCCTATATATAGAGAATAATACATACCCTTTTCCATATCACAGCCAGTATCAGCCCGAGACTCCAATATCAGCCCGAGGGCCGAAGGCCCGATGGATGGTATTGGTCGAGGGCTGATACAGGCTGTGATATGGAAAAAAGGTATGTATTATTATATTTATTACATACTTAGTAATAATTTTTTTTTAAAAACCAATTGATTTTAAATATCATTTGAAAGTATTTTATACATGTATTGAATAAAATTTGATATCTAATTGTTTTAACAAACAGCTAGTCATGTAGCTACAGAACCGGAATTTCCTAAGGTTTTAAAAGTTAACTGCTCCATATTTGAAGTTTTCAACTGCACTTAAAAATGACGACTGTAACAAATGTTTTATTTTCCTCTGTAAACATGCACAAATGCCGAAACGAAATAAGGCAGAGGAGTTCCGCAAGGGGTGTGATACGGATCCGTATCAGCCCTAGAGAGCTGATAACCTGTATCAGCCCCGGGGGCCGATACGAGTTGTGTGATGTCATCTGTATCACATATGCAAAAAACCTGTATTTATTACTAATTATGTAATAAAAGGCGATAAACACTATTCAAGCTTCACCGCATTCTGGTATTTCATTCGATAAACCCAACATGCTACATTGGATGAAACTATTATTGAAAACGCTATTTTAAAATAATATGACAACCGCTGAACTTATATCTGTTAAGGAATATCCAATGAAAGACGAAAAAAATAGACTGAACAATGACACATCTATCTAAAGTTATCGATCATTGTAAAACGTTTTCCCTATCGCCCTGTATTATCATCGCATATATGCAAACCATCGTGCAGTGACAGCATGGACTTCAGAAAATATTTTTGTAGAAACTGATGAAAACGACTACAAGTTGTTAATTTTTGAATTTACGATCGCTTATTTACTATGTTGAATTTGGTGCGATATGCACGTGAAGTAATGCAGCATTATCTGTGCTAGATAATGTAGATACCTTGGCAGCTCTTGCACCAAACACGATTGCTAACCGCTTTCCAGTACCATCAGTACTTTGATTAATTTAGAAGACCGTGTAACCTAAATACTTTGATCATAAAGCAACTGACCGTAACTTATATACCCCAGTAGAAGTTGAGGAACGAGTTAAAAAGCGATTGAAAATGATATGGCGACCAAATACTTTTATGAATTCACGTCAGCTTTAAATATTTTATTTACTAATTAATGCTTGTTTGAGAATCGCTCAAAGGCTAGGAGGGCAATGACATAAAAATGAAAGATGTTTTTAAAGAAGGAATTCCAAGAATTGCAGATCCTTTACATTGAGTGAAAGTTTGATTTCATCATAAATATAAAAAAAAATATTGCTTAACATACAAATAGACAGCTAGATGAAAAAAATATGTAGCGAGTTTTCATTGTATTTTGACTTATTTTTTTCCTTGGTAGATTTTCATATATTGAAACACGTGCCATTTTAGATTTGAAGGAACGAAATAATGCCAAATCGTCCGGTTTGTAAGAGTTTACTTCATAGAATGTGTAATTGTTCATCAAATGTTACAGGTTTTACAAATTCTACATTATGTTGATGGAATTTTTACTTCTAGAATCGCAGCAAGCTTTTATTGATATTCTACGAAATTACAGTGATTATACAGAGATTCCTTTGTTTGTAACATGGAGAAAATCATCATTATACCTGTGTGTTATTGGGATTTCTAAACGTATTTGCATTATTTCTCAATGTAAAGAAATAAAGATGCAAAATAATAAAACAGACAGTAAAGGACCACAAGAAATTCAGTATTCATTCCGAAACATTTTGGAGCACTTTAAAGGTAAATTACTGTTAATCATTTTGTATTGAATTGAAAGCGTAATTATTTATGTATGCCGTTTGTTTACTGTTTTTAATCATAAAACTCAGGACTAATATTTTTTTCAGTAAATTTTAGAAAAGGCGTGTATTTAACAATTCATTGATAACATATCTTAAAATTGATGTTCTTTTAATTACATGTAGTTCCATTTTTTAAGGATTGTAAAATCATTATATTTTTCTCAATAATTTCTGTAATATTGTAGAAATTGAATGTCTCCCATGTAAACAAAACAGATTTATCGGTTTTATTATATAAAGTTTATAAGATGATTAGGTATATGTTCTCATTTAAGAGATTATTGTCCTAGTCGTCTTTGGAATATTGTTTTTTGGTGGATTTATAGGATTCTTGACAGGAGTAAAATTTTCAAGACACAGGTTTGGTTGTTTTTTTTTCACTTAATAATGTTACGCATTACTTTTAAATACATTTGCAAATATATTTAGCATAAATATAATGTATCGGCGTTATCTTTTTTCATTTTAAGAAAAATGAAACTACACAATGAACGAGAAAGACAATATCCAAGTTTTCCACGTCATACTTGTATCTCGGAACTATATGCAGAAATCAGTGAATCACTAAATAGTGAACCAAAGGTTACATATTAAATACACAATTTTTTTACTTAACTTTGCTTTGCTGGTGTTTTAATCAATTAGTTATATAACAGTGTGTAATTTTTAAAGTAGATTTTAGAAAACATATAATCATTCATTGAAGCAATCTATATCCACTGAGTATAAGCACCTATATTTCTAATGACAAGATGTTTCCTTTGTTGTTCCATGCGGGCATTGGAGTAGCCGGTATGAAACATTGCACTGTTCATATTTAAGCATTGAATCATTATTCTTATTCAGTTATGAGACCACATCTTCAAAAATTAATGATTCAACGCTTATATTTACGGGTTTTTTTTACCATTATTCCCTTTCCGCAATTATGATTTATTTTTCAAAATCTGTCTTATTCTACGAGTAATGCACAACGGAAGAGTCATTGGAACAGCCGAATTATGCTGACAAAAATAGTGCACAACACTATAAATTCTAATTACACAATTTTATTTTTCATTCTGTTATTCGATGACTATATCTACTGGTATTATAATAAATTAATAAATTTAATTTTATTAACTGTTAAACAACATTTACATCAATTAAATGTTAATCAGCGTAAGTATAATATCAGGTCGTGATCCGGTTTGAAGTCGCGAGGAGAGTCAGTCATGTTCTTCGAGAAATACTGATGGAAGATTGCATTCATATGCACCAGATTATTAGGTCTTCTGTGTTATGCGTTATTATCACTCAAATCAATCAATGCAATTTAAGAGGAGGAAAGAAAGTGAATGTAAATATTTACACATATCTCTGAATCGTTCTTACGTTATTAATAAAAAAGGGCCGAAAATACATTTTTACGTTATTTATCCTAAATGTTCAATCAGCACTTTTATTTGAGAATACCATTGTTTCTACAACTACATGGTTACTATAACTATACGCTGAAGGCTGAGGTCAGCCCGCTCAAGCCTGTTAAAGCAGTGCTCTTAAGGGAGCTAAAATTTCGATTGTCTACAAAATAATTCACGCATGTCCAACTAATGAATGATTAAACAATTAAACAATAGTATAACTTATCGAATATACTTTGAGAATCAATGATCCTAATCTTTATTTGCAAACAATTTGAAACCAAAACACATAACCAAATATTATAACCTGTCCATTTTCCATTATTTGAAGAAGAAAAACCCACCAATGTAATTTCGATTAAACCCTTTTTTAACTGTCAAGGATAAATAAGATCTACAGATACTTTACACTATGCAACAATACTCTATAACAGTGTGGAAAAGTGTTTTAATCATTTTCTGGTTAATGTCAATAATAACGAAGAGCTTACTTTGATTCATCTTGAATGTCATTGACAACAAAACACATTCTTTGTACAATCTTTTTATATATTTACCTTATTATAGGAGGAAGAATACAAACTTCCAGTTGAGGAAGAACTGGATAATATGAAAACCGCATGTTCATGTATAAATAGTGAAAGCGATTGTCCGCTTCCTAGCTGCATCAGAATGGACGGTGCCTACAGTAGCATCTACAGTACTTTACAACCAAACTACGGACAGAGAAGATGTTCTCACCCAGTTCATGACATGGATACGAAAAGGGAGTGCACGTCATATCATAGTCTAAAGAAAATAGATAATCCAAACGAAATTCCATGACAAGGAGTCTTTTTGTTAATGTTTCAATAATGTGAAATGTAGGTTTTGATAAAAATTCAGTATTATAGGAAATTATCGGAATAATAAAATTGTTGTTTAATTTTGTTTTATTTTCCTTTCTAACAATTATGCATTAGAGATATGTTTTTCTCAAATGTTACCAAGGGTTCTTTAATAAATATATATCAATAATATATAAATAAATATCTTTATTTGGGAAATATTTGAATCTGTGGTTTTGATAGTTACACAAGTTGAGTTTAAGTTAAATTATATTTAGATGTATTATTATTTCCTTATTTTTTAAAAAGAATTTTGTGTCTATGTAAAATTCAATTTCTCTCCTTATATTTTTTTCCTGGTGTTAGCAGCGGTGAAACATAAACATCTGATCAGTGAATAATAAAATGATAAATTTAAATTTCTATCAGTGTCTTTTTGTGCAAAATAGAACAAAAAGGGAGAATGTTGTCTGCATTAAACAATATTTGTAACATGAATAATAAATATTACATCACAAACTGTACTCAAAGCAGGTATATCTAGTTAATATTTATTCATGAAACTTGAAAATAAACGCAACAAGCATAGTTGTGCTTAAATAAAATAACATTAAATAAGATAAATGAAAATATGTTTTGAGCAATCTCAAAAAATCATGTGGTTAAAAGGTGAGGCCCTACGTAAACTGTATATCATGTTTACTGACTTCTCTTGACTTTAGGGGTATCTTTGGCCAATGGACAATACTATGTATCTCTGTAATCATTGTCCGCATTCTGATTTTAAAAACTATGATGTATGTTTAGATTTAGAGAAAATAATATATCATCGTTTCGTTAACAATGAATGTCCAGTTCCTAGAATCTCTTAAAGACTTTTTAAAAAGTCTTCTTAGTAAGTATGAGTATACTAGCTAAAGATTTATTGTCACTATCAAAAGGAACCTTTTTCTTATTTAGCAAATGTCTTCAAATATCAACTGATTTTTGTTCATGTTTAAAGCTTAGTTTCTTTCAATTCAATAAGAAATTTTTTGTTCGACTTCGCATTCTTCTAAAATCAAAATGCAAATACACAGTGTTAATGTTTCAATAATGTGAAATGTATAGAATTTTAGTATTTTTTTGGAATATCAGACACTCAGTATGGTGCATTTATTTAACAAAAGCATAATTTTTACTGTTTAAAAAAATATCTATATTGATATTTAGACTCCTTGTCATGTGCAAAGCTGGGTTTTTAGTTTCGTATTTTTTCCTCTGAGTCTCACATATTGTAAATACATAGAAAATAATGAACACGGTTTATTTATTCAAAGATATAGACCCTTATGAAACAGATTAATTAAAATTCCGATGTATCTAATTGTATGAGGGTTTTTTTACAAATATAATTCTATCCTTTCTGTACCATGTCCGGTTTTAAAATAAATTCTGTATATCATACTTGAAACAATTTCATTTCAAACAATCCTTTTAGCAGGATGTGTTTGGTGTTCAATGATATTTGTACTATTATATACAAAGCAATTTTTTGTTTGCTTTTGATATAAAAAATGCTGTAACATGCATTTATATGCCTTCTGATCATATTTAAGAACTCTACAAAGTTATATAAACTAAAACCAAATTAAATTATTTAAGAAATCTTTAAGCTGACACGAAGTCATACATGCATTATTTTTAATCATTCATTTACTGCAATGTCGTGTACGTATATAAATAAACCTCTAAAGAGATTAACGGTTAGTAAAGGTAGCTTTTCTTTCGAGCTATTCCAACAACATAAACTTCTGAACACATAAACTTTATTTTATCTGAAAAGAAATTGAAAAAAGAATCTTTGTCAGTATATATCCGATTTATCTTGCTCAAAAAATTGCACGTTGTCTACCTACGTGCACGTCAAATGCGTGTGCAGTTCCCAAAGAAATCATAACGCGTTCATCATACTAGTACTGTAGAGCAGGTCACTAGGGAAGCGTATCGGGGCCTATACTTGTTGTGTTATAACTTATACATTGTCATACTTTTTATCGTCTTATCAACATATAAACTATTATGTCGTTTTATTTATGCAAACATATTGCATTGTATTAAGATGAGTTAACATAATTTAAATCACCTTATTGTAATTGATCAGTTTTATTGCTATCTGCTATATCGACTTAACAAAATACGGAGTTTAAAATAATAATTTAAAAATGGGTTTGAGTCATAACGAGAAAGAAATGTTGACATAGAACAATGAAAATCTATACATTATAGGTATATCGACATAAATATGTTTACATTTCTTGGGAACATAATGCGAAAATATTGTTATCGAATGAATTTCGCGGGGGCGGGAGTTCTGATGGTGCGTCACCTCACTCTGAATCTAGCGGTAGGATACACATGTAGAATGACATTTGTGGAATCATTGGAATTCGTGTATGCTTAATTTTCATGGATTTCGTGAATGCTACTTTTCGTCATCCGTGAATTTAAATCCACAACAAATTATGAATAATAGTATTAATATATTTGTTATTTATAATACAAGAATTTCCACGAAATGTTACCATTAACCTATTTAAAAAAATACCAATCTACGAATATTGGCTCCATGAAATTCAATCCACAATAAAGGAATTTGAACTCTAAAATTCCGATGTTTCTTTTAATGTCAAACATCCAAATATCTGCATTTGTAATCACAGTTAGGGGTGGTAGACATGAGCAGTCCTACCTCCAAATTATGATCATGATTCAATAATCACGTTGTTACAACGGTCTCCCATCGATGAGGTTAAACAATGTTTTACCCATCTGTCTTCGTCTTCAAATTGATATTACACGATCTCAAAGCAATTTATTGGATGAATCACCACACCTCTCAACTACAATGCAATCTACATGTAACTACGATACCAAATACTATCATGCATGAGCGTTGCATCTTCTTATTACCATGATTTGACGTGAGTGTTGTCTTTATTCGCGTGGTAAAAAGACTCGCATCAAATCATAATGATGAGAAAACGCAACGTTCATGCTATCAGTTCATGCATAATATTATATAAGAGCAAAAACAATTATTGTATATTTTGTTTCGATGCTTTGGTAAATAAAACATTTATTTTTTTTGGTGGTGGTGATGGTGGTGGTGGTGGTGGGAGTGGGGGGTGGAAATATAATACGTGTAAGTAAAGGGGTTCATGTAGTTTAAATGTTCAATTACATGTATCTGTCTCAATACTCATATCACATGTTTATAGGAGAGTAACCCAAACAGAAGATCATGACGAACTGCTTAATATAGATCATACAGCAGTCCTCTAACTACGGTAACAAATACTTATACTAATTGCAATTATTATAAAGAAATTACTGTTCTTTGTTTCTGATTTATATCAAAATGTCAATGTCAGTCTACATGTACCGTCTACAGCTATATTCAGAATTCAGTGACGTCACCTTCAGAACTCCCGAACCCGCGAAGTTCATTCAATAATATTTTCGCAATATGTTCCCTAAAACTGAAAGCATATTGATATCGACATGGCTATAAACATTTATTTTATTGTTCTTTGTCTAATTTTCTATCTCAATATAATTAGTTCACATTCATAAATCAACATTTCAAACTCTATATTTTTTAACGTCGATAACGCAGATAGCATTAAAACTGGTAAAATTCAGTAAAGTGATTTAAATTATATAGAAATCACAAGATACAATTCAATTCATTTACATAAATAAGAGGTCACAATACTTTATATGTTGACAATACAATAAAAAGAAGGAAATTTATAAGTTAAAACACAACAGCTGTAGGTCCCGATACGCTTCCGTAGGTCACTCAATCCAAATAGTAAACTTGCGATTATAATTCATGAAAAATAGCTACTTTTGATTATTTTTCCAGCTTTTTTTAAAATAATCTAAAATCTAAATAAATCAAAATCTATAAATATGCCCCGCATGATCTACCCCAGTTTAAGTTTCGCGCATGTGCGTCGTCATTACAATATTTGACAACTGAATACTCTGTACCAACGATTTTTTTTAATATGTGAACCTTGATTCCAGTCTGTTATATTAGTTGTCTCATTGGATTGTCCCTTGCTGTAAACTGACTAAAATGCGTTTTTGCGTCTTAACGTAATACCTCTATGCAGTGGAGTATGCATACTGCTCTCTTTAAAACAGCTTACTTAAACAATTTAAAATGTATACATGGCGGTCGTTGGACATAAGAATAATGCATATTTATGAATTTATTCAGCTTTTACATGAGAAGCAAATTTTTATATGAGGGTGGGGGATACCAACTGTTTTCAATATAATCGACCAATAACAACAAAAGGGGGATTGCGAGGATAAACTTGTGGACACTTTAAATTTTCTCTTAAGGCAATTCAAAACCATGCACAGTTTTCTATGTTTTTCCAGTGAAAAGAAAATCCTTGCGAAATACTCCTTTTCTTTTCGAACAACAAGGTAGATACGAAAAGACGGTGAGATATTTATTTCATAAAAATGTCCAAAAAAAGCGAAAAAGTATTTGTGTAAATTTATTACGATAATGTAATTTTAGATTTTATGGATGTTTTAAAACCAAAATACCAAATAAAACTGACAAGTTTTCTTAATTTTTTATTGAAACGATCGAACCATTTGTGGAAGTGTTTCGGTAACAATACATGTTCAATGTGGGTAAAACCAATAAAATACACAATACGTTGTTTGCCTATGATATGTGTGTTTCCATTAAGTGGACTTCCTCGAAAATAAGCTATCGTTCAATGAAAATTAAAAGCAGCATAAAAATAGATTATGCCCAGTTCTTTGGATTCTGTACCTATAGGTGAGTTCTTATTTAATCAAAGTATTGAAGTACTGACGGGAGTTGATTTTATCTCTTTATTATTTATTTTAAAATCAACTATGTTATTTTGCATGGCAAGTAGTTTCCTTTATGTATTTGAATTACGCATAATTTTTATAATATAAATTTTCCGACAGAAATTTCGTAAAAACCCCATATAAATAATGTTGTGTAATATTCAAAGAATTAATTCCATCAAACTACGTATCAGTAATCAAAATATTTCTGAGAAAGTATATGGATCCAAGCAATATTCAACTCTAGTCTCGTTCAACCTGACGCTCGGCTGTCTCCGTTAATCTCCGACAAGCAAGAAAGACACTATGCCTGTCGGATGTTTACGGAGACAGCCGAGCGTCTGGTTGAACGAGACTATATTGAACTCTGGCGTAGGAATACATACAACGTACGAATACAAAATATCTAAATAATTCGTACCATTTAAAATCTGAATATTTACAAGGTATCTATAAATATATTTCCTTGAAAAACAATGCTTTAGAATACATTACATCGAATTTATTTATTATTTCCAAGAACTACATGTTGTCAGCGGTGTTGATTTGTGCTTAGGTCCATACACTGTTTCACTTTCGGTTTGCCTGAGTAACTGCATAGGAGAGTTGATTAAAATCAACTCCCAAAAACCTAAATTTGTTTACCAGATAAAGACCGAGAGGCAAAGGATATCGAACACACAATTCTTTTATTTGCAATTTTTCATTGAAATTCAATTGTTTGTAGATATATTTTCTGAACTATTTATATGCTTTCGAATCAAATTTTATGCAACTTAAAAAACTAATCTTCCCTATCTATCAAACCAATGTCTAAAGATGGCATTTCTACACTGCTCAGTTAAATAAACATTATAAATTATTTGCATGTGATATTTGACTTGTAAATTGGAATGCTTTGGTTGTAACAACTTTTATGAATTTGGTTAACCTAAAATTTTTTTAAAAGTGTTACAAGTATGACAAATACAGTAAATCAATTCATTCTTTGCAAATTAATATGATATTTAGGACAAAACGTCCATGATATCTAACGTGAATTTAGTTTCGGTTAATGCTATGTTAAGCTTTATATACTTAATGTATTGAAATAAGATTTGTTTTTGGGGGGATGTGGTAAGACAGTTAAAGTTTGTCTAATAATCCATAACAGAAAAGTTTCATATCGATATATGCAATGCAAGAGAATTATGTGGTAAAATCTGGGTAAGATAATATATGTAGAGTGAACTTAGCACTTCTTTGCACATTAGAATGATTAAATATTTACATTTTATATGCTTTATATATTGATAATGTTACCCTTTTTCTGCACAGTGAGAAGACGTGTTGCACTTAAAAATGTTCGGACGAAAAGCAATTGTTCAATGTCTGCAAAAATAAGACACAATTATTCTATCAATGGAATTTGATTTTCTGAATCAAGGTGAACATTTTGTTTCAAAAGAGAGTAAGTCATATTTCTCTTTCGACACTATCGAAACGGTACTTTGTAATTAGTAAAGATTATACTGAATTATTTTAAATAAAGTATGTATCAATTTATATTGTACATACGTAGATATTTTTTTTCTGAAACCTGTTTACTATCAATATTATAGAAACCAATCTGCTGGAACCAGAGTCAAAATGCCATTTGATAAACTTGGTAAAGAAACGCTTGGTACGTAATTGCTCCCAAACTCAGTTAAAATTGGCATGGTTTAGATTTTTGCAATTATGCTTCACAGAATCAATTTTGGAAACATGTCTTCATTTTTACAGGCCAAAAAATAAAGCACACAAACACAAGCCTAGCCGAATCTCATCGATATTTATTTTTTCTATGACATGTATATGAATGTTAGCTACACATGTACAAGCATCACGTCCTTAAAATATAACTAACCTGCTAACTTAGAAGGTCCCAATGTCAGCACATTTTAAAAAAGGCAAACAGGGAGAATACCTTTGAACATCCGAAATTTACCAGACAAACGGATTTATGAAAGGAACAATGAATAAATGTTATTGCTTTCCTGGCCAAATGGTTCTTGAGAAGAAGATTTTTGAAAATTTCTCAAAAATTTTCATGAATTCCTAATTATCTCCCCTTGCAAGAGAGCTTGGTCCTTAATTTTCACAACTTTGAACCCCCTTAGGCTAAGAATGCTATGTGCCAAGTTTGGTTGAAATTGGCCCAGTGGTTCTTGAGAAGATGTTGAAAATGTGAAAAGTTTACAGACGGACAGACAGACGGACAGACGGACGACAGACAAAATGTGATCAGAATAGCTCACTTGAGCTTTCAGGTCAGGTGAGCTAAACAAACCAATCGGGAAATGAAATGGAAATCAAATTTCTTTGTTTATAAATGTCCGAAATGTTTTTTTTTTCGAAAATGTATAACACATCCTCACACTATTTATTGTTGACCCCGTCTCACTCCAGGAATATTTTCAGCTCTTAAGCTTGCCTAAACCGAAAGTACAAGCTAGTGAGCTTTTCATTTCATATTTTTTCGTCAATCTATCCGTCATACTGTCTTTCCGTCACTCCGACTGTCTGTTAACTTGAGCATTTTTACCAAATTTTCTAGAATTTATATAAGCCAAATAAAACAAAACTTTGCAATAAAACTATGATTGATATGAGTCAAATTTGGAGCCCATATTTTACCTTTTTAAAAAGTGTTTCAGGTACATTCCTGTCAAAGATTAACTAGAACCGAATGACCTGTGTAGATATTTATTTTGTTATGAAACAATTTACAATACTAAATGACAATCACTTTAAAGCTCATTTAGTGGCATCAACTTACTAAACAACATCTTTAATCAAGTACACATATACTTTCACATTAAATTTATTTTACAATCCTTACTTGTTTTTCGGAGCTTTTCTTGAGACAATAAAATTAAAATTTTCATTTGCTTGTGTAAATCCAAGGTTGGTCAAGGCAGCAGCTTTGTCTTTCAGGTTATTTATGACATCTGTAAGAGCACTCTTCAGCTCAACGCATGTGAGAGGCTTGCCTTCTGGTAGACTTCGATACCTGTCAAAAAGAATGTTATAAAATCAAAACACCCTCTTTTACTGAGTAATCTAATTTTCCATAATTGCCATCATTTTTTTGTCTTTATCATGACTACATTGGATATACAGACCGATATGAGCTAAAAGACATATCAACATGGAGAATACAGTAAAACCCTCCTTACACTTACTTTGTTTACATCCTAACCTTCACAGATCATGCATGTATATATGACTGGATAATTCTTTTTTCATAAACTTATAATACTTTTAATTCTTTTCCATATTGACAACATAAGTCTTTACCTGAACTTTGAAGGGCTCTTTAGATAACTGCACCAGGTAACACTTTCTTTGACACACTGGGAATGATCCCCATTCAAGTGTGGAACAATAAGATCCAACGAAATTCTTAACTTTTCTGGGTCCTTTTCCTGAGATTCTTTGATGGCATACATGAAGCATCTACCATTATTATACTTTCATGTTAAATACTGCAATCTGATTGGTTTAGACGCAGTGGACAATCCGTTCTCTCTCCCTCGCACGCTTAGCAACGGGCCGATAGAACGAATTGTTACATGCGCGTTAATTATGCGCGTACGGTTCGCCGTAGAATTCACGTCTTTTCTATATAAAAGCAGTAAAATTTGCTATAAAAATTAAGACATTCAGTATAATAAAATAAATAGTGCCTGTTTGGGAGGGTACCAGTTGAAATTGACACCCCTCGAAAACCATTGTCAACCTCCGCTTCGCGTCGGTTGACAATGGTTTTCTCGGGGTGTCAATTTCAACTGGTACCCTCCCAAACAGGCACTATTTATATAATATAGGATATAACATACTGAGCAATGAATTGTAGTAATGATAACTAATAGAATGAACTCTGTGACTCTTGTAGCACTGCGTAGTATTCCTAAATGATGTTATGAAACCAGGTGCATAATACGGGCATAATAATCCAAATTGAGAGTTTATACCCAAATTGTCGTATTTGGCGATTCTGTCTGCATCGATAGCTCTGGTACGCTATAATGAGTCATGTATTGCTTATTCTCTATAACCTTTGTAACCGTTTAGCCATGTATGAATGAATGCATTATAATAAGTGATGCCTCATACCCAGATGGAGGACCCCGAGACTCAGGACTCGGAGACTCAAATCCTGCATCTATACTCTTTGATAGGCAGTTTTGACAGTTTTGTTACTTTATTTAGAAATGAAATATAACTCTGGAATTTGAACACTAAATGTTTACTCATGATCATCGTAGATGAGCCGAACTAGTCAGAACTGTCCATCACAAGTAAAATGTTATATATACCCATGTGAAATGATGTTAAGCAGATTTTATATTTTTTGACTTTAGAATTTTATTATGGATTTTAAATAAGCTTATAAATATTCTTTGATTTGAGCTGCTTTTAATGGTTGTAATATCTACTATACGATCACGCTCATTAATAAACGTTTATTAATCAACAATTGGACTTCGTAATTACTGAGTTTGAGGCGCATCTCCAGGAGATAACAAAGGAACTTTGTACTTCTGTCTCAATTTATATATATCTTTGATGTTATACTTTATTTGGTGTGGTTTGTGTCATCTTTTTTCTCCACATAAGGAAAATCAGCTTGAAAACGGAATTTTGTTATAGAGTCACTGTCGCCATGGATAATATTAATCGGATTGCCAATCTTTTCCAAGTCCCGGGCCATTGTTATTGCCATGTCCGGTTCCATGCCTATACTTGACCCATCCTAGTTTCTTGGACAATCGTGAGCCGGTATAGTATGATCTTTATTCTGATGAAGGCTACAGAAATGGCAGGACATGCTTCTTATTGAAAACTGAAGTACTTTTCCCGATTCTTTTCCAATTAATGATCCACGACCTTTATTAAATCATATACAAGTTAATTTTACTCATACATGTGACCACCACTATCTGTGAAAAAAATGATACACATTATAAACAGCATTATGAAGGAACATCCATAATAAATAATTAGTAATATTTCAGTCATAAATTTAATTTAGTTAAGTACATACATGTATTAAGTATTTGATCAAACTGCAAAACTTAAAATGTGAAATAAATATAAATTATTTATTATTATTCTAGCTAGTTTAACTATACTGAAAAATAAGATACATTTACTAACAATAATTAAGAAATTAACTCAATGTCTACCCAAGTTATACCAGTATAATCTGGGTTGGGACAATTTACGCTTAATAATCAGCGAAGCGGATTATAAAAAAACGTAAATTGCTCCCAGGTTATACTCGTATAACTTGGTTAGATATTGAGTTTATTTCTTATAATTTAATTTTTTGTCATTTTTTGTTCAAAATTCAAACGTAACGTCAAGCAGATAAATATGTTTTTGATATTGGTGCATTGTGACATGTCTTGTTACGTGCAAACCAGGTTACAGAAATTTAGCTTAATTTTTCTATCCAATCAAATGCCTCGTTACAACAAGAATTAAGTTATTAAATCTTCATTAAAAGAAGTAATTATCTGGAAAAGTTCAAGCATGAGATGAGGGACAAATAAACAGTTAGTACTTAGAAGTTTAAATTAGCTCCCTGTCATAGTTCCAACCTGTACCCCGTTTCTGCCAGCCTCCATCGAAGCTTACTTCCATCTTCACAGAGATACAAATAAGTAAAGAACTAGTAAACTAGAAAATAATAGGTTATCAATATTAACTGGTTATAATTTATAATTTTTTATGAACAACATATTCTTGATTTCGTAGTCAGTTACTATAATCATTATTCAAACTTAATAATAGGAAAACTGATTGGCAATTGTGATTCCTATTTCACACAAATTTAAGATGCAAGACTTTATTTATTATTGCTTAAAGTAGAAAAAAGCATGTGCAGTTTGTGCACCTCAACAAATTTCACTACATTGAATAAATTAAAATCATTTTCAAACCCACGCCTTTGACTTTTATGTTCACTAATTATTTTTTTTAATTAGTACATTTCCATTTTCCATTTCTATTTCTTCCTTTTGTGCCTCATTGCAAGACAACTATGCTATGGTCTCCAGTGTAGAGTCGATTTTGTATTCCCTCCGTTTTAATGTTGAAGGGTCCACTGGGGGGAGATTTAACGCTGGAGCAGGTTGTTTACCTTACAAGACCAAGTCCAGTTTGTACCACAGCTAAATTAATAAACACGTATAAAGAAAGGTATCAGTTCAACTTGTGTTAAATGTGTCCTGCAGTTCTAGAAAACAAGTGAAGAGATTTCTAAGGAAGTGAATTTATATAAGCTACCTTAAACTAAATTAAATGACCATTAAAACATTTGCAAAAAATGCATGGCCACAATTCCTGTACATGAAATGGAAATATTGAAATGTATAATTATGTAAATATACAAGCATGCAGCCCTATAAAATACAAATCAGAATCATAAATATGTGTATTTTTTTAAATTTGCTTGTTGGTTTTAAAAAGTATGTTTTTTTGTTATTAGCTGAGTGATAAACAGATGAAAGCTCCATATATAGCTCCGAAAAAATTGAGATCTTAACAGTGAAATAACTATCTAATGTAATTTTGGAGTTTACGTCAAATGCCCCTTGGCTCCTTTCCTAGTTTTTTTACATCGTTTACAGCCCAGCAAACATTGTTTTGGCATCGAATGAACAGTATACTTCCCAGTCCATATTTCCTTTCACTTTCGATATTAGAAAAATGCAGCGAGGTATTACACGAGGCACAAAACATATGCTTCGCCAATACACCCAGTCCAACAATTCTACGGCGCGATTTCCAGCTGTCGTCTGGAATAGGTTTAAATAAGCATGTTTGGTGTACATCAACACTAGCCCCGATACCGAGGTCTGACAGATCTGGATTCGGCGGTTGGTCTCTACAGTAAGTGTGGTCTTCTTTAACAGCGTCGTCTACCCGGTGTGTAGTTATATTTCTCTTCGCTTCCTGTGCTTTTAGGTCCTTATAATGTGATTTTTGTAGTGCATTATATTTGTTTTGACAGATTCAGACGACAATGTTTACTAATAAGTACTTTAATTGCTGGTTTATATTTTGCATCAATAAAACGCTAAAGTGATTCTTTTTGTTTGCAGCGCCATCTTGCGTAGATTATTAGAGTTATCTCCCTGTAATCGCAAACCTTACCTTAAAGCTTTAAAATTATTCAACCCAATAGGTACAACTATAGTCCATAGTTTCCTTTATATGAGGTCTTACTGTTGGTAGACGTTCATTGGTCCGCCTTTCTGGGGATAGATAGTGATAGATACAGTCCGTTCTGTTTATATCCCTCCAACAGGTAATCCTGTCAGTCCTTGGGAGACAAAAATAATGAGATTAGAAATCGAGCTCGTTTAATATCAATTCAGAAATTTTAGCAAATTGCAGCTAAGTAAAAAATGTATAACAAAGCATAACAATATCATTGTTGTGTAAAATTACATTGTTTGAAGCAATTAAATCAAGGTATCTAGTTGTAATTAGTCTTTCAAATAATTTGAATGATACAGATTCATGGTACATTAATTAACTCGTTTCAAGAAGAGACTTATGAGGAAAATGAACATCGAAATCAGATTCCAACCAGTGAAACATTGTCAATGTGTTTCTTATCAATAGTGAGGAGTATATCACTTGATACAGGAATTCCATCATTTGACAAGAAATTTATCACGTTTCTCTGGAAACCACATCATTAACCAATGTTTCTGATAGAACCATTTGTTCATTGCATGGTTTGTTACGCTTCTTCTATCGTACATTGTATAACACGTTTGTAGAAATCTTCGGTACGATATACTAGTAAGTACATTACTACTATCAAATCAAAAATAACATATTAATCATCCCGTTAATAAAAGATAATAATGCAAAATACACTATAAAACAGTTTTTCTATTTAAAAAAAAAATATATAAAGAAATGCATGTGGAATAAATTTACCCAGTGCATTTGTTGGATTCCTTGTTACATGTTTAGGATCCAACAGAAGGTCAGAAACTGCAGCGAATGAAGCCAACAACACCAACAAACAGTTGACTACAACTATCTTGCGTATGATGATTATAAGAAAGCACCGTATCATTAAGGTCAAGGTCAACCAATGTGATGTTATATATACAAAAGATCCGCACTTTCTAAATAACAAGGCCCCTCACGATTTTTCATTCATCTTGTGTGTAAAATTAATCAATTTTAGTTACAACTATAAATTTTTACACAACGTCAAGTGCACTCTAGGTTTTAAAATATTAAATAAACGTTAATTTTTAGTCAATATTTTTTTTTCATAAGTCATAAGTAATAAGGCTATGTTTATTGTCTAGGTTAATGTACACTCTGTAGATGAATAGATAGAAATCAAATTTGCTGACATTCGAATGTTTTAAAGAAATAGTGTTTTTAGTAAAATAAAATAGATTACACTGGCACAATCTCATTTGTATTTTTATTAACAATGATAAATTAAACATTGTTATAGTCGCCTAATCTTCATTTCTGTAAACTTCAGCGAGTAATTGTAACCATGCCAAGCTTTCCATTCGATGCCATCGGCAAAAGACGAGTGACTACCATTTAGGTAAATTCCGTTCAAATTTGACGTATGGCAGTTAGTGTACCACCATCCTCCCTTGTATTGAGCAGCACAAGAGTTTGAATCGTGGTCTTTGGTATAGAACTGGGCACCATTATGTCCCAACATAGAATCCCCTTAAAAACCATTTTTCATGAAAATATTGAAAGTAAAGATCATTCAAAGCTTTTAATGACGCTACAAACCGTAAGTACAGTTTATCTTTGCCCACAATGACCTCAAATGTAGAAGCGTACTTGAATTGATACTTTTGCGTCATAGGTAACGATATCGTATCTTTGATAACATACAGTACCCACAACGTTATTTTTTACAATCCTATCGTATCGTATCGTGCATCAATCCTATCGTATCGTACGTGTATGCTGTTCTATCGTGCGTTAATGCTATCGTATCGTGCGTGTATTGTAAACAGATAGCCATGCTATGATTTGAATTGTTAGTATTACAAATTGGTCACTATGATACTTATGTATACCTAGATACTGCGCAATGAATTGTGCTAATGATAACTAATAGAATGAACTCTGTGACTATTGTAGCAATGCGTAGTATTCGTAAATGATGTTATGAAACCAGGTGCATAATGCGGGCACAAATTTCCAACTTGGGAGTTTATAACTAGGTTGTCATATTTGGCGATTCTGTGTCTGCATCGATAGCTCTGGTACTCTATACTGAGTTATATATTGCCTATATATAACCTTTGTAATTTTTTAAACCATGAACTCATGTATACTTTATATAGGATATTTTAATATTGTACGCAAGCGATGCATTATATTATGGCGGGATACCCAAAGACTGCATTCCAATACTATTGTCATAAATGAGGTTAATTAATTCTGGCACAGTAAAATACAAACTAAAAATATATAAACAAGTTGTCCACAAATTGTCATATTTGGCGATCCTGTGTCTGTAATGAAGGCCCTCATACTGCAAGTTAGTCTTGTAATGCTTGTTCCATCTATTTAACCTTTGTAACCTTAAAGCCATATTTGAATGAATGTATTATGAGTAAGCGATGCATCATACCCAGGTGGGGGACTCAGAGACTCGAATTCTGAGACTCAAAACCCGCATCACAATATTCTTTCTGACAGTTTTGACAGTTTTGTTACTTTATTTAGAAATAAAATTTAACTCTGGAATTTTAATACTTAATGTTCACTCATGATCATCGTAAATGGGCCGGACTGGTCAGAATTGCAATCATAAGTAAAATGTTATATATACTCATGTAAATGATGTTAAATGTATTCTTTGATTTGAGCTGCTTTTAATGGTTGTAATATATACTATACGATCACGCTTGTTAATGAACTACATGGTGACCAACAATTGGTGATTACTCAGGAGGAAGGCTTACAGTATACTGTTCTATCGTGCGTTATTCCTATCCTATCGTGCGTTAATCCTATCAGGTTTATCGTTCAATTTCAACAGTTTTTTCGTTTATCCTATCGTGTTAATAGTTTCGTGCCTTTTCATAAGCAAGTAAATTTATTTCAAAATTGCAAGTCATTCAGTGCGCCGTATAAGAAAATTTATCGAACAAGAATTGTAAAATCCTATCCAGCATTCTATCATGATTTATTTTTATAGATCAAAATTAACCAATATTACATGCAAATCATATCTGTTAGAATTGGAAATAAAAAAATAATGTAAACTAGATGCTGTCATTAGACAGTAATACCCGCACCAAGTGTTTGCACCTAAATATGCATGCAGTATAACGGATAGAAAACCTGTGGGTTCCGACGATGATAATACACATGAGCGGCCCTTTATGTACAGGTGTGGTTGAAGTGTTTGCATGTGAATTTTCAGTTAATCAGTAATCTTTTCATTTCATAGAAAGTATGGTCTATATAATTATTACAAACAAAATTAAATTATGCCCCCTTCCCTCGGCGGTTGCCGGCTTAATTTAGATTTGCTTCTAGGTGCCAACATCATCGCGTGCACAGATTTAGAGAAGGGATTGGAGTGGGTGGGGGGGGTCCAGACCCTCCCACCATTGAAAAAAATAATTTATATTTATTTAATACATTATATTAATACATGTAGTAAAATAACCAAACAATACACCTCGGACCCCAATCCCCCGCCCCCTACTACTTTGCCACCCCCCCCCCCCCCCACACACACACACACTCCTCATGGATAAAGAAACATCAGAATATTTTGATAACAACGAAACCTGTACAGGTAGTAAAGTGCATTATAATCAAAATTCTTTCACAATGACGTTTTATAATTTTAAATTTTTACAATACAGTTATGTAGCAAAAAAAGATAAATTTTTAAAATTTTGGAATCTGAAGTAAAAAATAGAAAAGCCCCAGCAGCATTTGAACTCTGTACAGACATGTAGTTAACGCTCTAACCCATTGCACTTCACTGTTAGGTAATATTATTTTTGGGGGAATTATTATATTTATACTTTATTGTTTATTTCTGCAACAGGGAGTTCATTACATTATGCAGGTGTCCTGTACGTACCACCTTAAAGCTGAAATGTGTGCTTTACATATTTTTACCAAATAAAACAGTGCAAGGGGTTTAAAAGAATAAAGTCATGAATATACATGCATGTTACAAGAAAATGATCTTTGTCCGAAGTTACGTACACAACACAGGTCTACAGGTCGCATTACAGTGTACTAGTTTTACCCAGCTCTTCAGTTAGATGGCTTTCACGTGGTGTACATTAACGGTATGTGTTTTCCATGTGCAGAATAGGATTAATTAACATGCATAAACATTTCTTTTGTGATGATCAGCTAATTAATGGATTCATATTGTGCTCTAATTGGATTATCATTATAATGTTGACCAATATAGGTAAGCATAATACATGTAGTACTCGCACAATATTATGAGACACCGGTATACATATGTATTACTTTCACTTTCTAAATAAGTGATCTCCCTTTGCCAGCATACTGTATCATCATTTCTTTTAAAATATCTAAATAAGCTCATCATTGTAACATATCCTATCACATTTGTACAGTTTCTGTCATTTTAATTGCAAAAGTTATTTTTTCATTTGTCAGATTTAAATATTAAGTTGACCCCATATTGACCCTGTGACAGTTTGTATTAAATTTGTGTATTACATTTAAATAAGTGTAGAGACTTATCATGTCTATATGAGTTTTATTTAATAGGGAGGAAAGGGTCTTTTTTCTTAATGTATTATGATGCATCAAATAAAATGTAGGCCATGACCCTATGGGATTGTTCTGACCCAATGAAACAGAAAAAAAATACCATTAATCTTGAAAACTGTTGAGATCCCCACCACTAAACCAACTATATTCTTGTTTCTAAAATCATTATGATGCATCAAATGGTGTAAGTACATGACCCCCAGGAGTTGTCTTTAAACCACCCCCACCCCTCTGAAATAGGAAATGATGATATACTTTGATAATTTTTAACTTTTGAGATCCCCCATATTTATTCTTGCTCTTTGTGCGCATCAAATTGTATATAGGTTATGCCCCCTTGGAGACACGAAATGGATATAATAAAGTATTTTATCTTATTCATATGTATAGTGTTTGATCCATGTGGGTAATTTCAAGCCTATTGATGACCCTGCTTTGTTTAGGATTACAATTGCCCCGAATACATATAACATTTTAATTGTTTATCTTATCGATAAGAATTAAAAAGCAATTTCCTAAATCTTTATGTGCATCTAGAGAAAAATACCAATCAAGAAATGATTTAAAATTTGCTACTGTACACATGTTAGAATGTATTAAGGTGGCTCACTACACCTTGAAATATTTTCTCAAATCAGCAGAAAATTACTTGATTATGATAGATATCATAATGGATAAGAAGTATTTAAGTCAGATAGGCAAAACAATGTGCAATTTTGGATGAACAATTACATTTTAGAAAATTTAATTCAGTAAAGTTGAACAAAAGCTCCAGGCGGATTCAAACTCATGATCTGCGGTTCAGAAACCCAATACTTTAACCACTGAGCTACGACAATATACAACCGAATCGAACGATATTAACAGTTTAACAAAACATTTAAATCGCCATCTTGTGACGTAGTGTCTTAAAAATTATAAGTCTGGGTGTAGTGAGGTACCTTTAAGAAGACTCTGAATCTGATGGGGAGTGTGGAGGATAAACATTTAATTTTAATCATTTATTGTTATTAATTTTAACTTGAATAATTGCCAGAAAATAAGACTTCTGATGGTTTATTCCCCGAACGGCTACTCGCCAAAACAAACACCTAATTATTTTAGGCAATTATGGTGTCCTCTAAGGGGGTACAGGTAGAATGTACCTGTGTCCACCTGGATTCCCCTAATCAGTTAAATTAGCATAAATTCAGAAGAAATAAATGCATGTTTCTATAAATGTAGAAATACACATTTTTTAAACCTAAATCATTGTTGCAGTTTTCAGTCATTTTTTTAAAATTCTGTTACTTTTCAACAACATGTATTACATGTATATATACTAGTATGCTGTAATTTAGTACCTTTTTATATCGAAAAGACTCAATTTTAAGTCCCAAGGTGGATGATACTGTGATAGTGGGTTGTCCCAAAGATTAACAAGTCCACTTAAGGGTTCTTCATTTATTCAGATATAGAGATTAAAGGATTCTATTGGCTATAGTAAACCACCTGATCATGTGCACATGTATTAAAGTGACCAAACAGGTGAAATGCCTAAAGGCTATAAAATATCAGAAGCCACTAGAATAGATAATTAAATAATAATTACTTGATAGGTTCATAAAAGACAGGGAGTTATAGGGATACTAGTCTGTTTCTAAATATGTACATGTAAAATATAAATGAAATGGAGGATGAAGATGATGATGTTGATGAAATATGTATAATGCATGAATTTAATTATTATCATAAAATGCACCCTATTACAATACCAATCATTTTATCTTTCTAATTATCCATGTATATTTTATAATTTTTGTTACTTTTATTAACATATCAGAATCAGCACCCATAATCAACCACACCACCCCAGTCCGAACCATTACATGTTATCTGTTTTAGCTCTCTCTCTCTCTCTCTCTCTCTCTCTCTCTCTCTCTCTCTCTCTCTCTCTCTCTCTCTCTCTCTCTCTCTCTCTCCTTCTGGTGTTTCCATGCTTTCTTGTGATGAGTCTCTCTCCATGTGTAACATTTAACTAATTCTGATCATATCTCAATAGATCATTTGTCAATTATGCATGGTGTAATGTGATTTTTTTTTAAGAAAAACATTTTTTACCAGTTTATAAAACTTTTAGACCCCAAATTATATTTTAATTTTAATACATCATTCAACAATTAAGAAAAGTGTAAATGTAAGGTTTTTTTTTTAATTTTAAGCAAAAATAAATGCAAGGTTTTTTTTATTTTAAGAGAAAAAAACCGTCATTTTATTTAAAGTCTAAGTAGGGATACATACATACAGAAAAATTTTCCAGGGGAAGGGGGGGGGGGGCAACAGTTATTTGAGTTTGCCGGGGGGGGGGGGGGGAGGGGGGTCCGAAGCATTTTTTCGGCAATTTTTAAAATTAAATGTAATTTTGAAGTTTGAAGGGGGGATCTTGACCCCTGACCCCCCTCTAGATCTGCACATGGGATAAATGTTAATTTCATGCTACTATTTGTCTACCAGGATTAAATTAAATTTTTCAAAATCTTATTGCACATCTATAGGACAGTCCCTATCATATTTCAAGATATGATGTATCTATTCATTAAATCATAAGAGGAGTTCTGGGATCTAGGTTTTTTTAGGAGTGATAAACGTCAATTTTCTGCTATTATTTGACTCCCTAGATGAAATTTAAATTTTTAAAACCTTACTGCACATCTTTAGGACAGCCTCTATCATATCCCAAGATATGATGTATCTATTCATTAAATCATAAGAGGAGTTCTGGGATGTAGGTTTTGTTTAGGAGAGATAAACGTCAATTTTCTGCTATTATTTGACTTTCTGGATGAAATTAAAATTTCTAAAACCTTATTGCACATCTATAGGACAGCCCCAATCATATCCCAAGAGATGACAGAGCTACTCCATAAGTTGTAAAAGGAGTTATGGGAACCATACCTTTTTTTGCAAAATAACGTCGTTTTTTGTTGCCCACTGATCCCTGTGTTGAAAAAAAAATTTCTGAAACCTGATCACACTTCAAAATGACACCCCCAATCATATTCTAGAAGATCATTTGGCTACTGCCCAAAAAAATGACGTTTTTTAAATCAGATTTTTTGTAAAAAAAAACGTCATTTTTCAGCCACCAAATGACAATCAGGGCAAATTTGAAATTTCCGTAACCTTATTGCGCATCTATAGGATACCCCAAAACATATTCCAAAAGATGATTTGTCTATTGTTGAAAATGTAGGAGGAGTTCAAGGAAGAAGGTTTTTTGTGAAAAACGTCAATTTTTACCAATTATTTGACCCCCAGGACTACCAGAGAAATTTTGAAACCTTTTTACAAAACAACATGATACCCCAAATCAAACTCCAAGAGTTCAGTTTGCTGGTTTATAAGATGTAAGAGCAGTTTGAGAAAGTAAAACGTGACAGACGGACGGACGGATGGACGGACGGACGGAACAGGACAACAACAATATACCCGAACTTTCTTTAGAAAGTGCGGGTATAACTATTGAAGTTCTTCGGAACAAAGTACCTGTATATCTAATATATTAAATCGTACGTGAAATGTATACCTGTGTAAACATTAACTTTTATGCAATATAATTCGTTTTTTATGCATGATAATTTACAGAAACAAATGTATTAATGATATAATTCATATTTTATTAAAACCAGAGTTGTATTTTAATTGAACCCGTTTTTTTTGTGTGATATTTGATTTTGGGCTGAAATGTTCTCGGCAATCGGCTAGGGTGCGTAGTAATGAAAACAATGTTTACAAAACGTACGCGGAATGTATATCTGGGTAAATATTTATTTAACTTGTATGTTATATAATTCGTTTTAAATGCATCATTTTCTTATACAGAAAGAAATGTATTTATGATAGATTTCATATTTACTTTAAACAAGAGTTGGAATTTTATAATTGAACTCGCTATGTTCTGTGTGATTTGATCTCGGGCTGCAATATTCGCGGCGATCGGCTAGGGTGTTCGGTAATGAAAGCAATGTTAACAATACAGACAATTTATTGATCATTTACGCTCATAATTTATGTTAAAAAAAATCAAATGGTCATTTTTATACATTCTATAAATGATGCAGCGATGATTAACAACTCGGTATTTGTTACTAAAAAAAGATTCCACGTAAATCTTTATTCGTACATGTTCTTTTAAAATTTATTTCATTATCAGGTTATTCATGAAGATCGTTTAAAGCGATTATACGTTTATTATAAACATCGTTTATCCTTTCCTATCGTGTATCAATCCTATCGTATCGTGCGTGTATACTGCTCTATCGTGCGTTAATGCTATCGTATCGTGCGTGTATACTGTTCTATCGTGCGTTAATCCTATCCTATTGTGCGTGAATCCTATCCTATCGTTTATCTTGTAAAAAGTAACGTTGCGGGTACTGTAACAATAAGTTTATCGCAGCGAGACATGTTTAATTGCTTTGCAATTGAATATTATATGCACATTTTCTGGAGTAAGTGGTAACCTCATTATATAGCTTAAAAGTCATAACACATTTTTGTTTTAAAATAAATGTCCAAATATTTTGATTTTTATAGGCAAAATAAGTAGTCATTTACTTTGCAAAGTATGGGTATGTTTACTTTTCTATGATTAACATTTTGAATTGTTAAGGATGATTGGCAATACAACCTGCCGTCCCAATGTAGTCCTCAATTAAAAGCTTAAAGCCTTGATTTTCGTCCCCGATAGAAAATCGTCGGTAAACTGCATATCGACTCTCCCCGGCAAAATCGGTCATGTCAATCCGTAGTTCGTAGAATCCTTGACTGACAATTTCATATATGCGATGATTTCCTACAATAAAAATTACCAACATCATTTCGAGTAAACAAACAAATGACATTGTCCAGTTTCCTATATATGCTGATGGATTTACACCTACCGAGCCAGAACTCCTTTAATAAGTTTCCAAAACCATATTTATAATCCGCCCAGTTTCTGAAAAAATCCTCGGACCCATCTTGTCGTCGTTGTATAACCTATCAAAGATTTATTTGTCGCCGCATATGATATATGATCAGCTTTCTTTAATGGTCGTTTTCATTTAAAACTTCATCAACTAAACGTTGTTAATATAGTAAGTAACTATCTTTTAATAAATGGGTCAACATTTCGGTTTATCAATTGGACGTTTAAAAGAAATTCAATATATTATCGAGTATTTAAAAGCCTCCAAAATTAGATATCTACAAGTAGCATACCTCTATGAAAGGAATAACCAAGTCCATATAATGTTAAATACTTTTTTACGGAGTTTGGCGACATTTTGTGTTTGTTATCTGTTGTTATAAACAACTGTTGATTGAAATTACCGTCCAACCTCCTCCATCAGTTTGCTGGTCACAGTAGACACTAAGTCGTCCGCCTTTCTCGGGATAGATAGTGTACAGTCCGTTTTGGCTATATCCCTCCCACAGATAATCTTGACAGTCCTTGGGGGCCGGAAATACTGGAATAATTATAAATTTTATCTGTATTGCTGTGTTTTTCATTCAATGGCTGTATACTTTATGTTTAATACGCTTAACTTTAGAAACATATTTTTATCTTTAGACGTCAATTTTAATGTAAGAACTTGTCGTGTCTGCGTGTTAGGTAATCTATGCTATTATCAGGAGTATTTGGTCGTACAAAATCCTAGCATCTCGTTCCATATCTGTTCTAAGACAAATTATCAAAACTCTTATTTTGCTAAATGTTGTGGAGATGATCTTTGACAGATGTTTAATTCTTTTTTTGACAAAAAATACTTTTTGTGATATGAATTGCAATCATACATATGTCAACACCTGTTACTGATAAGAGTACTATCAATCGTTGACATCAAACAGCGGAATAAGTGCCAACGTTAAAAATATAACACTTGCTCTGCAATTAAAAACTGCTTTTTCATTTATTTCATTAGATTTTATGACTATGTTTTGTCACAATGTATGTCACACAGATATCCAGATCGTCTTTTCTTTTCAATTTCAAAACATATAATCAACATAATTCATATATATCAACATTACCTGGAGCATTAGTTGGATGCGTTGTTACATGTTCATTCGTGGGATCTAAAAGAAGTCCAAATACTGCTGGAAATAATGCAACACAAACTAAGAGCCGTCTAGCCACTACCATTTTGTCGATTAAATGTTCTTGATAATAATTGTACGCATTTCAATACTTCCTATCTTTTACATCTAGGTCAAATCATATTTATCTTTGTAAAAGGAAATCATCAAACTCCAATGTTTTCAATATAGTATGTTAAAAATGTTGTAAGTCATATTTTTTTCTCTTCACATTCTTACACTAACAGCATCTGTGCATTCAATATCAAATTTTAAATTTACATTAATAATAATATCTGTTAGATATTTACATGATCTAAAATATAGCAATGCATTTTCATTTTTTTTTTTTTTTGTTCACAGACGTAAGAAAATGATGACGTCGGGGTAACGTAGTGTAACGTCATAATAAAAATATAACATTTTTGTGAAATCTTTTTAAAAGTTTACGGTTGTTTCGTACAAAAGAAAAAAAATGGTTGAGAACACATGCATATTAGTTTTTTTCTTATGAATTGCGCAGTAATGTTAAGGCGTCCCGATGCTAAAATACGGATGGAAAACGATATTATTTGAATCATCGCAAAATTCTTTGACCGGGAGTATTTCTTAAAATCTATGTTACATTTTTTGAAAACGATGTTAAACATTATATTTGATGCATTTTTGTGACGTCAGATGTACTTTGTAATCACGTGACGGGCAAATCCTAATATTGCAAATGATATATTTGAATCGCATCGGCGCAGGTGATTAATGACATAAAATCATAAATATTTTTAAGAAAAATCCTTTGTTACGCATATACTTTGAAGTTCTTGCTTGGGCTTGAAATAGATATTTCGTTTATGCAAGATATTTAACTTCAGATTATAAAAAATTTCTCATGTGTTACGTTATAAGGGGTTTTCAGGGGCCAGAAGTCCAAAACTTTGATCACTTATATCTGAAAAAGGAGTAATATTTTGAAAAGCAATATAGAATAAAAGATGTTAAGAATGATGTTCTAAATATTCAACCATCAAAATTTCCTTATGTGGCCCCAAAAAGGAGATAAGGGGTCGGCCCCTAAAACGTTCTATCCCAGATAGCTCAAGAACGGTAACGAATTTCTAAACACTTGTTGAACAAAAAAAGTTTATTATGAAAAGACCTTTCATTTGATATCAAGAAAAAGGGGCTGGCCCCTCAAATTAGGGGCTGAGAGGGATCTGAAGTCTTTCTTTCATAGCACTTTACTGAGAAATATATTGTAAAATGTTATATAAGCAAAAATGTTTATCTCACACCTATTTAACTGTAGATTATAAAAAAAATTTCATATGTTACGTCATTGGGGGTTTTAAGGGGCCAGAAGTCCAAAACTTTGATCACTTATATCTCAAAAAAGGAGTAATGTTTTGAAAAGCAATATAAAATAAAAGATGCTTATAATGATGTTTTAAACAATATTCAACCATCAAAATTTTCTTATGTGGTCCCAAAAAGGAGATAAGGGGTCGGCCCCTAAAACGTTCTTTCCCAGATAGCTCAAGAACGGTAACGAATTTCTAAACACTTGTTGAACAAAATATGTTTGTTATCGTAAAACCTTTCATCTGATATCAAGAAATAGGGGCTAGCCCCTCAATTTAGGGGCTAAAAGGGCTTTGAAGTCTTTCTATCATAGCACTTTACTGAGAAATATTTTGTTAAATGTTATAGAAGCAAACATGTTTATCTCACATTTGTTTAACTATATAATATAAAAAAATTAATGCATGACGTCATTAGGGGTTTAAAGGGGCCAGAAGTCCAAAACTCTGATCACATATCTCAAAAAAAAGGACAAATATTTTGAAAAGCAATATAGAATAAAAGATGCTTAGAATGATGTTCTAAACAATATTTAAGCATTATAGTTCCCTTATGTGGCCCCAAAAAGGAGATAAGGGGTCGGCCCCTAAACGTTCTTTCCCAGATAGCTTAAGAACCGTATTGAATTTCTTAATATTTATTGGACAAAATATGTTAAATATCAAAAGACCTTTCATTTGATATCAAGAAAAAGGGTCTGACCCCCTCACTTCAGAGGCCAAACAGCTTTGAAGTCTTTCTTCCTTAGTACTTAACTGATTTAGACCTCCTCGTTGCTCGCAACGAGATCATGTCTAGTTATTCTTTTTTTCTTTACCTTTTTCTTCAAACTCAAATATCTCGAACATGGTACAACGGATTGTTATGAAATTTTCACAAAAAATACAAAATATTAAGATCTTTTATCGCATATATTTTTGTTGATGATGTCACTTCTGGTCGGCCGTTATATTCGTTTTTCTTTTTTTTTAAAGTGATTTTGTCCACCCTTTTTCTCAAACACGATCAAAGATAGAAAATTAAAATTTTTGGGCATGATGGATTTTTGAATTGTTCGGTGTTATCAGGTAAAACCATAATCGTTCGTCACTTCCGGTCCGCTCAGACAGCATTTTTGGAAAATCGTATTTTAAAAATTTACCTTTTTTTCATTAGAATTTGTTTTAAACTTATCAAATTTTAATATGAGTAGGTCGTCCGTCACTTCCGGTCGTCACCGGAAGTGATTCCAAAATTTCGATTTTAGGATTTTTAAAGCATATACGTTTTGTAGACACTTTTTTACTTAAAACAAAACTAAAAACCGTTTTAAAATCGGATAACGCATCACTGAGATATTGAAGTTTGAAAATGACCATTTCCAGAAATCTGAATTTTGCAGTGTAGGTCAAAAAAGTTTACAAGGAAGTTAATATAGTAACTCGTACCAAATGTCAACATTTTGATTTAACCCTGTCATTAATTCATAATCAAACGGAAGACCCACTCGTTGCTCGCAACGAGATCGTGTCTAGTTGCAATTATATTTTATTATGCAATATATCCGGACAAACAATTATCTTTACATTTAACATGTTTAGACGTTAATTCAAAAAATACTTTCCTAGATAGTCCATGTGACTTAAAAGTTTGTGGGCATTTTAGAAAAAAAATACCTATCCCGGGTGAATTATGTTGTCGCTAAAAATGTCAATCGTTAAATGTTCTATTTGAAAGATGAAAGAATGCAGTTTATGATTTGCATCCACAGCTTTTCTAGAATTCTAACAGAGTTACTCACTTATAGCGAGAAAACATGCATCAAATATCTTTTATTTTGAAATGTAAAGTAGTAAGTAGGAAAAACGAATCATTTCATATAAGAAAGAAACTACATATGTTTACGAAGTTGATTGTTTATAGTTATTATTAAACCTTAGAAGTATTTTATGCATTTTTCTGAAAGATTGACTTTTTCATAAATTTGTGCATGTGTTTTAACGCAGCACAATATGCTTCCGCGTCAGTATACTGTTTACATTATGATATACCGTGTATCAGGTTTTTTCCGCGTCATGTTTGTTCCGCGAATTGAACCCAAAAACAGTATATAGAATTAACGCGAATCAATTTTATACTATTTCAAAGTCAAAGAGAGAAATAAATCATGCACGATTGTTTTAACCTGTAAAGTATTTGACAGTAACATCTTAATTTTAACTCTTAAATTTTAATGAAAATTTCAGACAATGAGACAGTTTAAGCAATTTCCTCAATGTGAAATGATTATCAATAATTATTTTCAGAGATACAACATTCATAGATCAAATCATTTACTGTTACATATTCTGGTAGCTCAGGTATAATTGGACATCGGTTTACACAAGTAACATGACCAATTTAAATAGCTTGTCAATGGATTATTACATAAACATTGATGCTTACATACCTGTTAGCTGAACATAGTTCACTGCAAATTTACTGACCTCTTTGATTAATAAGCAGATAAGTAACTCTATTACAAGACCAACACTTATTTTTCTAAATTTACGCTGATTTTCTTTCCGCGAGTCGGAAATCGTCGAGAACAAAGCGGAAATTGGATACACGCGGAGTAATACCCTGATATACGGTAGCCAAATATATATATATATATATATATATATATATATATATATATATATATATATATATATATATATATATATATATATACATACCGACCTACCTACCTGTTTGTAGGTTATAAGGGATGTTTTATGTTATATTTTATCTACATCTAGTTAACATCTAGGTCAGAGACAAACACAGTTGTTGGAATGCCTAAAAAACAAGAGCTGTCCAGTAAAACTGATAAGGAATGAGATAAATACATGTTTGTGTACCACCGATGTGTGCGCCAAAATCAAATGTAATGGTTCTGGAAAAAGTTCTCATTTAACCATTAATTGTAAGATTGAGATGGTTCTTGCTCATCATGAGGAATGTTCCGCTTTTGTTGTGATCGACAACCTTTCATGTAAGTAAATCAAATTAAATTATACAGATGTGTAAAAAAAATGGAAGTAATTGTTCGTATCTATCTATCTATCTATCTATCTATCTATCTATCTATCTATCTATCTATCTATCTATCTATCTATCTATCTATCTATCGATCGATCGATTGATCGATCGATCGATCTATCTTCATCATAAAATTAGATATGCATGTATATTATAGATGAGCCTATACGAAATTACACTTGTACAGCGTGCGGAAAAAAGATGTTTTCCATGAAAGAAATTCGATGGAAGTATATAGAGTAAGATTTATTATCCTGCACTTCCTTGATCTGTTATTATATTGATCTATTCTATTTATCCGACAGTTGTTTATTTTTTAAATAAAGATATTGCTTTTTTCAAACAATCACACTGACAGGATGAAGCTCTGCTACTAAGTTTTATAGATTCATGACTTTTGATTACCAACAAGTTGTACAAAGGAGATTAAAAAAATGTCAAAAATCATTTTAAACAAAGGATACTACCCGACACGGGTTTTTGGGATTTGATCACATGATCAACACGTATTTACATTTCAATATACATAAAAAACGATGCCATATTCTTAATTAATATACAATCAGTTGATAAACAAACAGGCAATAAGGCAAAACAACAAACATAACCACGCTGGTATTTGTGGTAAACAATTTACATGTAACTGTATTATAGATTATCAGATTGGGACACACTAGCCCCTGTAAATTTAGGAGAACGAGATGATATGAAATCGCACGGTATGTACATTTTTCAGATCATGTGCGATCGATCACCAAATTCCAATTGCGTCCTAGTAGAACGAGAGTTAAAATGAAACGAATTTTATTTTTAGAATCAAAAGATGGAGTTTTTGATGCTCTTCGAAATTGTAGCGATAGTGCGGATATTTCTGCATTTTCTACAATAAGAAAATGAGTATTTTACCTATGTGTCACTGGAATTTGTAAGAATCTTTGTATCATATCCAAATGTAAAGAAGGGATGCAGAATAACGAAAGAAACAGTCAAAAACCAATGGGCATGCAGTATTATCCAAGTAAATATTTTGGAATGCTTTTAAAGTGAAGAGTATACATGTATAATCTTTGCTGTCGTAATAGCAAGCTTATCTGTGTCGTTTTTTTACTATCTAATTTATATGAACACTCCATATTATAAAAGTTTTTCAGAAAAACAAGCCTTTATATTCTAATCTACGTTAATAACAGCACTGCTAAACATTTCTAACTAAATCCTACTATTTATTTATTCACTTAGTCTGTATTTTGATGTCGGCAACTTTTTTAATGGAATTTTAAAAACAGAAACAAAATAGTGTTTTAACTGTTCACTTATAGATCGTAATAACAGACATGCGGAAAAATAAATGGAATTTTCCTACTTACAAGAATATCTCGACTATCTAGCGTTTATCAATACCTGATAGCCGTTGAAATATAACTTTTCTCCTCATCCTATAATTCTCTATTTCTACCGGTAAATCTAATGAAAAAGAACTCCGAATATAAGGTTGATATGATATACATTTTACTCTGGTGTTTAGAAGAAATCGCCTTTGTCTTCTTAGGAATATTAGTTTTCGGTGGAACTCTAGGATTTGTGATGGGAGTAGAATGTTCAACACACAGGTGTGTATATTTATATTTACCATGTTATGATTTTATTAAAAAGAAATTAATATTCATAAAAGTCAATTTCAATACACGAACAATACATTTTTTTTTAAAGAAAAGCGAAACTTTCAATTACCAGAGAGGTATTGCGTCAACACCATTCCCATAATTCAGAACTGAATGCAGATATCAATATTAGTGAACCACCTCAAAGCAGCGAGGTAACAAAATTTTAAAAAGATCAATTTATTATACTTTTATAATTATATTTTTTTTTTCATAAAAATTAATGCATTATTTCTTTTCTTTAAACGTTTTTCGTCTTTTAATTTTTGGGGTTTATTATTTTTCTTTCTTTTTTGCGTTATTATTTTCATACTGCACTGAAACACGATGCGACTTAACACACCATATTTAGACTAGAAAAAGAGCAAACAGAAGTGCCAAATATAACATATGTACCAACTCCTCTCTGTATTTAACATAATCAAAACAATGGGAATGTTTAGGCAAATTCATCTACTTATCTGAATAAGTTTATAAAATTATTGGTAAAAAGAAATAAAATATTTTTTGACTTGATATGGATTAGAATGCGTGAGTTTTTTGTTTCTTTGTTTGTTTGTTTGTTTGTCTTTTGGGGGGGGGGGGCTATGATTTTGGGGGATTTTTGGGGAGGGGGTTGAGAAAGTTGCAGAAGTTCTAACCCGCTTTATTTACGCTAAGTATACTCGTTGATCCTTGTTTTGTTAAATTATATCTTTAAATTTATGAATACCTACTAAACACTTTTATATCGTAATAAGTATTTTGGGTTTCCATATCTCGCCTTTTCAGTTTTCCTTATTTTAACTATCACCAGCATCTTTATTTATCAACAAATTGATATATAAATGTATATTTACTTTATCATAGGTGGAAGAAGAAATTACATTAGAAAATATACAGCTAGAAAACATTATGTCCGCAAGAATTACTTCAACCGACTGTTTGGTTCCTAGCTACACCAGAAGACACAGTCTGGACGATGTCTATAATACTTACAATGTCTTAGAACCAAACTACGGATAAGATGAGATTCTTATAAAATCAATTATTTTGATTCAAAAGGAGCACGAAGTATCAAATTATAGAAAAAAAACCCGAAATAAAAAAATTGTTTTCTCTGTCTTAATGAACACATTTATGGAATGAAATATCAGTGAACTTTATTATTCTTTTTTATTTCATTGAAGGAACGAATAATAAACACCCAAGTGACACATTAAAATCAAGGCTTTTTCATATCATTGACAGTTGTTTATTTTATTGAAGTAACGAAAAATAAACAACCGAGTGACAAATTAAAATCTAGGCTTTTTGATATCGTTGACAGTTGTTTCTTCAATAAAAATGGAAATAGTAAATTTTCTTATCTTGTCATTGGAATTCTACAAAATTCTTTTGTTAAAAACCATTCTAATTGCACACACCAGTACCCTGATGATATTAAAAAGATGCTTGGATTTTTTATAGACATCATCTATGTAGTTTTTGGAGACCAGGTATTCCAACAATCAGTCGGAATTCCCATGCGCACAAAATGTGGTTCTCTATTGGCTGACTTATTTTTATATTCATATGAAGCAGAATTTATTCAAAAGCTTGTGAAAGAAAAGAATAAAGCACTTTCTGTGGCCTTCAACTCGACATTTAGATATATTGATGATGTTTTATTCATGAACAACAGTTACTTTAACTCTTAAGTTAACTCAATATATCTTTTTCTAGTAAAATATCCAAATATAAAACAGCTGTCTCAGAATCTGTGGTATCTTTTATTTCAAGCTCACTGGGATATACGTAAATGGTAACATTACAACAAAACAATATGATAAACGTGATGATTTTTTTTCCATTGTCAACTTCCCTAACTTATGTAGCATTATACCATCACCACCTGCTTATGGGGTTCATGTCTCGCAGCTTATTCGTTATGCAAGAGCATGCTCTACATACGAACAATTTCTTAAACGAGGCAAGCTACTAGAAAACACGTTGTTGGAACAAGATTATTAAGAATGTCGATTAAAATCATCTTTACGCAAGTTTTATGGTCGATACAATGACCTTGTCATCAAGTACAATGTTTCATTAAGACATATGCTAACTGACGTTTTTCATACTTGTTATACCATTTTTTTATATACCGGACTGACTACGGTTTCTTCCGTTATTCATGATCATGACGATGAGCACACGACGGGTACCACCGGTCTGCAGATGCTTACCCCTCCTAAGCACCTGATCCCACTTCTATCTTTTTTTAGGTCTGTGTTTGCTCTGCTTTGAATTTGTATTTCGCTATATGGATTTTTGAGACGATTGACAGTTTGTTATTGTCATTTTTTATTGAGATGTTTTATTTGTCTTTATTTGGCTGATTTTGTAGTTAGATTTCTATTTTTGCCATACACCGAAACGTTTTAATTCAGTATATGATAAGGAAATTACATAAGTCAAAAAATGGACATTGTTTATTTACCAAACTGTAAATAATGCAATTCATTGTTTTAAAAAAAATATTCTGTTATTATGCAGTACATTGAAAGTTACATTTTTCAATGCAATGTCTAATAAATGAAATTATTAGTCTAGAGATGAATCACTTAGCATAGATACATAATAATGTTTCGTATTTTTATATATTAAATGTATCACTTTCAAAATGGAGTAAATTATAAGTTTTCTATGATTCTGTAAATTAAATACATTTTATTTTCAATTTGACAAATTAAAACAACTAAATCAAAGTTCGTTATTCAAAATGCATCTTTTTCTAATTATTTTGTTCTGTGTATTAATTTATTTTTGTTTTTACTTGACAATGTGCCTTTTGAGCTTTAATACATATTAAAATAAATAATTAATTATGCAAAGATACATTAAAATGATAAAAAATGATTTTTTGTGTCTATTTACACGTGTATAAAAAAACTGCATAAAAACATTTATAATATCATATGATTTACGACTTAATTAAAGGTGATATTCTATAGCATATGCCATCGGCCATTTTGTGCAATGAATAATGATTTTGAATATTGTTAAGAGTTAAGAACACTTGCCCATTCTGATTAGTGGAAGTAAAACAGTGAATTAGTAAATTTTGTTCCGGTTTGTTATCTTGTCTTATATATATTGCTAAATTCTTCCAAAACGGGAAACTTAGCAATCATAAATAACAGCCATTGTAAATACAACTGACAATTAATGTATTTGCATAAATTAATTGTATTTGCATGTATAAAGTCACGTCGAACACGCTTACCGAAATGTATGTCTCCTGAAACTTGGTACAGACGAAAAGCATACGACAAGGTTATGCGAGTTCACACAACGTAAACATCACCAGTTTATAATAGGGGAGACTACCTGCACATTTTTGTTTCAATATGGGGGTCGTATTTCACATTATCCTTTACAATAGTACAGCGAACTTGAAACTCCGATGGCTCTACAACTTTACTTAAGGTTTAATTTGAGACCAGCCCGTGCAATTTCGTGGCTTATAATAACCTCCTTAATGGTAAATTTGGTTAGGTCTTAGCATGTATTCAATATTGTTTTTATGTAAGTATTCTACAAAAAACAGTCCCTTATAATAGTTTGCAGAAAAAAAATATGTTTAGCTATAGAAGCGAATCAAGTAGTAATTGCACAATGCATGTGTTCCTTTTAATTATATACACTGAACCAAAGTTCTAAATGTTCAATCAATATTAGTTATTGATTATGTCAAATAAACGCAATTCTTTGTCGTATTTCCATCTAGTGGTTAAGAACGATGTAGCGATCCTGACTTCTGGCTGCGACCTGAGACCTGGGCCTTTGGTGGCCGGGGACCGGATTTTTTTATACAATTCACTGTAGCCAGGGGATGAGTATCTTCGGAATTCTGTAACATTCTGTACTAGAATTTCCTCGTTTTCTATTCAGGACAAATGCCTTTAATTAACTCTTTTTAATGCCAATCACCAATTTCTGAGAAAAATTACTAGTCAGATTATGTAAAATTTTCTACATAGTGTTTTTTCTGAGATTTCGCCTTTTTCCTATTTCGCCAATTTTTCATGATTTTTCAGCTTTTTAGACCTCCTCAGCTAATTCCCTGCAAAGGGTTGACCTTCCGTACCTTGTGCATGCTGCACCATCATATGTAAGAAACTTACCAGTTTAAAGTTTACAATGTCACATCCTCCTTCTTTTCGTGTTATTTTACCTCCCGTCTGTAACTTGCAATTTCACTGTGTAAAGCTATCATGCCCAAAAATTTTAATTTTCTATCTTTGATCGTTTTTGAGAAAAAGGGTGGACAAAATCACTTTAAAAAAAAAAGAAAAAACGAATATTACGGCCGACCAGAAGTGACATCATCAACAACAATATATGCGATAAAAGATCTTGATATTTTGTATTTTTTGTGAAATTTCATAACAATCCGTTGTACCATGCTCGAGATATTTGAGTTTGAAGAAAAATGTTAAGAAAAAAAAGAATAACTAGACATGATCTCGTTGCGAGCAACGAGGAGGTCTTCCGTGCGATAGTTTCAAGATAATATGACCTTGACTTTGATATTCGTCAACGAAACTTGATGTTATAATAGGAGCAGATTCATAATGCCCTTCTACATCTATAGGGTTCTTTTCAAAATGTATCTCATTTTTGAGAACGAAAGGATCAAACTTTTTGGATTCTAGTACTTTAAAATGCTTAATTCTGTAACAATTAAGAAAACTTTTACGTTCATGGGTTAAAAAAATGCAAGATGAACATTTTTTTCCTGCTATAGCAAATATCAAAATATTCTTTTGTAAAGACCTACGAATAAAAGACTTTAGACCCCTTTTAGTCCATAATTTAAGGGACCAGTCCCTTTTCTTAATATCAAATGAAAGATCATTTGATTTTGAACAGATTCTTATTTCTATATATTTTTTTAAATTTTTCTTTATATGTTAAGACTTCTTATGATATTAAACATATTTGTTCAGCAAGTGTTTAAAACTTCGTTACCGTTCTTGAGCTATCTGGGAAAGAACGTTTTAGGCGCCAACCCTTATCTCCTTATTGGGGTCACATAAGGAAATCAGTTAAGTGCTATGGAAGAAAGACTTCAAAGCTTTTTGGCCCCTAAATTGAGGGGGTCAGACCCTTTTTCTTGATATCAAATGAAAGGTCTTTTGATATTAAACATATTTTGTCCAATAAATATTTAGAAATTCAATACCGTTCTTAAGCTATCTGGGAAAGAACGTTTAGGGGCCGACCCCTTATCTCCTTTTTGGGGCCACATAAGGGAATTCTAATGGTTAAATATTGTTTAGAACATCATTCTAAGCATCTTTTATTCTATATTGCTTTTCAAAATATTTGTCCTTTTTTTGAGATATGTGATCAGAGTTTTAGACTTCTGGCCCCTTTAAACCCCTAATGACGTCATGCATTAATTTTTTTTATATTATATAGTTAAACAAATGTGAGATAAACATGTTTGCTTCTATAACATTTAACAAAATATTTCTCAGTTAAGTGCTATAAAAGAAAGCCTTCAGATCCCTCTCAGCCCCTACATTGAGGGGCCAGCATCTTTTTCTTGATATCAGATAAAAGGTTTTACGATAACAAACATATTTTGTTCAACAAGTTTTTAGAAATTCGTTACCGTTCTTGAGCTATCTGGAAAGGAACGTTTTAGGGGCCGACCCCTTATCTCCTTTTTGGGACCACATAAGAAAATGTTGATGGTTGAATATTGTTTAAAACATCATTTTAAGCATCTTTTATTTTATATTACTTTTCAAAATATTACTCCTTTTTTGAGATATAAGTGATCAAAGTTTTGGACTTCTGGCCCCTTAAAACCCCCAATGACGTAACATATGAGAAAAATTTTATAATCTACAGTTAAATAGGTGTAAGATAAACATTTTTGCTTTTATAACATTTTACAATATATTTCTCAGTAAAGTGCTATGAAAGAAAGACTTCAGATCCCTCTCAGCCCCTAATTTGATATCAAATGATAGGTCTTTTCATAATAAACTTTTTTTGTTCAACAAGTGTTTAGAAATTCGTTACCGTTCTTGAGCTGTCTGGGATAGAACGTTTTAGGGCCGACGCCTTATCTCCTTTTTGGGGCCACATAAGGAAATTTTGATGGTTGAATATTTAGAACATCATTCTTAACATCTTTTATTCTATATTGCTTTTCAAAATATTACTCCTTTTTCAGATATAAGTGATCAAAGTTTTGGACTTCTGGCCCCTGAAAACCCCTTATTACGTAACACATGAGAAAATTTTTGTAATCTGAAGTTAAATATCTTCCATAAACGAAATATCTATTTCAAACCCAAGCAAGAACTTCAAAGTTTATGAGATAACAAAGGATTTTTCTTAAAAATATTTATGATTTTATGTCATTAATCACCTGCGCCGATGCGATTCAAAATATATCATTTGCAATATTAGGATTTGCCCGTCACGTGATTACAAAGTACATATGACGTCACAAAAATGCATCAAATATAATGTTTAACATCGTTGTCAATAAATGTAACATAGATTTTAAGAAATACTCCCAGTCAAAGAATTTTGCGATGATTCAAATAATATCGTTTTCCATCCGTATTTTAGCATCGGGACGCCTTAACATTGCTGCGCAATTAATAAGAAAAAAACCAATATGCATGCGTTCTCAACCATTTTTTTCTTTTGTACGAAACAACCGTAAATTTTTAAAAAGATTTCACAAAAATGTTATATTTTCATTATGACGTTACACTACATTAGCCCGACGTCATCATTTTCTTACGTCTGAGAACAAAAAAAAAAAAAAATGAAAACGCATTGCTATATTTTAGATCATGTAAATATCTAACAGATATTATTATTAATGTAAATTTAAAATTTGATATTGAATGCACAGATTCTGTTAGTGTAAGAATGTGAAGAGAAAAAAATATGACCAATAATTTTTTTATTTTATGAAACTCAAACAATGCAGAAATAATTAGCAAAATTATATCGACAAGTTTTAATCGTATTTGACAATAAATGCTTAAAGATTTTTTTTTTTTTTTATAATTTTGATCTTTAGATCAGCATGTTAAGAATTAAGAGTTAAATTTTTATCATTTCAAAAGCAGCAAAGTATGCGTAAGTTTCAATTCACTGAGTTGCCTAAAATGAAATATTTATAAGAATTGCATTATTTGAAAATTTGAAAACAAGTATGATTTTACTAAGACGATCAACCTTCTACGTTGATTCCTAGTGTGATGTCAGCAAAACCCGCGAGCTACCTTAACTTACATACCATGTCCCTGTCCACATGCTTAATATGTCTCTATGATCATCATCAATAAGTTTGCATTCAATATTGTTGCAAAAAATTTTTAATAAATATATTTGTGTTAATGCTGGAATAAGGCAATTTATAGTATTTCTTGAAATTACATATATTATTATATAGAATAAAATAAAATCACATACTATTTCAGAGAGCAAAGCAAAAAAATTGATTCATAATTTGTAAAAGTTTGCTTGAGAAATTTCGGTATAAGTGTTTTATCTGCTGTAATGATTAATTTTAAGATAAACAAAATAGTACGATTTTGGTGTTTGAATTTTGTTATTTAAAATAATTCACATAATATAATAAATGCAATTCTAAATAAGGCAATGGTGATGTTGTAATAAAGGATATCCGAAATTTTTTTATAACAATCTTACCTTCCATTACAGTCCCCAAGACACAAAACAATAACATAAAGGAAAATTGCAGTACGATGCATGGAAAATAAATGTAAATACATTTTGAAGGTTCTATTTTCCTGATACTGAACTGAAAGTAAGAATAATAGCTTATTATTCACTTAATTTTTGTACATGTAGATGTTATACAGATGTATGATCAGAGCATATGTAATAGAAACGGTCTCTGATCGAAAACCCGGATGTACATGTATAAAGCATATATTTTAGGATGATTTATATCCGGGGAAAAAACTGTGTTCACATAATTAATAACTATCCAGAATATCCAGAATCAAAACACTCTGATGTGTTAATAATTAAAAATGTTCAAAGGAAAAACTTACAACATTTTTAACATACTATATTGAAAACATTGGAGTTTGATGATTTCCTTTTACAAAGATAAATATGATTTGACCTAGATGTAAAAGATAGGAAGTATTGAAATGCGTACAATTTTTATCAAGAACAGTTAATCGACAAAATGGTAGTGACTAGACGGCTCTTAGTTTGTGTTGCATTATTTCCAGCAGTATTTGGATTTCTTTTAGATCCAACGAATGAACATGTAACAACGCATCAAACTAATGCTCCAGGTAATGTTGATATATATATATGAATTATGTTGATTATATGTTTTGAAATTAAAAAGAAAAGACAATCTGGATATCTGTGTGACATACATTGTGACAAAACATAGTCATAAAATCTAATGAAATAAATGAAAAAGCAGTTTTTAATTGCAGAGCAAGTGTTATATTTTTAACGTTGGCACTTATTCCGCTGTTTGATGTCAACGATTGATAATACTCTTATCAGTAACAGGTGTTGACATATGTATGATTGCAATTAATATCACAAAAAGTATTTTTTGTCAAAAAAAGAATTAAACATCTGTCAAAGGTCGTCTCAACAACATTTAGCAAAATAAGAGTTTTGATAATTTGTCTTAGAACAGATATGGAACGAGATGCTAGGATTCTGTACGACCAAATACTCCTGATAATAGCATAGATTACCTAACACGCAGACAAGACAAGTTCTTACATTGAAATTGACGTCTAAAGATAAAAATATGTTTCTAAAGTTAAGCGTATTAAACATAATGTATACAGCCATTGAATGAAAAACACAGCAATACAGATAAAATTTATAATTATTCCAGTATTTCCGGCCCCCAAGGACTGTCAAGATTATCTGTGGGAGGGATATAGCCAAAACGGACTGTACATTATCTATCCCGAGAAAGGCGGACGACTTAGCGTCTACTGTGACCAGCAAACTGATGGAGGAGGTTGGACGGTAATTTCAATCAACAGTTGTTTATAACAACAGATAACAAACACAAAATGTCGCCAAACTCCGTAAAAAGGATTTAACATTATATAGACTTGGTTATTCGTTTCATAGAGGTATGCTACTTGTAGATATCTAATTTTGGAGGCTTTTAAATACTCGATACCATATTGAATTTCTTTTAAACGTCCAATTGATAAACCGAAATGTTGACCCATTTATTAAAAGATAGTTACTTACTATATTAACAACGTTTAGTTGATGAAGTTTTAAACGAAAACGACAATTAAAGAAAGCTGATCATATATCATATGCGGCGACAAATAAATCTTTGATAGGTTATACAACGACGACAAGATGGGTCCGAGGATTTTTTCAGAAACTGGACGGATTATAAATATGGTTTTGGAAACTTAAAGGAGTTCTGGCTCGGTAGGTTTAAATCCATCAGCATATATAGGAAAATGGACGATGTCATTTGTTTGTTTACTCGAAATGATGTTGGTAATTTTTATTGTAGGAAATCATCGCATATATGAAATTGTCAGTCAAGGATTCTACGAACTACGGATTGACATGACCGATTTTGCCGGGGAGAGTCGATATGCAGTTTACCGACGATTTTCTATCGGGGACGAAAATCAAGGCTTTAAGCTTTTAATTGAGGACTACATTGGGACGGCAGGTTGTATTGTCCATCATCCTTAACAATTCAAAATGTTAATCATAGAAAAGTAAACATACCCATTCTTTGCAAAGTAAATGACTACTTATTTTGCCTATAAAAATATTTGGACATTTATTTTAAAACAAAAATGTTTTCTGACTTTTAAGCTATATAATGAGGTTACCACTTACTCCAGAAAATGTGCATATAATATTCAATTGCAAAGCAATTAAACATGTCTCGTTGCGATAAACTTGTTGTTACAGTACCCGCAACGTTACTTTTTACAAGATAAACGATAGAATAGGATTCACGCAAGATGGGATAGGATTAACGCACGATAGAACAGTATACACGCAGGATATGATAGCATTAACGCACGATAGAACAGTATACACGCACGATACGATAGGATTGATACACGATAGGAAAGGATAAACGATGTTTATAATAAACGTATAATCGCTTTAAACGATCTTCATGAATAACCTGATAATGAAATAAATTTGGAAAGAACATGTACGAATAAAGATTTACGTGGAATTTTTTTTAGTAACAAATGCCGAGTTGTTAATCATCGCTGCATCATTTATAGAATGTATAAAAATGACCAGTTAATTTTTTTAACATAAATTATGAGAGTAAATGATCAATAAATTGTCTGTATTGTTAACATTGCTTACATTACCGAACACCCTAGCCGATCGCCGGGAGTATTGCAGCCCGAGATCAAATCACACAGAACATAGCGGGTTCAATTATAAAATTCCAACTCTTGTTTAAAGTAAATATGAAATCTATCATAAATACATTTCTTTCTGTATAAGAAAATGATGCATTTAAAACGAATTATATAACATACAAGTTAAATAAATATTTACCCAGATATACATTCCGCGTACGATTTGTTAACATTGTTTTTATTACTACGCACCCTAGCCGATTGCCGAGAACATTTCAGCCCAAAATCAAATATCACACGGAAAAAAAACGGGTTCAATTAAAATACAACTCCGGTTTTAATAAAATATAAATTATATCATTAATACCTTTGTTTCTGTAAATTATCATGCATAAAAAACGAATTATATTGCATAAAAGTTAATGTTTACACAGGTATACATTTCACGTACGATTTAATATATTAGATATACAGGTACTTTGTTCCGAAGAACTTCGATAGTTTACATTATCTTTTTTATTTCCAATTCTAACAGATATGATTTGCATGTAATATTGGTTAATTTTGATCTATAAAAATAAATCATGATAGAATGCATGGATAGGATTTTACAATTCTTGTTCGATAAATTTTCTTATACGGCGCACTGAATGACTTGCAATTTTGAAATAAATTTACTTGCTTATGAAAAGGCACGAAACTATTAACACGATAGGATAAACGAAAAAACTGTTAAAATTGAACGATAAACCTGATAGGACTAACGCACGATAGGATAGGAATAACGCTCGATAGAACAGTATACTGTAAGCCTTCCTCCTGAGTAATCACCAATTGTTGGTCACCAAGTAGTTCATTAGCAAGCGTGATCGTATAGTAGATATTATAACCATTAAAAGCAGCTCAAATCAAAGAATACATTTAACATCATTTACATGAGTATATATAACATTTTAATTATGATTGACAGTCCTGACCAGTCCGGCCCATTTACGATGATCATGAGTGAACATTAAGTATTAAAATTCCAGAGTTAAATTTTATTTCTAAATAAAGTAATAAAACTGTCAAAACTGTCAGAAAGAATATTGTGATGCGGGTTTTGAGTCTCAGAATCCGAGTCTCTGAGTCCCCCACCTGGGTATGATGCATCGCTTACTCATAATACATTCATTCAAATATGGCTTTAAGGTTACCAAGGTCAAATAGATGGAACAAGCATTACAAGACTAACTTGCAGTATGAGGGCCTTCATTACAGACACAGGATCGCCAAATATGACAATTTGTGGACAACTTGTTTATATATTTTCAGTTTGTATTTTACTGTGCCAGAATTAATTAACCTAATTTATGACAATAGTATTGGGATGCAGTCTTTGGGTATCCCGCCTTAATATAACGCATCGCTTGCGTACAATATTAAAATACCCTATATAAAGTATACATGAGTTCATGGTTTAAAAGGTTACAAAGGTTAAATAGAATAGGCAATACATGACTCAGTATAGAGTACCAGAGCTATCGATGCAGACACAGAATCGCCAAATATGACAACCTAGTTATAAACTCCCAAGTTGGATATTTGTGCCCGCATTATGCACCTGGTTTCATAACATCATTTAGGAATACTACGCATTTCTACAATAGTCACAGAGTTCATTCTATTAGTTATCATTAGCACAATTCATAGCGCAGTATCTAGGTATACATAAGTATCATAGTGACCAATTTGTAATACTAACAATTCAAAGTCATAGCATGGCTATCTGTTTACAATACACGCACGATACGATAGCATTAACGCACGATAGAACAGTATACACGTACGATACGATAGAATTGATACACGATACGATATGATTGTAAAAAATAACGTTGCGGGTACTGTATGTTATCAAAGATACGATATCGTTACCTATGACGCAAAAGTATCAATTCAAGTACGCTTCTACATTTGAGGTCATTGTGGGCAAAGATAAATTGTACTTACGGTTTGTAGCGTCATTAAAAGCTTTGAATGATCTTTACTTTCAATATTTTCATGAAAAATGGTTTTTAAGGGGATTCTATGTGGGTACATAATGGTGCCCAGTTCTATACCAAAGACCACGATTCAAACTCTTGTGCTGCTCAATACAAGGGAGGCTGGTGGTACGGTAACTGTCATGAGGTCAATCTGAACGGAATTTACCTAAATGGTAGTCACTCGTCCTTTGCCAATGGCATCGAGTGGAAAGCTTGGCATGGCTACAATTACTCGCTGAAGTTTACAGAAATGAAGATTAGGCGACTATAACAATGTTTAATTTATCAGTGTTAATAAAAATACAAATGAGACTGTGCCAGTGTTATCTGTTTTATTTTACTAAAACACACTATTTCTTTAAAACATTCGAATGTCAGCAAATTTGATTTCCATTTATTCATCTACAGGGTGTACATTAACCTAGACAATAAACATTGGCAATTTGCCTTATTACTTATGACTTATGAAAAAAAAATATTGACAAAAAAATTAACATTTATTTAATGTTTTAAAATCTAGAGTGCACTTGACGTTGTGCAAAAATTTATAGTTGTAACTAAAATTGATTGATTTTACACACAAGATGAATGAAAAATCGTGAGGGGCCTTGTTCTTTAGAGTGTGCGGATCTTTTGTACATATAACATAACATTGGTTGACCTTGACCTTAATGATATGGTGCTTCCTTATAATCATCATATGCAAGATAGTTGTAGTCAGCTGCTTGTTGGTGTTGTTGGCTTCATTCGCTGCAGTTTCTGGCCTTCTGTTGGATCCTATACATGTAACGAGGCATCCAACAAATGCACTGGGTAAATTTATTCCACATGCATTTCTTTATTTGTATTTTTTTTTTAAATAAAAAAACTGTTTTATAGTGTATTTTTCATTATTATCTTTTATTAACTGGATGATTAATATGTTATTTTTGATTTGATAGTAGTAATGTACTTACTAGTATATTGTACCGAAGATTTCTACAAACGTGTTATACAATGTACGATAGAAGAAGCGTAACAAACCATGCAATGAACAAATGGTTCTATCAGAAATAATGGTTAATAATGTGCTGATAAATTTCTTGTCAAATGATAGAATTCCTAAAATTATTTGAAAGTCTAATTACAACTATATACCTTGATTTAATTGCTTCAAACAATTTTAATTTTACACAACAATGATATTGTTATGCTTAGTTATACATTTTTTACTTAGTTGCAATTTGCTAAAATTTCTGAATTGATATTAAACGAGCTCGATTTCTAATCTCATTATTTTTGTCTCCCAAGGACTGACAGGATAACCTGTTGGAGGGATATAGACAGAACGGATTGTATCTATCACCATCACTATCTATCCCCAGACAGGCGGACCAATGAACGTCTACCAACTGTAAGACCTCCTATAAAGGAAACTATGGACTATAGTTGTACCTATTGTGTTGAATAATTTTAAAGCTTTAAGGTAAAGTTTGCGATTACAGGGAGATAACTCTAATAATCTACGCAAGATGGCGCTGCAAACAAAAAGAATCACTTGAGCGTTTTATTGATGCGAAATATAAAGCAGCAATTAAAGTAAAGTAAACATTGTCGTCTGAATCTGTCAAAACAAATATAATGCACTACAAAAATCACATTGTAAGGACCTAAAAGCACAGGAAGCGAAGAGAAATATAACTACACACCGGATAGACGACGCTGTTAAAGAAGACCACACTTACTGTAGAGACCAACCGCCGAATCCATATCTGTCAGACCTCGGTCTCGGGGCTAGTGTTGATGTACACCAAACATGGCTATTTAAACCTATTCCAGACGATAGCTGGAAATCGCGCCGTAGAATTGTTGGCCTGGATGTATTGGCGAAGCGTATGTTTTGTGCCTCGTGTAATGCCTCGCTGCATTTTTCTAATATCGAAAGTGAAAGGAAATATGGACTGGGAAGTATACTGTTCATTCGATGCCAAAACAATGTTTGCTGGGCTTTAAACGATGTAAAAACTGGGAAAGGAGACAAGGGGCATTTGACGTAAACTCACTGTTAAGAATTGTTTGTTATAACGGATACTGTCAAAAAGTATGGTGCGGATCTCAGTATTTTTTCGGAGCTATATATGGGGCTTTCATCTGTTTATCACTCAGCTAATAAAAAACCATACTTATTAAAACCAACAAGCAAATTAAAAAAAAATACACACATTTATGATTCTGATTTGTATTTTATAGGGCTGCATGCTTGTATATTGACATAACTATACATTTCAATATTTCTATTTCATGTACAGGAATTTTGGCCATGCATTTTTTGCAAATGTTTGAATTGTCATATAATTTAGTCTATGGTAGCTTATATAAATTCACTTCCTCAGAAATCTCTTCACTTGTTTTCTAGAACTGCAGGACAGATTTAACACAAGTTGAACTGATACCTTTCTTTATACGTGTTTATTAATTTAGCTGTGGTACAAACTGGACTTGGTCTTGTAAGGTAAACAACCTGCTCCAGCGTTAAATGTGGACCCTTCAACATTAAAACGGAGGGAATACAAAATCGACTCTACACTGGAGACCATAGCATAGTTGTCTTGAAATGAGGCACAAAAGGAAGAAATAGAAATGGAAAATGGGAATATACTAATTAAAAAAAAATAATTAGTGAACATAAAAGTCAAAGGCGTGGGTTTGAAAATGATTTTAATTTATTCAATGTAGTGAAATTTGTTGAGGTGCACAAACTGCACATGTTTTTTTTACTTTAAGCAATAATAAATAAAGTCTTGCATCTTAAATTTGTGTGAAATAGGAATCACAATTGCCAATCAGTTTTCCTATTATTAAGTTTGAATAATGATTATAGTAACTGAAATCAAGAATATGTTGGTCATAAACAATTATAAGTTATAACCAGCTAATATTGATAACCTATTATTTTCTAGTTTACTAGTTCTTTACTTATTTGTATCTCTGTGATGATGAAAGTAAGCTTCGATGGAGGCTGGCAGAAACGGTGTACAGGTTGGAACTATGACAGTAATACAGGTGAGCTAATTTAAACTTCTAAGTACTAACTGTTTATTTGTCCCTCATCTCATGCTTGAACTTTTCCAGATAATTACTTCTTTGAATGAAGATTTAATAACTTAATTCTGGTTGTAACGAGGCATTTGATTGGATAGAAAAATTAAGCTAAATTTGTATAACCTGGTTTGCACGTAACAAGACACGTCACAATGCACCAACATCAAAAACATATTTATCTGCTTGACGTTACGTTTGAATTTTGAACAGAAAATTACACAAAATTAAATTATAAGAAATATCAATATCTAACCAAGTTATACGAGTATAACCTGGGAGCAATTTACGCTTTTTAGCTCACCTGAGCTGAAAGCTCAAGTGAGCTATTCTGATCACATTTTGTCTGTCGTCTGTCTGTCCGTCTGTCCGTCTGTCTGTCTGTCCGTCTGTAAACTTTTCACATTTTCAACATCTTCTCAAGAACCACTAGGTCGATTTCAACCAAACTTGGCACATAGCATCCTTAGCCTAAGGGGATTCAAAGTTGTAAAAATTAAGGACCAAGCCCTCTTACAAGGGGAGATAATTAGGAATTAATGAAAATTTTCGAGAAATTTTCAAAAATCTTCTTCTCAAGAACCATAGGACCAGGAAAGCTGAAACTTATGTGGAATCATCCTCAGGTAGTGTAGATTCAAAGTTATGAAAATCATGACCCCCGGGGGTAGGATGGGGCCATAATGGGAGGGGGTCGACTTTTTACATAGGAATATATAGAGTAAATCTTTAAAAATCTTCTTCTCAAAAACCGTTAGGCCAGGAAAGCTGAAACTTATGTGGAAGCATCCTCAGGTAGTGTAGATTCAAAGTTGTGAAAATCATGACCCCCGTGGGTAGGGTGGGGCCATAATGGAGGGTCGACTTTTTACATAGGAAATATATAGAGTAAATCTTTAAAAATCTTGTTCTAAAAAGCCGTTAGGCCAGGAAAGTTGAAACTTGTTTGGAAGCATCTTCAGGTAGTGTAGATTCAAAGTTGTGAAAATCAAGACCCCCTGGGGTAGGATGGGGCCATAATGGGAGGGGGTCGACTTTTTACATAGGAATATATAGAGTAAATCTTTTAAAATCTTCTTCTCGAGAACCATTTGGCCAGAAAATCTGAAACTTATGTGGAAGGATCCTCAGGTAGTGTAGATTCAAAGTTGTGAAAATCATGACCTTTGGGGGGTAGGGTAGGGCCACATTGGGGGGGGGGTCGATTTTTAACATAGGAATATATAGAGTAAACCTTAAAATCTTCTTCTCAAGAACCATTTGGCCAGGAAAGCTTCAACTTGTGTGAAAGCATCCTCAGGTAGTGTAAATTCAAAGTTGTGAAAATCATGACCCCCGGGGGTAGGGTGGGGCTACAACGGAGGGTCAATTTTAACATTAAAAATCTTCTTCTCAAGAACCATTTGGCCAGGAAAGCTGAAACTTGTGTGGAAGCATCCTCAGGTAGTGTAGATTCAGAGTTGTGAAAATCATGACTCCCGAGGGTAGGGTGGGTGCCACAATTGGGGGGGGGGGTCAACTTTTTACATAGGAATATATAGAGTAAATCTTTAACAATCTTCTTCTCAGAAACTAATTAGCCAGGAAAGCTAAAATTTCTGTGGAAGCATTCTCAGGTAGTGTTTATTTAAAGTTGTGAAAATCATTTCCCCCAGGGGTAGAGTGGGGCCACAATTGGGGATCGAAATTCTACTTAGGAATATATAGAGTGAATCTTTAAAAGTCGTCTTCTCAGAAACTAATAAGCTAGGAAAGCGGTAACTTGTTTGGCGTCTTCTCAGAAACTAATAAGCTAGGAAAGCGGAAACTTGTTTGGAAGCATCCTCAGGTAGCGTAGATTCAAAGTTGTAAAAATCATGATTCCTGGGGGGTAGAGTGGGGCCACAATGGGGGTGGAAATTTTACATAGGAATATTAAGAGAAAATCTTTAAAAATCTTCTTCTCAGAAACTAATCAGCCAGGTGATTATTTAATATTGTTTAGATTTTGGCTTCTGGACGATTCCTGGACGATTGGGTCTCACAAGGGGTTCAGAGTTTGATGTAGCTTTATATCCCATTTATAAACAATTGTTTAGGATCTTTTTGAGAGCTGCAATGCTCAATATGTGATATTACTATAAAATCATCCTGTTAGAAAAGGGACTAATGATAATAAACATAAGAATATCCAGTGGAAACAATTTATTTTTATTTATACAGGATCTACATGTATTATACTACATTGTCCAGATAGTTTTTATTATGACTCCATTAAGCTGATTTTATCATACCTTATTATTGTTCCTCAGGTGAGCGATGTGGCCCATGGGCCTCTTGTTTATAATCCGCTTCGCTGATTATTAAGCGTAAACTGTCCCAACTTAGGTTAAACTGGTATAACTTGCGTAGATATTGAGTTAATTTCTTAATTATTGTTAGTAAATGTATATTATTTTTTCAGTATAGTTAAACTAGCTAGAATAATAATTAATAATTTATATTTATTTCACATTAAAGTTTTGCAGTTTTATCAAATACTTAATACATGTATGTACTTAAATTAATTAAATTTATGACTGAAATATTACTAATTAATTATCATGGATGTTCCTTCACAATGCCGTTTATAATGTGTATCATTTTTTCACAGATTGTGGTGGTCACATGTATGAGTAAAATTAACTTGTATATGATTTAATAAAGGTCGTGGATCATTAATTGGAAACGAATCGTGAAAAGTACTTCAGTTTTCAATAAGAAGCAAGTCCTGTCATGTCTGTAGCCTTCATCAGAATAAAGATCATACTATACCAGCTCACGATTGTCCAAGAAACTAGGATGGGTCAAGTGAAAGCATGGAACCGGACATGGCAATAACAATGGCCCGGGACTTGGAAAAGATTGGCAATCCGATTAATATTATCCATGGCGACAGTGAATCTATAACAAAATTCCGTCTTCAAGCTGATTTTCCTTATATGGAGAAAAGAGACGACAAAAACCACACCAAATAAATTATAACATCAAAGCTATATAAATTGAAGCAGAAGTACAAAGTTCTGAGACAGCCAAATGTAAGCCTTCCACCTTTGTTATCTCCTGGAGATGCGCCTCAAACTCAGTAATTACGAAGTCTAATTGTTAATTAATAAACGTTTATTAATGAGCGTGATCGTATAGTAGATATTACAACCATTAAAAGCAGCTCAAATCAAAGAATATTTATAAGCTTATTTAAAATCCATAATAAAATTCTAAAGTCAAAAAATATAAAATCTGCTTAACATTTTTTCACATGGGTATATATAACATTTTACTTATGATGGACAGTTCTGACTAGTTCGGCCCATCTACGATGATCATGAGTGAACATTTAGTGTTCAAATTCCAGAGTTATATTTCATTTCTAAATAAAGTAACAAAACTGTCAAAACTGCCTATCAAAAAGTATAGATGCAGGATTTGAGTCTCCGAGTCCTGAGTCTCGGCGTCCCCCATCTGGGTATGAGGCATCACTTACTATAATGCATTCATTCATACATGGCTAAAAGGTTACAAAGGTTAATATATAGAATAAGCAATACATGATTCAATATAGCGTACCAAAGCTATCGATGCAGACACAGAATCGCCAAATATGACAATTTGTTTATAAACTCTCAATTTGGATATTATTATGCCCGTATTATGCATTTGGTTTCATAACATCATTTAGGAATACTACGCAGTGCTACAAGAGTCACAGAGTTCATTCTATTAGTTATCATTACTACAATTCATGGCGCAGTATCTAGGTATACATAAGTATCATAGTGACCAATATGTAATACGAGCATATCAAGGTCATAGCATGGCTATCTGTTTACACAAATGTTATATCTTATATTTGTAGATGCTTCATGTATGCCATCAAAGAATTTAAGGAAAAGGACCCAGAAAAGTTAAGAATTTCGTTGGATCTTTTTGTTCCACACTTGAATGGGGATCATTCCCAGTGTGCCAAAGAAAGTTCTACCTGGTGCAATTATCTAAAGAGCCCTTCAAAGTTCAGGTAAGGACTTATGTTGTCAATATGGAAAAGAATTAAAAGTATTATAAATTTATTAAAAAAGAATTATCCAGTCATATATACATGCATGACCTGTGAAGGTTAGGATGTAAACAAAGTAAGTGTAAGGAGGGTTTTACTGTATTCTCCTTGTTAATATGTCTTTTAGCTCATATCGGTCATACAGACTCTCATGTAGTCATGATAAAGACAAAAAAAAAGAAAAGAAAGGGTGGCAATTATGGAAAATTAGATTACTCAGTAATAGAGGGTGTTTTGATTTTATAACATTCTTTTTGACAGGTATCAAAGTCTACCAGAAGGCAAGCCTCTCACATGCGTTGAGCTGAAGAGTGCTCTTACAGATGTCATAAATAACCTGAAAGACAAAGCTGCTGCCTTGACCAACCTTGGATTTACACAAGCAAATAAAAATTTTGAGTTCATTGTCTCAACAAAAGCTCCGAAAAACAAGTAAGGATTGTAAAAATTTAAATGTGAAAGTATATGTGTAGTTTATTAAAGATGTTGTTTAGTAAGTTGATGCCACTAAATGAGCGTTAAAGTGACTTGCATTTAGTATTGTAAATTGTTTCATAAAAAAGAAATATCTACACAGGTCATTCGGATCTAGTTAATCTTTGACAGGAATGTACCTGAAACACTTTAAAAAAAGGTTAAATATGGGCGCCAAATTTGACTCATATCAATCATAGTTTTATTGCAAAGTTTGGTTTTATTTGGCTTATATAAATTCTAGAAAATTTGGTAAAAATGCCTAAATTAACAGACAGTCGGAATGACGGAAAGACAGTATGACGGATAGATTGACGAAAAAATATGAAATGAAAAGCTCACTAGCTTGTACTTTCGGTTTAGGCAAGCTTAAGAGCTGAAAATATTCCTTGAGTGAGACGGGGTCAACAACAAAAAGTGTGAGGATGTGTTATACATTTTTGAAAACAAAACATTTCGGACATTTATAAACAAAGAAATTTTATTTCCATTTTATTTCCCGATTGCTTTTTTTTTTAATTTGATTGTAAAACATTATCAATAATATTGGTAAAGTATGCATGTAAAGCGTCTGGATTTTATAATAGACATACACGATGTTTAAAGCTATACACGATATAACTTGCGTCAATTTTGAATTACGGTGAAAATGCATGTTGTTTGTTTAATTTTAAAAGTTACCTTTATTCTGTTAATTACAATGCTGAATTTAATCTTGTAACAGAGATAAAACATTTTATTTTTTTTTTATTTTTCCTGACAGGAAAGTAATGTCTTTTCATGAATATTGATGAAGAAAGAGCTATACCGACCTCATTGCGCATGTCCGCAGGAAACCAGGTGTTCGTTATTGTTTGCTAAATTACATATCTGTCACGTTAGTGTATATGCTTAACAATTGTTGATTTGAAATAAAATTATGTATGTATGAGTGTAATATGTCGATATTACGATACCCTAACGTGTGCATGTTTTAAACTGAATAACACTAACACGAACTAAAAGTAGCATTGTTATTTACAACATAAAGATAACTTTTATTAGTAAACAAAAACATACATTTTCCACGTCTTTAAAATTGGCGCAAATTATAGCGTGTATAGCTTTAACAAATATCTAAAACGATGAGATTTGGTCAAGACATATGATTGACTATATTTATTTACCCCAATAACAGTCATTCCTGTTCCTTTAATAAATCCGTTTGTCTGGTAAATTTCGGATGTTCAAAGGTATTCTCCCTGTTTGCCGTTTTAAAATGTGCTGACATTGGGACCTTCTATGTTAGCAGGTTAGTTATATTTTAAGGACGTGATGCTAGTACATGTGTAGCTTACATTCATACACATGTCATAGAAAAAATAAATATCGATGAGATTCGGCTAGGCTTGTGTTTGTGTGCTTTATTTTTTGGCCTGTAAAAATGAAGACATGTTTCCAAAATTGATTCTGTGAAGCATAATTGCAAAAATCTAAACCATGCCAATTTTAACTGAGTTTGAGAGGAATTACGTACCAAGCGTTTCTTTACAAAGTTTATCAAATGGCATTTTGACTCTGGGTCCAGCAGATTGGTTTCTATAAAATCGATAGTAAACAGGTTTCAGAAAAAAATAACTACGTATGTACAATATAAATTGATACATACTTTATTTAAAATAATTCAGTATAATCTTTACTACTTACAAAGTACAGTTTCGATAGTGTCGAAAGAGAAGTATGACTTACTCTCTTTTGAAACAAAATGTTCACCTTAATTAAGAAAATCGAATTTCATTGATAGAATAAATGTGTCTCTTTTTTGCAGACTTTGAGCAATTGCTTTTCGTCCGAACATTTTTAACTGCAACACGTCTTCTCACTGTGCAGAAAAATGGTAACATTATCAATGTATAAAGCATTTAAAATGTAAAAAAATCTAATGTGCAAAGAAGTGCTAGGTTCACTCTACATATATTATGTTACCCAGATTTTATCACATAATTCCTTGCATTGCATATATCGATATTAAACTTTCTGTTATGGATTATTAAATAAACTTTAACTGTCTTACCACATCCCCCAAAAACCAAATCTTATTTCAATACATTAAGTATATAAAGCTTAACATAGCATTAACCGAAACTAAATTCACGTTAGATATCATTGACGTTTTGTCCTAAATATCATATTAATTTGCTAAGAATAAATTGATCTACTGTATTTGTCATACTTGTAACACTTTTAAAAAATTATAGGTTAACCAATTTCATAAAAGTTGTTACAACCAAAGCATTCCAATTTGAAAGTCAAATATCACATGCATATAATTTATAAAGTTTTTTTTATCTGAGCACTGTAGAAATGCCATCTTTAGACATTGGTTCGATAGATAGGGGAGATTAGTTTTTTAAGTTGCATAAAATTTGATTCGAAAGCATATAAATAGTTCAGAAAATATATCTACAAACAACTGAATTTCAATGAAAAACTGCAAATAAAAGAATTGTGTGTTCGATATCCTTTGCCTCTCGGTCTTTATCTGGTAAATAAATTTAGGTTTTTAAATACGAACTCACCTATAGGTACAGAATCCAAAGAACTGGGCATAATCTATTTTTATGCTGCTTTTAATTTTCATTGAACGATAACTTTTTTTCGAGGAAGTCCACTTGGAAACATACATATCATCGGCAAACAACGTATTGTGTCTTTTATTGGTTTTACCCACATTGAACATGTATTGTTACCGAAACACTTCCACAAATGGTTCGATCGTTTCAATAAAAAAATTAAGAAAACTTGTCAGTTTTATTTGGTATTTTTGTTTTAAAACGTCCATAAAATTTAAAATTACATTATCGTAATAAATTTACACAAATACTTTTTCGCTTTTTTTGGACATTTTTATGAAATAAATATCTCACCGTCTTTTCGTATCTACCTTGTTGTTCGAAAAGAAAAGGAGTATTTCGCAAGGATTTTATTTTCACTGGAAAAACATAGAAAACTTTGTGCATGGTTTTGAATTGCCTTAAGAGAAAATTTAAAGTGTCCACAAGTTTATCCTCGCAATCCCTCTTTTGTTGTTATTGGTCGATTATATTGAAAACAGTTGGTATCCCCCACCCTCATATAAAAACTTGGTTCTCATGTAAAAGCTGATTAAATTCATAAATACGCATTATTCTTATTTCCAACGACCGCCATGTATACATTTTAAATTGTTTAAGTAAGCTGTTTTAAAAAGAGCAGTATGCACGCAAAAACGCATTTTAGTCAGTTTACAGCAAGGGACAATCTAATGAGACAACTAATATAACAGTCTGGAATCAAGGCTCACATATTAAAAAAAATCGTTGTTACAGAGTATTCAGTTGTGTAATGACGACGCACATGCGCGAAACTTAAACTAGGGTAGATAATGCGGGGCATATTTATATATTTTGATTTATTTAGATTTTAGATTATTTTAAAAAAATGGAAACATAATCAAAAGTAGCTATTTTTCATGAATTATAATCGCAAGTTTACTATTTGGATTGAGTGACCTACGGAAGCGTATCGGGACCTACACATGTTGTGTTTTAACTTATAAATTATTTTTCTTTTTATTGTATTGTCAACATATAAAGTATTGTGACCTCTTATTTATGTAAATGAATTGAATTGTATCTTGTGATTTCTATATAATTTAAATCACTTTACTGAATTTTACCAGTTTTAATGCTATCTGCGTTATCAACTTTAAAAAATATGAAGTTTGAAATGTTGATTTATGAATGTGAACTAATTATATTGAGATAGAAAATTAGACAAAGAACAATAAAATAAATGCTTTATAGCCATGTCGATATCAATATGCTTTCATTTTTAGGGAACATATTGCGAAAATATTATTGAATGAACTTCGCGGGCGCGGGAGTTCTGAAGGTGACGTCACTGAATTCTGAATATAGCTGTAGACGGTACATGTAGACTGACATTGACATTTTGATATAAATCAGAAACAAAGAACAGTAATTTCTTTATTATAATTGCAATTAGTATAAGTATTTGTTATCGTAGTTAGAGGACTGCTGTATGATCTATATTTAAGCAGTTCGTCATGATCTTCTGTTTGGGTTACTCTCCTATAAACATGTTATATGAGTTTTGAGACAGATAGATGTAATTGAACATTTAAACTACATGAACCCCTTTACTTACACGTATTCTATTTCCACCCCCCACTCCCACCACCACCACCATCACCACCACCAAAAAAATAAATGTTTTATTTACCAAAGCGTCGAAACAAAATATACAATAATTGTATTTGCTTTAAATAATATTATGCATGAACTGATAGCATGAGCGTTGCGTTTTCTCATCATTATGATTTGATGCGAGTCTTTTTACCACGCGAATAAAGACAACACTCACGTCAAATCATGGTAATGAGAAGATGCAACGCTCATGCAGTTAGTTCATGCATGATAGTATTTGGTATCGTAGTTACATGTAGATTACATTGTAGTTGAGAGGTGTGGTGATTCATCCAATAAAATTGCTTTGAGATCGTGTAATATCAATTTGAAGACGAAGACAGATGGGTGAAACATTGTTCAACCTCATCGATGGGAGACCGTTGCAACAACGTGATTATTGAATCATGATCATAATTTGGAGGTAGGACTGCTCATGTCTACCACCCTTAACTGCGATTATTATGCGATATTTGGATGTTTGACATTAAAAGAAACATCTGAATTTTAGCGTTCAAATTCCTTTATTGTGGATTGAATTTCATGGAGCCAATATTCGTAGATTGGTATTCTTTTAAATAGGTTAATGGTAACATTTCGTGGAAATTCTTGTATTATAAATAACAAATATATTAATAGTATTATTCATAATTTGTTGTGGATTTAAACTCATGGATGACGAAAATTAGCATTAACGAAATCCATGAAAATTAAGCATACACGAATTCCAATGATTCCACAAATGTCATTCTACATGTACATGTGTATCCTACCGCTAGATTAAGAGTGAGGTGACGCACCATCAGAACTCCCGCCCCTGCGAAATTCATTCGATAACAATATTTTCGCATTATGTTCCCAAGAAATGTAAACATATTTATGTCGATATACTTATAATGTATATATTTTCATTGTTCTATGTCAACATTTCTTTCTCGTTATGACTCAAACCCATTTTTAAATTATTATTTTAAACTCCGTATTTTGTTAAGTCGATATAGCAGATAGCAATAAAACTGATCAATTACAATAAGGTGATTTAAATTGTGTTAACTCATCTCAATACAATGCAATATGTTTTCATAAATAAAACGACATAATAGTTTATATGTTGATAAGACGATAAAAAGTATGACAATGTATAAGTTATAACACAACAAGTATAGGCCCCGATACGCTTCCGTAGTGACCTGCTCTACAGTACTAGTATGATGAACGCGTTATGATTTCTTTGGGAACTGCACACGCATTTGACGTGCACGTAGGTAGACAACGTGCAATTTTTTTAGCAAGATAAATCGGATATATACTGACAAAGATTCTTTTTTCAATTTCTTTTCAGATAAAATAAAGTTTATGTATTCAGAAGTTTATGTTGTTGGAATAGTTCGAAAGAAAAGCTACCTTTACTAACCGTAAATCTTTTTATAGGTTTATTTATATACGTACACGACGTTGCAGTAAATGAATGATTAAAAATAATGCATGTATGACTTCGTGTCAGCTTAAAGATTTCTTAAATAATTTAATTTGGTTTTAGTTTATATAACTTTGTAGAGTTCTTAAATATGATCAGAAGGTATATAAATCTATGTTACAGCATTTTTTATTTCAAAAGCAAACAAAAAATTGCTTTGTATATAATAGTTCAAATATCATTGAACACCAAACACATCCTGCTAAAAGGATTGTTTGAAATGAAATTGTTTCAAGTATGATATACAGAATTTATTTTAAAACCAGACATGGTACAGAAAGGATAGAATTATATTTGTAAAAAAAACCCTGATACATTTAGATACATCGAAATTTTAATTAATCTGTTTCATAAGGGTCTATATCTTTGAATAAATAAATCGTGTTCATTATTTTCTATGTATTTACAATATGTGAGACTCAGAGGAAAAAATACGAAACTATAAACCCAGCTTTACACATGACAAGGAGTCTAAATATCAATATAGATATTTTTTTTAAACAGTAAAAATTATGCTTTTGTTAAATAAATGCACCATACTGAGTGTCTGATATATTCCAAAAAAAAATACTAAAATTCTATACATTTCACATTATTGTAACATTAACACTGTGTATTTGCATTTTGATTTTAGAAGAATGCGAAGTCGAACAAAAAATTTATAATTGAATTGAAAGAAACTAAGCTTTAAACATGAAAAAAAATCAGTTGTTATTTGAAGACATTTGCTAAATAAGAAAAAGGTTCCTTTTGATAGTGACAATAATTTTTTATCTAGTATACTCATACTTACTAAGGAGACTTTTTAAAAAGTCTTTAAGAGATTCTAGGAACTGGAAATTCATTGTTAACGAAACGATGATATATTATTTTCTCTAAGTCTAAACATACATCATAGTTTTTATAATCAGAATGCGGACAATGATTACAGAGATACATAGTATTGTCCATTGGCCAAAGATACCCCTAAAGTCAAGAGAAGTCAGTAAACATGATATACAGTTTACTTAGGGACTCACCTTTTAACCACATGATTTTTTGAGATTGCTCAATACATATTTTCATTTATTTCATTTAATGTTATTTTATTTAAGCACAACTATGCTTGTTGCGTTTATTTTCAAGTTTCATGAATAGATATTAACTAGATATACCTGCTTTGATTACAGTTTGTGATGTAATATTTATTGTTCATGTTACAAATATTATTTAATGCAGACAACATTCTCCCTTTTTGTTCTATTTTGCACAAAAAGACACTGATAAAAATTTAAAGAGCCAGGTACGTTAGTACTGAAAATTGGCCCTTTCTTCAAATATCACAAGAACTGGCAAAAATAATGTCTGTGAAAAGCTAGTTATAAAAATATTTAATTTAACATATATCTATCACTACTTTTGAAAATACAGCACTTTAAAGTGACGATATATATGTACATACTCCGTCATCAATTTTGCAATGGATTCATTAACATGGCACATTTTTTCTGCATTTAAAATAAAATCAGTACCTCATGTAATAATAGTACATTTACATATAATGTGTTTGAAAAGGGGTTTATTTACAATTAAAGATTATAAAAACAAACACATAATCCATCTCTGCATTTAATTTGACCTTTTTGTACTAGAAATCCAACAACAGATACGCAAGCACATTTTTCCTAAAATGACCATTAATAACACATTATTCAGGATTGCTTGATAGATAGTTGATGTTAATTATATAAATTACATATTGCTTGTGAAACCCTATTTATATTAAACTGTATTTAAAAAAAAAACCAAAAGAAATAGTTGAAAACCAAATCATTAATAGCATTTTAACTTATACATGCCCTACATGTAAACATATTTACGATGCAAGCTTTTTAATCTTTGATCCGACAAAATTAACTTAAAATTAAACGTTTGAATCTATTTAGAGTAACAGTAATGTATTCTATGTGTACATCAATTTACAACAATTAATATAATTTATACATGAAACAAAAAGTGAATAACAGATGAGAGCATAACTCATGTAATTATGTAAAAAAGAATTTATATAGGATATATAAATGTATCCTAAACAAGGTGGCATCAAATTTCAGGGTTATAAAATTGTACCAACATATCTGGACAGGTATAAACAAATTAATAAATTAACACACTTGAAATGCATTAACACACTTAAAATGCAAAAATACCCCAGTATGCAACATGATACATTTAAATGTCATTCCTCTGTGGCTTCTGACCCGCTGTCGCTTTCATCAACAACCTCAGCAACCTCAGGAAAAATGGCTGCATCACATACAGAATCTAACCAGTTCTTGCTCTGTTCAAGGTTTACGCCAGAGTATCTGGCAAAAGACAAATACCATATAACACTGGCAATATGTGCACAGGTTCCAACCACTCTTGCGCCTGATTTACAACAGCAATACCACGAAGTCACCACCCCTTCCTCAAATTTAATCCAGCATAGGTAGGATTGGCTAGATGTATGCCTGCTTTGAATCTTTACGGCAAGGAGACCTAGTTGGTGATGATCAACCCAAAGTTCATACCCTTCTTGGCCCATATGTTCCTGGGTGTAATGTTTGGTTAACTTAACTTGGTAAACTCCAAGAGTAAGTTCCCGGATTTCTTCTTCTGTATATCTAGGAAAGTCTTGGACATCAACGTTCTCATCATCGATCTTTCTCCAGACGTATAGTTTCTTCTGCAAATTTTTTGAATCAACCTCAATCTGCAGCAGATTAGTCTGTGTGGAGAGGTGACGTATCTTTGCGGCTATCTTCAAGTCATTCTCTTCATTTCCATTGCTAAGAGGTGGCCTACAATAACAATTGCAATTCAGTAAGAACTTTTGTAATAGGACCTAAAGATGTGTTCAGGATATTGTTGGTAGCACTAATGATCCGCACATATTCCCCGACATATGGAATTTGAGAATTAGGGAGCTGTCTTGCCAAATAGCGCCATGTCTTAATTCTGGCATTTACTGATTCCACTACCCATCTTATCTGTAATCATCATGGTTAAGAAAAACTTTTTATCATTCTATACATTTACCAATACATTACAATGTACATGGTATATATAATTTTTAAGGACAAAAAAAATTAATATGTGTACATGAATAATTTTGAATATACCTTTGCAATCAACCGAGAACTATTGGCATCTTCGGTTGTGTGTTGCTTATGTCCTCTTTGTAAAAAGGATGGCATTTCCATCTGAATACCAAGGTCAGCTAATCTTCCTGCTGAGTCTCTGAAGCCCCGGTCCACTATCAAACTGTCATCCTCTTGAAGCCAGGTTTTGATTTCTTCAGTGTCTGTACTAATGATATGGATGAGGATTTTGGCATCAGAATTTTTCCCATCAGCAAAATAAGGTCCTATGGCAGAAACAATGTAACCTGTGGTGGTGACAATCATCATTGGTTTCAGCAGGTGCCTGTTTAATAAATATTTCAAGTCATGAATATAAAATCCACTTCTAAATAACTGTGAAAATGTCTTAAATCATTATATTGTATTACATGTTTCAAATGGTCAAATATTCTTTTCATTATATGACCGGTACCGGTACATGTAATATATTGTTTTCCTGTAAATGTGTAGTACGTTATAAAAATACTTTTGTGCTGAGATTGCAAAAATATTTTCTTATTGATTTAACTTAATTAATATGTTAAAAACAAAATTTGATACAATAATTTTATCTTTAGATTTTTACCTTTGTTTCTGCATACTGTACGTATGACCGCCTTTGAAAGAAAAACTGTGAACGTTTTTGAACATGCGTGATGTGTTTGAAACCCAAGTGGTTTGGGACAATTAAACTTGTTGGACAGAACTTGTCTTATAGAAGATACAGCTCGCCTTATCTGAATTAGGAAAAAAAGGAATATTAAGCTATAAATTCCATCTAGTAAAAATACATGTAATATTCCCTATAAACTTCACTCACTCACTTAGCATACCAGTATAACCTGACTTATGAACCACTTTTGATTCTCTTAATTCAAATATACATGTATTTATTAATTTCCTGTTTAATTGTAATAGCTAGGCTTTTCACCAACCTGAGGTTTTGACATGTTGAACAAAACTCCTAGCATGTTATTGTCGAGGCTGTCTTCATTTTGGTCAGAAAAATTGCTAAGCAAGTTCTCACAGTTCTTGTCTTTGATGGTCTTATGTCTGCCGATTGAACATGCAATAGCAAGTCATCAAAGTCGCACTTCCTTAGCCCAGTCAATGTAAGATAGTCCCTGTCTGACAATGATGAAGGGTCATCAAAATCTATTCTCTTAGATCCTCTTTGTAGGGCCTCTTCTCTGAGCTGTTCTACAAGTTCCATGATAGTGGTCCTGTTGACAAAACCAGGGTGGTACCAGATTTTCTATTGACTCTGTGTTGATGATGTCATTTACAATGTGGGCTGGACAACAACGAGCACCTGTTAAAATGAGTTTAAAATTAAGTTTACAACATGAGTCAAAATACTTATTGACTGTCATCTGCATTTGTTACATTGATTTATTATAAACATAATAATCATTAAAAACTAAAGTAGATAGATAAATGTACATGGACACATATGAATATACATGTAAGAAGAAATATTAAAAAAAGATCATACGGAAGGTTTCACGCATTCTAAGTCATTACATATCAGTTGTCAAATCCTTAAAGGGGCATGATCACGATTTTGGTCAAAATTTGTTTTTCTCATTTTAATGTTTACAGTGCTTCTGTAATGCATTTCTAATAGTCAACCAAAATTTGAGTGTCATTCGCCGAGTTTTTTTATGTAAACAAAGCTCAGGTCATGTTTTTGTTAACATTTTAAATGTTGAAAAAAAACTTCTAGGTTAAGACATAAAATGAATGTGACAAAAGGTAGGAACTGCCTTTTTTATGTTTAAAACGAATTAGCAAATAAAAAAATCAGCTTAAAAAAGAACTTTTACCGGTATATTGAACCAACGTAAACAAAATATCTTGTTTTACATAACAAAGAATTTAAGCTCTGTGTCTTGCTTATAATACTACTACTAATACTGAAATGTTAGTTGATAATTAGAAATGCATTACGAAATCATTATAAACATTAAAAATTGAAAAATAAAATTTGACCAAAATCGTGACAATGCCCCTTTAAAACTCATCCGGAATTACATGTGAACAAATTGAACTGAGTTGTTCTGGATATAGATTTAAGTTTCACGAGATTGCGATTGCTGTCTAAAATAGCGGAAATGCCCCAATGAGGAAATAATTAAAATTTAAAGTCCGTTTGATGTCAATAGTCAAAAATATGCATTCATAGAGAGTGCATCTTAATCAACATACAACCTCTATAAGTAAAGCATCGGGATTACTGTAAGGCTGTCTGCTGGTGTTATATGTCACTCTGCTGGATTTACATTCCTCTTCGCTTGCATGGCTATGAAGCAGAATAAAATCTTTTAAATTTATGTAATGGGCCAATGAATAATTTTATTTTTTCCGTTATTTAATCGGATTTATTTACTTTTGAATGCCTTATTTTTCAAAACTTCATCTATTTATATCAGATATGAATGGATGAAGATATAACATATGTTGACATCTTCTAAAAATCTTGTAAAAATTCGTTTCGCTAATCATTGGCTTGTGCGTCACTATGTTTCTTTAGATGCGAGAATTACTAAAATAATACGCAGACTTATGTTTTAAATTCTTTACCAAATTAGGAAGACTGAATTACATAATAAATCATTTTATTTAAATTATATATCAATTCGTTTATTTCTCAACGTTTTAAAAAATTTCAACCTGCAAAAGTGGGATCGATATATACATAAATGTTTGCATTATTCACACAATTCACCATATCCATAAATTATATATGTATGTCAAATGTTATTCAGAAGTTTTTGTACTTTTGGCCAATGTATTTTGATGAGACCGAGAAAACGGAATTTCACTATTTCAATACATAGTTAAAAGAAGGAAAACTATGTTAAAATGTAATTCCATTTTAACAGTTGTCTCTACGTATACTATACATGTATACAATGTAATACAATTTACAGAGTAAAATAGGTTCTTTTGAAAATATGGGGTTTTTTTTGCTAAATTTAATTGAAGATGTAATTATAAATATTTTATCATTGAAACAGGTCGATACTTACACATGTTTTAGTGCATTATTATAACATTGTCATAAAACAAATTTTATTTGAACATTCTGGAATACACAAATCAGTGATTATGTGTACGCAGCCCTGTATCTCGTATTCAAAATCCATTTGCAATGGATAATTATACTTAACCTCTGAATCTCATCCGGAACACACTTATTTTCAGATTTCCTTCCTTGTCATTATAATTGATTTATTTGTTTAATTGTGTTTTACAAGCAAATACACATTCAACAAGACAGTAAGTTTTTTAATTCATTTTTTGTTGTTGTTTAAAATTCAACTGTTCAGATTTCAATCTCTAGTTCAATTTCATGTTTACAGTGCATCTACATTGTTGTATCAGTCTCGTTTTGTTTTTCATTTCGTACCCTGAGATTTGTTATTTGTGTTGCGATGGAAGGTATGTCGCTTTTATTCTTTTATTTTGATATGTTTTAATGACAGTTTTGTAATTGACAAAAATGTACACTATATGCCTTACTACTTCAACACTATTATTAAACCTTTTCTTTCATTTTCGAACAGTTTGTAAACAGATTTGTATCATTCAGACCGGTCTGGGTAACACCGAACCTGAAAAGTTAAAGACTACTCTTAAGCCATCTCTTGTTGTTTTTTGTTCGTTATTGTTTTTGTTTTGTTTTATTTTTGGGGGTTTTGGGTATTTTTTAAGGAGATTGTTGTTTTGTGGTTTATTTTAAGGTGTTATATATCATATAAGTATGCATAATTCAAGTATTTTTTATACACTGTAATTAAATTAGAGACTTCTTTTAATGGGTTACTAATTTTAATTATAGGAAGGCAAAACTAAACAATTCTCATATTTCCTGTGTGTTTTTTTCAATAGAAATAAAAATGAAGTTCAAATTAACAACACATACTCAGATGAACGCATAGTGTCAATTCAAACAACGTGGGCCAATAAAAGAGAAAGTAAGTTACGACAAATTATACACCATTGCAAGAATTTGTAGTTTTAGAAGGCTTTGTAATAAATCTTAACAAATACTGACTAAAATGAATTAAAAATGGATTTAAAGCCTTATTTCAAGTATGTATTTTTTATAGGAGAAAAATCAGCAGACTTGTGGGATTGCTTACAAATGCAGATCTGTGCAGTGAATGTCACAACAAGTAAAAATAATACATGTCTGTGTACAAGAAAGCTGTGCGCAAAAATTAAATACATTGTTCTTCAGAAGTATTGTACTCACTTGACAGTCACTTGCAAGATGGATACAGTTCCCGCAAATCACGATGATTGTTTCACCTATCCTGTGACTGACAAACTAACAGGTAGGAGGACCCAATGATTCAAGTGTACGTTCATGAATCATAAGATAACTTGAAGGAACCAAACCGAAAATGAAAAATAAAACATTTGTTATAAATAACTTAAAGCTTTACTTTTAAATCTTACTTATTTTTTTTTAAGAATTCGCATACAAGTATATTTTTTTTTATTCTATTCCGCAAGGATATGGAATTCAAGCAAACATTCGACCTGAAAATGACAGAAAATATTTAATGTTTCAAGGGGAAAATCAACTTTCAAAAATGTGTATTGCTGTTTATAAAAACAAATGATTCTGCGCTAGTCGAACTCGGGACATGCAGGCTCATAGACTGAAGCAATACCCTTTGCGCTGCAGAGATAAAAAACAAATATTGATGACATAACCAGTTTCACAATTGGTTGAAATCGCCATGTTGTGACGTACTGTTCTAAAATGTAATAGTCACGGGGTTTCGAGGACCCTTAAACTTACAAGTAACTATTTGTATGTACTTGAACCTTCTGGCAAAAAACATGTTTTTCCCATTCATATGAAAGAGAAAACATTTTCTCAAAATGTGCAGCATTTTTATTGGTATTTTCATGTACAATTCTCATTTATTCATTTATATGCTATTCGTGTTAAAATGTAAAAATAAGAAATGATGCGAGTAAACCATCACGATCGGAGTGCAACTAGCGCTTTATTATTAGAAAAAACTTTAACATGTTAATTTGAATTGCTGTTTGGGTATATTTTCAGATCATTACACACATATCCTGGAGAAAGACACTTTTACAATGCATGGGAAAAAGGAATATGAAGACAAAGAGATTCATTTGAGTATTAGAGAGTACGGTTACTTCTCTTGTACAAGCTGGAGATTTCATTACATTTATTTATCGTTTATGAGAATAAGTAATATTGACGGTGTCAAAAACTAGTTTAAACAATAAAAGGCATAATTAAAGCTTTTGAATTGTGTAAGTATGATATATTTATTTGTTTTCCCTCCAACTTAAATGTCACACTTTCACACACACACACACACACACACACACACACACACACACACACACACACACACACACTAATGATTTTTTTTTTCTTAACAGCATTTCAGATACTCAGACAGATGCTATCTTAAATTTCGAAGAACAAAATAACTCCATAATTCTCAAAGGTACGCAACAGGCTTTTTCAATAGTTCGTGGTACACACAGCCATCGAAATCAAATCAGATTCGCCTTAAACTTTGGCATATGATATTGTTTCCATTAACTAACATTCAGTAGAGAAAATCCTTTTTAAAATGTTTTAGCTTTAAAATTTTAGCATTTTGCTATATCTTTATATAGAGCTCTTCTTCACAAGGAGGTACATATAGCCTAAAATGGCCACGACCATCAAGCTCTCTAAAAGCATTACAAACTGTTTTTATTATTTTAGAATTACATGATGCAGTGAGGCAGAGTGATCTACAAAGAACTATATATGATAAGAGTTAAATTTGGCCCCCATAATTCGCTATTTTTTAAGTGTTTCGGGTAAAATAAAATGTTAACTTATTTTTTAGAAGAGTTGATATTAAATATATTTTTCATCTATTTATTTGATTTTTTTTGCACTTACTGGCAGTATATGACGTCAGAAGTGACGCTATTTCTATCATTCAATCAAAATCAGCCAAAAATTGACATTTTTCTTATCTATTTACGAATGGGAAATATAGAGCGCATGCTTGAACAAGGAAAATTTTTTTGTCACTTATTAGTCTTGGCTAGATACATCTCTGAATAAAATATTTTGTTTGTTCAAGCATGCGCTCAATGTTTTCGGAAGGAAAAACTGCTTGAAAACAAGCAGTTTTTTGCTAAAAATGCAAAAATGGCGAGAAAAGGTTGTCTTTACGATGTCAAATTTCTAATTTGTGGGCACTTGAACCAAAATGAATATTATGTAAACACATCACATACATATCTGTACTATGAAAACAAAGATTTATAGTAAAATGATGATGTTCATTTTAGGGGGCCATTTTAGGCCCATATCATATATAGTCCTTTGCACAAAAAGTCATTATTCTGCGATTGTAATAAGTGAAGAATCACCAGTGTATCTTTGCACAAGTACCCAATCCATGCAGTATTCGATAACAAACTTTTGGAAGCACTGGCATGGTACAGTCGTTCATTTATTAATAAAAATATGTACATGTATGTTTAATTATATCGTATTTTAATGGGTTGATTTCTAAAAGGATTAAATGTTTTCTGACATTTACAAGAAATTAGCTATGAATCTTATGTTAAACAATTTTGTTCGTCAATAACTTAAATCTTTAACAGCTTATTCGTAAAAAATATTAGATATTTCGTGTTGTTCCTTGGAATTGATTTTATGAGACACAAGATTGAGACATTGTAAAAAAGAGATTAAATCGTTTATTTGGCTAATTACCCGATAAAAAAAATTTCCAAATGCAAAGTAAACAAAATCATTTATAACACAACAACTATTTTGGGACAAATATTGTATGAAGTTTTATTTATAAATTATTTGATAATGACATATTTAATATTATATATATTTCATTTTAGAAAAAATCGTACTCGTTATCTCTGGAGTATTACTTTTTGGTGGAATTATGGGGTTCTTGTTTGGAATGATATTTGCAAGAAAGAGGTTTGTAATCTATTTATTAGATAGAACTTTACAAAATGAAGCATGTAGATCTTGCTCCCCAAGACAGCACCATGTCTTGTTGAGATCCAAGTTGCTATGCCCACAAACTAATAATTTGTCTCCAGTAATTCTGAATGTCTATCATTAATATAAAACCCCGAAAATAATTGTTTTGTTAAATTAAAAATCTTTGAATTTTTTATGTAACTATTATTTAAAGAGTGTTGGATGATCATGGACATTTAAAACTCTATTAATCTTCTTGAGAAGAAGAGTTTTGGAAAACGATATAAGAAAATATTTAAAATATAAAACCATGATATTGGTATTTCTCTTTATTTATTAATAATTAATAGCTTAAAAAATCTTATAAAAATTTTAAGGTAGATCCAATGGGTAATTTGTTGACCATCTAGCCTCTTTAATTGGATTGACTAAAACTATGCAATACAATTCAATTACAACTAATTATAAATGCATTTTCTTATTTTTGCACAGAAAAAATATTATACAAAATCTTTAATTATTTTTTTCAATTATAGCCAATACAAACCGGAAAGCTATTTAATACCAGTGAATTTATGACCAAGTTTAATCAACTATTTGGTACTAGTAACTCTAAGTTATAAAGTACAATTGCCTTTGGTTGAGAAAAATAGCAAAGCAGTAGAATTTATGAATAATGTTTATTAAAAAATGACTGCATGCATTATTATGCATTTTTGCCCCAAAAATTAAAGTTTAAAATAGTGTTTAAATGTGAGCTTTAAATAGTTAAAATTATACTGAACATAGGGATGTTTTCACACTGTTTTATTTTTACTTTGCAACATTGACCGCAAGCTTGCTCAAGTAACATTGTTTACTATGATGTGTAAAACTGTATGAACAAACAGATTTGTGAAAATAGTACCTAAGCAGACATGCGCTCTATGCTTTCGAAGGCAATTTATAAATACAAAAAGACATTTTTATTTCATTTGTTTGCAAAATTGTGGGAATAGAATAGGATCATAATAAATGAAAAGCTATTGTACAATGATGTACAATATTATTGTGATAAAGATTTTCTGTTTAATGTTATATGAAGATATGATTTTGATAATATCAAAAAATCCGAAAACACCTGGGACAGCCTTAATAAATTATGTTTTCTGTTGGATTAAAGGAAAGATTTTTGGAAATGGAATTTATCTGCAAGTTATATCGAAAGTGTATACATGTACATTTCAAAGAAGATTTCTAAAATATGTGATATATGTTTTAATTGATTCTTTCCCTTTGTTATCAAAATAAAACTTATCATTAATCAATTTTGTTGATGCTTCTTTGCTGATATCGCCTGAACGCTTAGCAATGTAAACAAGGAAGTTTTCAACTTTAATTTCGTGTTGATTGTATTGTACGTATTTGGAAAGAATCTTAATTTCCTTGTTGTTAGAAGATAAATCTTAGTACAATATTGCAAAGTTTTTAAACCTGTACATGATTTGTCAGTATTTAAAGCCTCGTCATAGATCAAACCTAATTGTAAAAAGAAGCAATGTCAAATATTTAACTAAATATACATGAAAATGTGTTGAACAGTCGAGTATTGATTGGTCAGATATTACATATACCTTTATCGTCAAGGTCTGTAAAGCAAGATTATGTAAAATGTGACAAATTATTCATTCTCATAATGAGTCATGCAGGCTAAAATTAATGGGTATTTAGATCAAGATTGATTTTAACACACATATATACATGTAACACAAATTGCAGCGTTAAAGTACATATTACGCTATGAAAACGGCTAAAATGACAAGTTGACAACTGCAACTTAATTCTGGCAAATTACTTTGACTGTAATTGTGGCTTTGCCATTTCAATCTATTTTCATTTCAATTATGGCTTAGATTGGTTGATGAAATTATATATTTTTTAAATGAATGGTCAACAATTCCTTACAATTTTATACATGTATTTGATATTTTAAGTAATTTATTGCTATTTAATCATGAAACATTTCAAATAGTTTAGCTTTATTGTTTGTTGTGTCCTTTATTTTTATTGAGAATTTTAATTGCCACATATATCCATCCCTCTTAAAGTTTTTTTAAGTATAATAAGGAGATGTAACAAAAGTTGAGTTTATTCTTTCCTGGTCAATAATTTAATTTGGCAAATTTCCAGCCAAATGTTATCAATGTTTTGAATATCCAGCATGAACACTTTTTTAGGTTACCTTAGATACTCAGGTTACATGTGCTACCTGTTTTCAGACGTTGTCGTCTATCGTAATTATAGCAGCTTCTGATTAAAACTACTATTATCATCTTTACGAAATGGGATGTGTGTCATCTAAAGAAGAAGAGAAACTCTGCAACTGGTCATTTAGCTAGCAAACTAAGCACATGGCTATGATGAAAAAGAAAGTAAGTTTTTATTAAATTCTGAAGGGTCAGGAGCCCTGGTGATACGATGGGGCTCAAATAATGATATTGTTAATATGCATTACTTTTTAAAAACATCTTTCTTTTCTACTACTTGGCGTTTAGCAGACAAGTTGAGCAAATGGATATTATGAACAAGAAGGTTTCTACTAAAATTGTAAAGTTTAAGGTTCCAGGTTTAGGAAATTTAAAAGTAAATGCGAGGGCACTTCTGGTAATATTGGTTATTTTATAGCATTTTCCTTTCTATTTTTAAATATCTTGACTACAAATCAATTGCAATGTTGAATACAATGAATACATCTATCTAAGGAGTTAAAAAAACTAAAGCCCCATTGCAGGCTCTTTGGTGTTGGGGGTATCTTTGGTCAGATATGTGGTAGATATGAAGCAACCCTTAAAAAATCTTCTTATCTACTATTGTGCATCTAGCAGGCACCTTTAAAAAAAGTGTATGTAATCATAAACAAAGAGGCCTTTTTCTAGATTTTGAGAACCTGTAACCCCTGGGTGAAGACTACTGATTTTGTTTATTGGAGTGAGGGGGGGGGGGCTAACTTGTGATACAGTGAATTTGCATTGATTTAAAAGTCTTCTTCATTGTTGATCATTTACATGTATGTCCATGGTTATGATGAGCATGAAGGCTTACAACAAAATTCTGAAATCTTTTATGTCATTTTCTTGTGTTATGTTGATTGGGGTCAAAGATAATTTAGTTGATTATTAATATACACAGGATGAATGACCATCTTTAAGTTCTCCTTAAAGATAGCTTAAAGGTGCTTAAAGGTATCTTTAGGCTTTCTTTAAGCCACCTTTAAGCTATATGTATTGCTTAAAGGTGGCTTAAAGAAAGCCTAAAGATGGCCTTTAAGCCACCTTTAAGCTACCTTTAAGGACAACTTATAGGTCCTTTATGTCCAAACTTCTTTAAGCCAACTTTAAGCTACCTTTAAGCCACCTTTAAGCCACCTTTAAGCCATTAAAAAATCTTTTAATTCAATATTGTGCTTAATTTACCAACAAAATGTATGAACTTTATGATAGAAAAGGTATTGCAAACGGATTTTGTTCTAGAAAATAAAATGAAAAAAAAAATCAAAACGGCAACTTACAAATTTTAGGAGGTTTTTATATCCTATAAATTAGTGGCTATTGAATCAGTGTATTGTGTGGTGTGGGTTTTTTTTTACTTGAAAAGATTTTGACTTTCATTCAGTTTGTAACAATCCACTATATCTAAGTCATAAATTACTTGCAGGCATTTATTCAGAATGAAATACGAAACTTGGTCTTCAGTGAAAAAAATATGTTATACCTATAAATGGAAACCGTTAGGCTTACTAGTACTTCGTTAATAAATTTAAACCAAGTAGATATAGGCTATGTTCATCTAATTCATATCTAAATGAAATGCAAGGAAGAAGATGAAACTATTTCTTTTTTAAATGCATTAAAACTATTAGCTAGGATATAAGTTCTACGCAATGTCCCGGTTTTCATTATCACGACGCCGTTCCAGTATGTATAATTTTAATATAATTGATTATTATACATTTACAACAGATGTATGAATGAAATGATATATGTTTAAATGTTTAATTGTATACATGTTTTTAAACTATCAATTCTATAACAAACAATATTACCAATTACTGGTGACGTATTTACTGCATGTGGCAATTGCGAATGATGTATGCATATACTTGTACATACAATTGTATGATGTACCAGGCTGGGTATGTGACATATTTACCCTTATACATATATTTAAATAATTAACCCCCATTTATAATCACCGGTACAGTAATTAATTAGCCTCTAGATTTTACTCTTACATACATATATCTTTAATTTGAAGACGTAACATTTTTAAAACCCACAGCTAGGAAATAATACTTTGAAAATGAATTACAAATGTAAATAAACTTTCAATCACTGGACTTATCGTATACACGTACATACTAAGATTTCAACGTCTTTAGAAACCCTGACGTGCACCAGGGCACACGACTCACCTGTTGTGTATATCTTGTATATTCTGTGTTAGTTCCAGGGGTTTTCTTAACTTGGACAAACAATTGACTCTAATTAGATATACACAAACGAACAAAACTATGTCTAGTTTATACAAACGCACTTTTTTAAATCTATAACATTGTTTTATCATGCGTCTAAAAAAATGAATGCTATTCATATTTTTGTAAAATGTATCATTAATGAAGACAATTCTTCTCGTACTGGTATATGAAACAGAAATTATGATGAATATCATGCCAAAATGAAAAAAAACTTCTTTACCAAACGTTTACAAATTTTCGTTGATATAAAACCAGAGAGGAGGAGATAGATCTTGGAAAAAGACAAAAAGTGGTCAAGCGATGGTTTAGTTTCTAGTAGCAATGGTACACATAGTATGGACAGTGCTTACAGTAATAAATACAATGTTTTACAACCAAACTACGGACATTTTAGGCATTCTTACCCCCATTGATGATATTGATACAAAAAAGGTGTCCATGAAGTATTACAGTTTAGAGAAATTAGATGTTCCTAACGAGTCTCAAGATGAATTACATGTTCAAAACAATACTCTGAAATGTATTGTTTTGGGAAATTGAAAATTATTGAATATTTAATGTTCAATAATGTAATTAATATTAATCTCCTTGAGAAGAAGAGCTCTATATAACGGTATAAAAAAATTCCAAATCGCAAACATATATATTGGTATTTTTCCTAACTTATTTTTAGTTACCAGCTTAAGATATAATACAGTTTTGATCCAAATTTGGCAGTAGATCTGGTGAGTAATTTGCTGACCATTTAGCCTCCATAATTTGATTGACTAAACTATAGAATAGAAATTACAGCATTTAGTTTAAACTAATGTAATTTCAATTTCTTGCACAAAAATTATTCTACACAATCATTTATTAGTTTTTTCTTTTATGTTTAATGTATACCGGAAAGATATTTAATCCTCCAATAACTGGTTGATGAGGATAAAAAAAGTATTTGAATTTATGAATACTATTAATTTAAAATTTGTAAATGATTGCATGTAGTATTATGCAATTTGGCCCCCGACATTAAAGTTGCAAATATTGAAAATCGGTATGTAAAAGGTTATTACTCCCAAAGACTTCAAAATATAGAAATGACATCATAAATTGATGTTTTAGAGCCGCATGCGGTTTTTCGGACATTGAATCATCAAGCGCATGCTTGCTCAAGTATTATTGTTTACTATGATGTATATAATTATATAAACAAAACCCATTTGTGAAAAAAGTACATGAACAAACATACGCTCTATGCTTTTGAAGGCAATATATGAAAACAAAAGAGCAAATTTGCGGGAATTGGCGTATGTTGTAGTTTAGTGACGTCATAGATGAAAACATACGTGACTTTACACATTTATATATATATATATATATATATATATATATATATATATATATATATATATATATATAAAGCACAAGGAAATTCACTTTGTTGGAGCTCCACCTCCGCCCCGACCGAGGCTTGAACTCACGACCTCCGGAACCCATTCTCCTAGCAGTGAGCGGCCACCGCGCTAACCACTCGGCCATCTAGGCAAGACAAAAATCTTGCTTTCGATGACGAACGGAACCTAGCGCGCTGGCCGCGCACAACACAGTCATATATATATATATATATATATATATATATATATATATATATATATATATATATATATATATATATATATATATATATTTTCCTCCTGTGCTTTATATATATATCTATATCATTCACTATGGGCAGGTATATGTCAATTTGAGAGTTATTGCAATGTGTGTGCTTATTTTAATGTATATATCAATGCAATGTGTATCATTCCGATCCTCTCAAATTGTCGTTTAACTGTATTCCATCTGTATCTCAAAACGACCTTGTAGTGCGCGGCCAGCGCGCTAGGTTCCGTTCGTCATCGAAAGCAAGATTTTTGTCTTGCCTAGATGGCCGAGTGGTTAGTGCGGTGGCCGCTCACTGCTAGGAGTATGGGTTCCAGAGGTCGTGAGTTCAAGACTCGGCCGGGGAGGAGGTGGAGCTCCAATAAATGTGAATTTCCCTGTGCATAATATATTTCTATATCATTCACTATGGGCAGGTATATGTCAATTTGAGAGTTATTGCAATGTCTGGCTTATTATATATGTATATATCTATGCAATGTGCATCGTTCCGATCCTCTCAAATTGTCGTTTAACTGTATTCCACCTGTATCTCAAACGACCGTGTAGTGCGCGGCCAGCGCGCTAGGTTCCGTTCGTCATCGAAAGCAATATTTTTGTTTTCGTAGATGACAGAGTGGTAAGCGCGGTGGCCGCTCACTGCTAGGAAAATGGGTTCCAGAGGTCGTGAGTTCTAGCCTCGGCCGGGGCGGAGGTGGAGCTCAAATAAAAGTGAATTTCCCAGTGCTTTATATATATATATATATATATATATATATATATATATATATATATATATATATATATATATATATATACAACATTGTGAAACAGATTGTGAAACGCTGTCAGATTAACGAATAGATTTCGTAGCGATTTCGTATGATAATCATTTCAAGATTTTTAAACAGAAAAATATGTGTTACAAACGTCACTACAAATCAATATGATTCTAATCGCAATATATATATATATATATATATATATATATATATATATATATATATATATATATATATATATATATAAAATTCTCATGAATTGAATGTGTAATTGATTATAAACCTAAACATGTTGATGTATATAACGATTAAAACAAATATTGAATAGCATTTTTAAAGGATTAAATAAAAGGGGAATACCAAAAACTCTTCAATTGCATAACTGTTGTATTTTTAGTATTATGTTGAAATACGCTATTGTTGACTTGATATGTAATTACGATAGAGTTTGCAGATTGTGAAACTTGCTAGTATCCAGTACAATCTATTGGAATTGGAATTGTCAACTCTACGAAAAAAAGAAAAGCTTGTAACTTGTTACGATAATAAGTTTATAACATTAATTAAAACTGCATTGTGTATGTTTTGAATTTCTCTGTTTAATCAAATTATCACAAAATAAAACTAAATATAAATTAAAAACGAACGAAGAATCCTCAATTATAAACCTAAAATAAAACTTCTTAGTGCCATGCTTTGTTACAGTGCACCTAAAAAAGAAGGCGTGTTTAATGTTATATCCTTTCAATATATTCTTTCAAAAAAGAACATAATTATATAATCATACGATTTTTATCTATAAAAAGACAAAAGATAATATAAGGTGTGTAAACAAAAGACAAATGATAAAAGGTGTTAATGTATTTCATTATTAAATGAAATAAATTAAATAAAAAAAATATTTAACGACTTGACTATATAATTTCAATATAATTTTTAAATTAATTTGTTACTTAGACTTTCACTTTGAAAAAAGTTGCCGAAAATATATTACAACATTAATATTAAACATATTAGATAAAAAAAATCGTTTCAATTCAGAAAAATTTAATGACCCACAGATCATTAGGGAGACAGCGTATAATAACAATTTTTTTAAATCTCTATTCGTCTTATTGCTTAAACGCTTTTAAGAAGACAAGGAAAATATTATTTACAACGAGAGAATAGCAAGATCTAACGTATTACGAAGAATAGTGCCGTCAATGACGTAAAAAACAAGACGAACGCTGTCAGATTAACGAATAGATTTCCTAGCGATTTCGTATGATAATCATTTCAAGATTTTTAAACAAAAAAATATGTGTTACAAACGTCACTACAAATCAATATGAATCTCATCGCAATCTAAGTTTTTAATTATATAGTATTAGTCTACGAACGTTTTGATTAAGCATTGTTTAGTAGTCGGTTTTCAATTGTCTTTTTGTATGCATTTGCAAAATCTATCAAGATTCAAATAAACCCATGTAATATTTAAGAAAAAACTATTCAGTGACCATTATAATCTACTTAACACAAAAAGCGATCATACATTGATATACATACATGTAGGTATGCATATTCTCTAGAAATGACATTTGAAACATGTTTACGTATACCAGGACTAGGCAGATGCCCATATAATAATACGTGGTCTAGAATCTGGATGTTTGATCACTTAACATTGGAAGTGGCTGGTGAAGATACCATACATCGAGTATTCAAAGAAAACAATAGTGTCAAATTTGTCTCGTTAAATACTGACTTTCTTATTGTACATAAGCGTGGTAATCTAATACCCACATCTTTTATCGGTCCTCGACCGGTTTTTCTTTGTAATTTGTTACCGGGTTATAGCTATCACATGTGTCAAATTCATTGGTTTTCTGTAAAGTACTCATCTAAACGCTGTTGTAAAGTTCGAGGCTGTAATGATGTATACTGAATGTAAGTCAAATTATGTATGTTGAGACTGTACCTTATGTATTTGATGTATTGTATTTATTTCAATGGGCGATGTTTAAAATGATTTTGATTAGATTACACTCATGTAATAGTTGAAACGAATATTAAGAGTAATTATATATTTTGCTGGTTCGATGTGTTTTGTTGTTATAAATTAGAACCATGTTTTAATTGAACAGAAGAAATTCTAAATGACAAAAATTACGCGAATTATAGTCTATACCATATTGAAAAGAGTTATCTATGCAATTAAGGAATTGTGATATGATGGTTCATAGATCTATTTATTGTCTTTGATTTATATTTATTCTTGTACTCAATATGTCACTTGATTAACTTACAGTTGCATTTCTGCCAGTGTTACTATTATCAGATGTTAACGCGTAACTATACCTGTTAAACTGGTTATGTTGAACACGATTTGCATGCTCTGTTGATTTTCATTCATTCAAGCTCAAGACTTTGCGCTTTTCAGATGCTTACACCCACATACCCACTTTTTATAAGCATGCACAGTTATGCATGTATTGTGTGATCATTATTATAATGTATTGAATATATTTCAAAATGTGTTTATGTTCAAATATATCGAGTTCTATTTCAAGAAAGCGTGTTCTATGTACTTTATACAAATAAATGCGCAAGCATTTACCCATATTTTCTATTAATATCACAATTCATTTCTCTATCCTAGAAACTTTAAACCACAAAGCATGTAACAAAGTTATCATATTTGGGTCGAGGAAATTCATTATGATATACTTGAGGTCAAACGGTCACTCAAAATAGTAATTACATGATTGAACACTAATTTTATATTCTATACTGCACGCTCTAAGTATTATCAGGATATGTATTTCGGCTTAAATTAATTATTATTGAGGAAGTAAATGATAACAACTAATTTCTTCCTAGTATTGTTTCCTGATTAATATGACATGAAGATGTCGTAATCATCAAACTTTCACATGTTTAAAACGGCAATACATTTTAAAAGACCGCCATACTTTTCATGTTTTCTGATTTTCGCTAGTCGTCTTTGTAGCTAATATTCTTCTTTTCTCTTTTCATTATACATACGAGATGTGAGTTATATGTAAGAATCAACGATTTATAAAAGGGTTTGGCCACGCATAGTCACCAATTTTCCTTTTATTTCATACATGGACACACCTAGGTGTAAAACGCAAAAATTCACTAGAAGTTGGTTGCTGGGGGTAACCGTTGTCATGGTAACCGGGGGTAAAAATGGAAAAATAGCAAAACTTACCTACATTGAAGCCATATTAGAAGTGTTTGCCCACATGTAAACTATCAACGACATAAAACAGCTTTTGTCCCATTTTCAATTCTTTAATTATATCAGAAAATTGATGGAGAAACCAATAATTTTAAAATGTTACCATGGAAACCGTTACAAATTTTAGAAATCAGTTTTTTGCCGTTTTTTAAAAAGCCGAAATGGGAAACCATTAAATGTTTACATCCTAATCAATGTCCATGCAATGTTTATTTTGTTATGAAAATTGACATCAGTTGCTATGGCAACAAGGCCAAAAAATAGGAAAAACTGAGAAATTAAAGATGATTTTGAAAGCTTTAATTACTAATTTTAGAAATTTTGTGCAATTGTTTTAGTTTGAACTTGTAAAAACATATCTAAAATTATATTATATACCACAAAAAGCTTTGTTATGCAACAGAGAAGTGTTCTTGCCATGGAAAATTAAGTTATGTAAAAAATCACACAGAAATTCTTACTTTTTGAAAAGTAAATAGCAACGGCATTTATTTTAAGAAAATGTCAGATTTTTTTCGAATGTCATTAAACTTTAGGACAAACTTGATTTTTTTTTCTCATCAATCGATTTTATATATTTATTCATTTTAAGTGAATAATATCCATTCAAATATGCCGTAAAATATTATATTTTACCTTATTTTTAAGCTTGTTACCGTAGCAACGGTTCTAAATTTTCATATATGAATTCTTTATTGCACAATCATAATAGCGTGTACCAAAAAAACTAAGATTTGCTCTTTTTATTAAAATGAAATGAAGAAAACATATTTTTAAATTTCTGTTTAGTAACCATGGAAACGCTCTAAAAATATGCGTTTCTCAATGAATGTTTTTCTTTATTTTGAAAAAGTACAACTATTTTTAATAATATATTCTACTCTGGAAACCCCAAGCTGTGCACATTACTCACAATATGTTCTCAAATAGGTATTAAAATGCCAGTTTTACATCTTTACCCTCTGTTACTATGGCAAGGGAACCACATAGCAACAAAAAAATGGTGTTAGGCATTTTTACTCATCAAAGTCTATCAAATTGTAAAGTATGAGGAAAATCCGTGACTATGCGTGGCCACCGAATTTTGATTCTTACATAGAATTGATCTTAATATGTAAAGATTTAATGTATTAATATTAGAGCCCACTCAAACGTGACAGCGGGATACGTGTATATTAAGGATTCGTCGTCCAATAGCATCAAACTAGTTCCTAGAAGTTAGGTCATGAAATAGCTGATCAGTATTGTGTGTAATAGTTTAACATCGGTCTGATATGTTTACATGGTACACACATTTGTGTAATATTGAAATATAAAATATAAAGCAATGTTTTTTTAATAATTAAGAAATATATTTTAACTATATATACTATTGTGTAATGTAAATTGTATCATTTGTATATAACAAGTCTCCAAATTCTTCAGTTAGTATCTCCTTAACAGGGAGGCACCTTCAAAGTCAAGCTGGAACCAGTACATCGACACTCTCTTTCGCAATTCTTTGTATATGTGCGACCATTTGTCCAGCTTAACAGTTAAGACTATTATTTAAATCAAAACAATCAATCTATCTTATTTGAAATCGGATAATTTACTTTATTCTAAAATGTAATAATAAGACACTTTCCAAACGCAATCAAAAATCGAGGCTCTAGTTTTAAAAAACCCCACAGGATATTGCAAGTGACATTTAAACGATAAAATGCTTTCTTTGGTGATTCACCAGGGATATGAAGGTGGCTATATTGCAGAAAAAATACATCACCCGCGTTAACGGGTTATGTAATTTTTTTTCTGTAAAGATTGATACCTTCATAACCCGCATGAATCATCCAAAAAAGCATTTTATTGTTTGTATTTACATCTTTTTTTAACATATTAATAGATTGATTGTAAAAAGTAAGTTGCATAAACTAGATCACTGTTAATGTAAATTAGTACGTTAGCTAAATGAAACAGCCAAATCGTCTCCTATAGAAATTTGAGTTTGACATCATCATGATTATTTCGTAGAGTCCGGGATTTATCTTAGGTCGCTGTAGGTTTCGACCAATCGATAAAAGGGCGTGTAGATTTCAGTCCTGTCAGTTTCCTGTCAGTTTCAGTCGCTGTAGGTTTCGACCAGTCGATAAGCGGGGAGTGTAGATTTCAGTCCTGTCAGTTTCTATAGAGCTATGAAGTAACAATAAGTTTCCGTAAGAAATACTCGGTTGATGTAAATAAAAAACTTATGAAGGCTGAATCATAAAATGTTGCAATATGGGTTAGTGTTTCACTGTTGTACTGTACTCGAAGTTTTGTTTGTTACTGGATACATAGAATCTTCCCGACATGAATATATTATATGCCTGCTGATTCAAAATATCACTTTTTATGTTTATATCCATAATAATTATTAGCCAGGTCAGTATTTAACTGCTGACAGCATCTTGTCAATGTTAAGAAGTGGTACAACTTTAGGTTCATGCAATATATATTTAGACTTGTTTATTAAATCATTGATATGTATATATTTTGTCCGAAATATGCGTTTGGTGCACAACCTCACCTTGATTGGCACAAGTCAACTACCATTCATGTTTGGCAATTCGCATTTGGTGGTGTTTGTATTAGTATTATTTTTTTTTAGCTCACCTGAGCTGAAAGCTCAAGTAAGTTTTTTTGATCAATATTTGTCCGTTGTCTGCCGTCGTTGGCGTTGGCGTCGGCGTCGGCGTTGTTGTCGTTGTAAACTTTTCACATTTTCATCTTCTTCTCCAGAACCACTGGGCAGATTTCAACCAAACTTGGCACAAAGCATCACTGGGTAAAGGGGATTCAAGTGTGTTCAAATGAAGGGCCACACCCTCTTTGAAGGGGAGATAATTCAGAATTATTTAAAATTTGTAGGTAACTCAGATAGTGTAGATTCAAGTTTGTTTAAATCATGGTCCCCGGGGGTAGGGTGGGGCCACAATGGGGGATGAATTTTTACATAATATATATATATATAGAAAAAAATCTTTAAAAATCTTCTTCTCAAAAACGATTAGGCCAGAATTGCTCCAATTTGAGCGGAAGCATCGTCAGATAGTGTAGATTCAAGTTTATTTAAATCATGGTCCCCGGGGGTAGGGTGGGGCCACAATGGGGGGATGAATTTTTACATAGGAATATAAAGAGAAAATCTTTCAAAATCTTCTTCTCAAAAACTATTAGACCAGAAAAGCTCAAATTGAAATGGAAGCATCCTTAGATAGTGTAGATTCAAGTTTGTTTAAACCATGGTCCCTGGGGGTTGGGTGGGGCCACAATGGGGGGATGAATTTTTACAAAGGAATATATAGAGAAAATCTTTAAAAATCTTCTTCTCAAAACCTTTTAGGCCAGAAAAGCTCAAATTGGAGTGGAAGCATCCTCAGATAGTGTAGATTTAAGTTTGTTCAATTCATGGTTCCTGGGGGTAGGGTGGGGTCACAATGGGGGATGAATTTTACATAGGTATATATAGAGAAAATCTTTAAAAATCTTCTTCTTAAAAACTTTTAGGCTAAAAAAACTCAAATTGGAGTGGAAGCATCCTCAGATAGTGTAGATTCAAGTTTGTTTAAATCATGGTCCCTGGGGGTAGGGTGGGGTCACAATGGGGGATGAATTTTTACATAGGAATATATAGAGAAAATCTTTAAAAATCTTCTTCTCTAAAATTATTAGACCAGAAAAGCTCAAATTGGAGAGGAAGCATCCTCAGATAGTGTAGATTTAAGTTTGATTAAATCATGGTCCCCGGTGGTAGGGTGGGGCCACAATGAAGGATGAATTTTTACATAGGTATATATAGAGAAAATCTTTAAAAATCTTCTTCTCAAAAACTATTAGGCCGGAAAAGCTCCAATTTGAACGGAAGCATCCTCAGTCTATAGTATAAATTCAAGTTTGTTTAAATAATGGTCCTTGAGGGTTAGGGTGGGGCCACCATGGGGGGATGAGTTTTTAAAATAAGAATATATAGAGAAAATCTTTAAAAATTTAAAAGTCCTTAAAAACTATTAGGCCAGAAAAGATCAAATTTTTGTGGAGGCATCCTCAGATAGTGTAGATTCAAGTTTTTTTACATCATGGTCCCCGGGGGTAGGGTGGGGCCACAATGGGGGGATGAATTTTTACATAGGAATATATAGAGAAAATTTTTAAAAATATTCTGGGAGGGGGGGAATTTTCAGTCCAAAAAGTAGTAACTTGTGTGAAAGCACGGGTTGTGCAGATTAAAGTTTGATCAAACCATGATTCTCTAGAGAAAAGTGGAGCCACAAAGTAGGGGGGGGGGTTATATGGGAATAGAGAACAATCTTCTTACAGGTACAACAACAAAAGGGGCTATGTGTTTACCATAAAAATATGTGGATAAAAATCGGCAGATGTTTTAAATTTTTTGAGCAAGATCTATTGTACTTAGTTGTCAAGATATTTTGATTTTGATACTGTAATGCTAATTTGATCAGAGTTAAGGCTATTGTTGCTCAGGTGAGCGATGTGGCCCCTGGGCCTCTTGTTTTGAGGTGCCGATATTTTGCTGTTATGTAATGTGTTTTGTATAGTTTGACATATATTGTTTTTCTGTAAGTTTTGGGGCACAGGATATGGATAGGACATTTTTGTATTGTGAGAATAGCTTAGAGTCTGATATCCTATCATTTTATAGACTAAAGTTATTTTCCATTAGGCCAAAATTAAAATTATTTATGTTTCCCCTAACGCGACCGACCCAATTAAATCCTGCCGACTGAATTATTTTTTTAACCACATTGAATAGAGATTTTTTTTTAAAGAAACTCAATTTTACCCTAATTCGTTTTTAGGAGACCCACATTTTTTTTCGTTTTACAATCATTTTGTTAGCCTTGACATCAAAATGGACGGAATATTCGCTTTATGATCGGTAACTTTGCCAGAATTTTCTCCGAAAGAGAAGCTTGTATTCTGAGTTCAAGATCGTGTAAATTAACCCCAAATACATTAAAATGATAATCATTTAATTCAAAAGACGTTTCCATAGCCTCAGTTAACCACTGTTGTGATTAAAAATTTGCAATTGTCTTATCTTTTATGGGTTACAATATGAATACTGGTGCTGCAACATATAGCCTACTGTGCATTGAAAATTACAACTGATGTTTATTACTTTTAGTGTTGATATGACAATTAGTTGGTAACTTGTAATTAGTTAATAACTTTGCCAAATTTGCCAAATTGTTTCAAATTTCGGTTAATATTTCTTTGTACAGACACCCTTTTCCTTGTCAAAGAAGGATATTGTCTGCAAGTGTAGTGAGTTTGTGTAATCTTGATATTATAGTAACTAGAATCATTAGATATGACTTAACAAACATTTACATTTATTACATTACGTTAAGTTTGTCAAATATTATTGTTTTAATATGCTTTTAGACATTGTATAAACCAAATTTTGAAAAACTAATTGATACTTTGAAGTATATACATTATCATTAAAATGATAATTAAATATAGATTAAGCTGTACATCAACATACAAATGATAATGAATCTATTCTTGCACATCTAGTCATTGAATCAAACATGTTAAAATTTAAGATAAACAATATCAAATCGTGAATTCGATATTAAATTTGTTTTACATTCCATTAGTACAAGTATTACAATTTGTTTTACAACTGATCAATGTTTTTTAGTTTTGTAATTAATTAAAGAATTGATTGTTTTTCCATTTTTAATTTATAATGTAATTTTAATTATGCCCTGGCAGAAAAAAAAAATATTTACCTACCTACCTACCTACCTACCCAACTTCAAAATTTAGGGTCGGGTTAGGGGAAACAAAGATATTTTTAATGATGGCCTTATATTCACCATTTTTAATTAATGATATATTTCATCTCAACATTAGTGTTGCTTTTTTTTTTACTCAGCAAAAACCTAGCTGCGGTTAGTTTGTGTAGCATCAAAAAAAAAAAAAAGATTATAATTATTGCATTTATGTGTTGAATGCTGTACTTGTATATACATAAGTACTTTTACTCAATTGTCAGTGCAAGGTGTCAGGTGCAAGTTATGTAATTTCTCCAATCTCTCAGTCACCCGTTGGACTATTACGTAATCTTAAAATTTTCCAAAGCGAATTCTCATTCCTTGGTATTCTTACAGCCTATAAAAATAATCATCATGGTCACATGTTTTGATGCTGTGTGTAACTGGCGAGTTACCGTAGGGTCATTCTTGCTTCATCATTGTAATTGAAAGCAGCTATTAAAATGTTTGACACACCATCCTCCACACTAAATTTACCTACCTTACTTACATCTACATTTGTATTTTTATAAATGACTTTTCTAATTGTTTAGAATCTTTTTTATGTGTGTGAAGTATTTTGCATTTTTTTCCTGATCCCATATCAGTTTTTATAGTTATCTGTTGTATGGAGTTTGATATATATTGTTATTCTGTAAAAGGGTATCAGGATATGGATAAGTAAATTTTGAATTGTGAGAATAGCTTGGAGATTTTTTTTCGCACTATAATCAGTAAGGATATCCCTCTTAACAATTTTATCCAACGTACTATTGTTTTCCGATTTCCGTCTTTGTTTTGTTTATGATGCATTCGTTTCGATCATGTGAGTGTGCGGAAAAAATCCAGCAAGTAGGTAGACTATCTAAACATATAATTTTAAAGTTATATTATTTTATATTTGTATTGTAAGATGCAGCCTTTTTAATCTAAATATCTTTCGATTTCAGTGCATCTCGATTGTCTAGTTCTTGTTTTATTTCTTGCCTGGGGTCTTGAGGATTGTTGTGTTTGTTGCAATGGAGGGTATGTTGATTGAAACTTTTGACGTTGTTTTATAAGTTACTTCCAATATTTAGTTATCAATTCAAATTATAGACTTGTATTGCAAAAATAATTAAGACATAAATTCATAGAATATTTATTAACACAGGTATATATAGCGAATCTGTTCATTAACAAAAGACATTATTTGTATAAAGAAGTCTATTATACTCTGCTTTAAATGTTAAGTATAACATACTTTTTTTTAACGCCAAATCGTTAATTTAAGTTATCTATAGGTAAACATACTCCTTCAGTAATTGACACAGTTATGTTACTCTATATGGAAACTAAGTACCCCTTTTTATTTGGCAAAAAGATTACTTGTAAATATTCTCATGAATGTAAACACGGTGCTCTAAATAATGTCGCTACTTCATTCTCAGGTAGTTTTTCTCAATTGTTTTCACCCCTATGAAAATGTTTTCGCTGCAAATATTTAATCCAATTAAGGAATCTATGCAAACTGAGAGATTATAATTAAACAGCATCCTCATTGAGAAAACCAGTCGATTTAAACAGGAGATGAGTCCTAGATATAATAATGTGGGTTTTTTTCTTTTGATAAGAAATGTCTAAACAACGTTCCATATTTTCCAGATATTTTAATAATACAGGAGCCATTGATTCAAACTTTTACACAGATATAAAAATTATAACAACGTGGATAAACGAGAAAAACAGTAAGTTATGAGTATTTACACTTTTAAGTTACTTTTTTAATAACTTTCATTTACAGACTAATGGATCGTTTTGTGCTGTCGAGAAGCCTTGTATATCCCTTATGAACCAAATGACAATATTTTTAAAACTTTTCAATGCCTGCTACATGATCGATCGATTTCAACAAAATCTGAAAAGTGAAGTCCAATTATAGTGTGTGTGATACGTTACATTTAAGAAAAGATAAACTTTACGTAGTATACAGGTGGGTATCAAAAATTGAGCAATAGACAAGATTAAAATATAAGTCAAATTTTAAAGAAAAATTACGATATATATGCATACTTTTACATAAGAAAGTTGTTTTTAAATGAAGAATATATAGATACTGTAAAAGTGGTTATTTACGCGTGGAGGAAATTTACACCATTTACGCAATTAGCTTAAAACCGCGTAAAATACCCCCGCGCGTATGGTTAAAAAACTCATAACTTTAGAGTGGTAAATCACGAATCCGCGTATTTAATACCCACGCGTTTTGTTTGACCACAGAAAACGCGTACTTAACCACCAGCGTAAATAACCACTTTTACAGCAATGTGTTTATTAGATCATGAGTTGCACAATGTTTACTGTAAGGGAGAAGATAATTTCTTAGTGAGTGATATATACATACCAAGGTTTGGGTTGACCCAAACAGTTTAGATATTCTTTCAAGAAACTATTACTACATATTAACTTTAATAAAGTTTAATCGGCATTTTTTGTCTAATTTTTAGAGAAAAAACAAGCAAAATTTTGGGGATGCCTAAAAAAAGAGACCTGTCCTATGGCTGTGAAAAGAAATAACGGTAATACGTGTTTGTGTTCGAGTGATATGTGTGCTAAATTTAAATGCAGTGAAGATATGGAAAATACCCATTTAACAAAAAATTGTAAAATTGAGATGGTTCATCGAAATCACAGTTATTGCAATAGGTTAACCGAGATTAACAACTTCCCGTGTAAGTATATAAATAATCAAAGTACTGAAGTACTGACGGGAGTTGATTTTATCGATTATTATTTATTTTAGAATCAACGATATGTTATTTAGCATGACAAGTAATTTCTAATCTCTATTTAATTACGCACATTTTTATAATATGAATTCTCGGACTTTTTCGACAAGAATTGCGAGAAAAACCCATATGAATCATGTTGTGTAATATTTAAAGATATAATTAATTCCATCAAACTATGTATCAGTAATCGAAATATTTCTAAAAATTGTACACATGTCTGGATTCAAGCAATATTGAACTCTAATATCGTTCAACCAGACGCTCGGCTGTCTCCGTTATTCTCCGACTACCGAGAGAGACTCTCTGCTTGTCGGAGATTTACGGAGACAGCCGAGCGTCTGGTTGAATGCTCTGGCGTAGGAATACATACGATTACAAAAAATATCTAAATTGTTCGTACTATTTAAAATCTGGCTATTTTCAAGGTATTTATAAATACATTTTCTTGAAAAACAGTGGTTCAGCATACATTACACCGCATTTATCTATTATTTCAAGAACTAACTCTTGTCAGCGGTGATGATTTGTGCTTAGGTCCAAACACTGTTTCACTTTCGGTTTGCCTGAGTAACTGCATAGAAGAGTTGATTAAAATCAACTCCCAAAAATTATTTAATAGAGATGTGGTTTTTTTAATGTTGTATAGTTATATCTTTCTGTTGTTGATTATTTGTTCTGTTATCTATCTATCTATCTATCTATCTATCTATCTATCTATCTATCTATCTATCTATCTATCTAAATTGTATTTGATTTTTTTGTAGATGAAAATGTAAGGAAATACACTTGTACAAATTGCGGTAGAAAAATGTTTACCATTAAGGAAATTCTATTAGAGGCTATAGAGTAAGACGAATGCTATTAAAAGTTTGTTATCTCCTAAGAGTCTCAGTATATTTCAACATTACATTTGTTTGTCTAAAAACAACTTTTTAAAAAAAATACTGATAGCATGTGCCGTGGATCATAATCTAACGGCTTCATGTTTGATTCATTAAATCAATTGACTCTTGTTTAAAGCTGACATGAATTCATAATTACGCATTGTTTCCCATTTATGTCAGACTGCTGCTAAATTAGTTATCGTTTTACATTGTTACGCTCACCGCTACACGGCCCCTATATATAGAGAATAATACATACCCTTTTCCATATCACAGCCAGTATCAGCCCGAGACTCCAATATCAGCCCGAGGGCCGAAGGCCCGATGGATGGTATTGGTCGAGGGCTGATACAGGCTGTGATATGGAAAAAGGGTATGTATTATTATATTTATTACATACTTAGTAATAATTTTTTTTTAAAAACCAATTGATTTTAAATATCATTTGAAAGTATTTTATACATGTATTGAATAAAAATATGAGATCTAATTGTTTTAACAAACAGCTAGTCATGTAGCTACAGAACCGGAATTTCCTAAGGTTTTAAAAGTTAACTGCTCCATATTTGAAGTTTTCAACTGCACTTAAAAATGACGACTGTAACAAATGTTTTATTTTCCTCTGTAAACATGCACAAATGCCGAAACGAAATAAGGCAGAGGAGTTCCGCAAGGGGTGTGATACGGATCCGTATCAGCCCTAGAGAGCTGATAACCTGTATCAGCCCCGGGGGCCGATACGAGTTGTGTGATGTCATCTGTATCACATATGCAAAAAACCTGTATTTATTACTAATTATGTAATAAAAGGCGATAAACACTATTCAAGCTTCACCGCATTCTGGTATTTCATTCGATAAACCCAACATGCTACATTGGATGAAACTATTATTGAAAACGCTATTTTAAAATAATATGACAACCGCTGAACTTATATCTGTTAAGGAATATCCAATGAAAGACGAAAAAAATAGACTGAACAATGACACATCTATCTAAAGTTATCGATCATTGTAAAACGTTTTCCCTATCGCCCTGTATTATCATCGCATATATGCAAACCATCGTGCAGTGACAGCATGAACTTCAGAAAATATTTTTGTAGAAACTGATGAAAACGACTACAAGTTGTTAATTTTTGAATTTACGATCGCTTATTTACTATGTTGAATTTGGTGCGATATGCACGTGAAGTAATGCAGCATTATCTGTGCTAGATAATGTAGATACCTTGGCAGCTCTTGCACCAAACACGATTGCTAACCGCTTTCCAGTACCATCAGTACTTTGATTAATTTAGAAGACCGTGTAACCTAAATACTTTGATCATAAAGCAACTGACCGTAACTTATATACCCCAGTAGAAGTTGAGGAACGAGTTAAAAAGCGATTGAAAATGATATGGCGACCAAATACTTTTATGAATTTACGTCAGCTTTAAATATTTTATTTACTAATTAATGCTTGTTTGAGAATCGCTCAAAGGCTAGGAGGGCAATGACATAAAAATGAAAGATGTTTTTAAAGAAGGAATTCCAAGAATTGCAGATCCTTTACATTGAGTGAAAGTTTGATTTCATCATAAATATAAAAAAAATATTGCTTAACATACAAATAGACAGCTAGATGAAAAAAATATGTAGCGAGTTTTCATTGTATTTTGACTTATTTTTTTCCTTGGTAGATTTTCATATATTGAAACACGTGCCATTTTAGATTTGAAGGAACGAAATAATGCCAAATCGTCCGGTTTGTAAGAGTTTACTTCATAGAATGTGTAATTGTTCATCAAATGTTACAAGTTTTACAAATTCTACATTATGTTGATGGAATTTTTACTTCTAGAATCGCAGCAAGCTTTTATTGATATTCTACGAAATTACAGTGATTATACAGAGATTTCTTTGTTTGTAACATGGAGAAAATCATCATTATACCTGTGTGTTATTGGGATTTCTAAACGTATTTGCATTATTTCTCAATGTAAAGAAATAAAGATGCAAAATAATAAAACAGACAGTAAAGGACCACAAGAAATTCAGTATTCATTCCGAAACATTTTGGAGCACTTTAAAGGTAAATTACTGTTAATCATTTTGTATTGAATTGAAAGCGTAATTATTTATGTATGCCGTTTGTTTACTGTTTTTAATCATAAAACTCAGGACTAATATTTTTTCAGTAAATTGTAGAAAAGGCGTGTATTTAACAATTCATTGATAACATATCTTAAAATTGATGTTCTTTTAATTACATGTAGTTCCATTTTTTAAGGATTGTAAAATCATTATATTTTTCTCAATAATTTCTGTAATATTGTAGAAATTGAATGTCTCCCATGTAAACAAAACAGATTTATCGGTTTTATTATATAAAGTTTATAAGATGATTAGGTATATGTTCTCATTTAAGAGATTATTGTCCTAGTCGTCTTTGGAATATTGTTTTTTGGTGGATTTATAGGATTCTTGACAGGAGTAAAATTTTCAAGACACAGGTTTGGTTGTTTTTTTTTCACTTAATAATGTTACGCATTACTTTTAAATACATTTGCAAATATATTTAGCATAAATATAATGTATCGGCGTTATCTTTTTTTCATTTTAAGAAAAATGAAACTACACAATGAACGAGAAAGACAATATCCAAGTTTTCCACGTCATACTTGTATCTCGGAACTATATGCAGAAATCAGTGAATCACCAAATAGTGAACCAAAGGTTACATATTAAATACACAATTTTATACTTTGCTGGTGTTTTAATCAATTAGTTATATAACAGTGTGTAATTTTTAAAGTAGATTTTAGAAAACATATAATCATTCATTGAAGCAATCTATATCCACTGAGTATAAGCACCTATATTTCTAATGACAAGATGTTTCCTTTGTTGTTCCATGCGGGCATTGGAGTAGCCGGTATGAAACATTGCACTGTTCATATTTAAGCATTGAATCATTATTCTTATTCAGTTATGAGACCACATCTTCAAAAATTAATGATTCAACGCTTATATTTACGGGGTTTTTTTTACCATTATTCCCTTTCCGCAATTATGATTTATTTTTCAAAATCTGTCTTATTCTACGAGTAATGCACAACGGAAGAGTCATTGGAACAGCCGAATTATGCTGACAAAAATAGTGCACAACACTATAAATTCTAATTACACAATTTTATTTTTCATTCTGTTATTCGATGACTATATCTACTGGTATTATAATAAATTAATAAATTTAATTTTATTAACTGTTAAACAACATTTACATCAATTAAATGTTAATCAGCGTAAGTATAATATCAGGTCGTGATCCGGTTTGAAGTCGCGAGGAGAGTCAGTCATGTTCTTCGAGAAATACTGATGGAAGATTGCATTCATATGCACCAGATTATTAGGTCTTCTGTGTTATGCGTTATTATCACTCAAATCAATCAATGCAATTTAAGAGGAGGAAAGAAAGTGAATGTAAATATTTACACATATCTCTGAATCGTTCTTACGTTATTAATAAAAAAGGGCCGAAAATACATTTTTACGTTATTTATCCTAAATGTTCAATCAGCACTTTTATTTGAGAATACCATTGTTTCTACAACTACATGGTTACTATAACTATACGCTGAAGGCTGAGGTCAGCCCGCTCAAGCCTGTTAAAGCAGTGCTCTTAAGGGAGCTAAAATTTCGATTGTCTACAAAATAATTCACCCATGTCCAACTAATGAATGATTAAACAATTAAACAATAGTATAACTTATCGAATATACTTTGAGAATCAATGATCCTAATCTTTATTTGCAAACAATTTGAAACCAAAACACATAACCAAATATTATAACCTGTCCATTTTCCATTATTTGAAGAAGAAAAACCCACCAATGTAATTTCGATTAAACCCTTTTTTAACTGTCAAGGATAAATAAGATCTACAGATACTTTACACTATGCAACAATACTCTATAACAGTGTGGAAATCTTTTTATATATTTACCTTATTATAGGAGGAAGAATACAAACTTTCAGTTGAGGAAGAACTGGATAATATGAAAACTGCATGTTCATGTATAAATAGTGAAAGCGATTGTCCGCCTCCTAGCTGCATCAGAATGGACGGTGCCTACAGTAGCATCTACAGTACTTTACAACCAAACTACGGACAGAGAAGATGTTCTCACCCAGTTCATGACATGGATACGAAAAGGGAGTGCACGTCATATCATAGTCTAAAGAAAATAGATAATCCAAACGAAATTCCATGACAAGGAGCCTTTTTGTTAATGTTTCAATAATGTGAAATGTAGGTTTTGATAAAAATTCAGTATTATAGGAAATTATCGGAATAATAAAATTGTTGTTTAATTTTGTTTTATTTTCCTTTCTAACAATTATTGCATTAGAGATATGTTTTTCTCCAATGTTTCCAAGGGTTCTTTAATAAATATATATCAATAATATATAAATAAATATCTTTATTTGGGAAATATTTGAATCTGTGGTTTTGATAGTTACACAAGTTGAGTTTAAGTTAAATTATATTTAGATGTATTATTATTTCCTTATTTTTTAAAAAGAATTTTGTGTCTATGTAAAATTCAATTTCTCTCCTTATATTTTTTTTCCTGGTGTTAGCAGCGGTGAAACATAAACATCTGATCAGTGAATAATAAAATGATAAATTTAAATTTCTATCAGTGTCTTTTTGTGCAAAATAGAACAAAAAGGGAGAATGTTGTCTGCATTAAACAATATTTTAACATGAATAATAAATATTACATCACAAACTGTACTCAAAGCAGGTATATCTAGTTAATATTTATTCATGAAACTTGAAAATAAACGCAACAAGCATAGTTGTGCTTAAATAAAATAACATTAAATAAGATAAATGAAAATATGTTTTGAGCAATCTCAAAAAATCATGTGGTTAAAAGGTGAGGCCCTACGTAAACTGTATATCATGTTTACTGACTTCTCTTGACTTTAGGGGTATCTTTGGCCAATGGACAATACTATGTATCTCTGTAATCATTGTCCGCATTCTGATTTTAAAAACTATGATGTATGTTTAAACTTAGAGAAAATAATATATCATCGTTTCGTTAACAATGAATTTCCAGTTCCTAGAATCTCTTAAAGACTTTTTAAAAAGTCTTCTTAGTAAGTATGAGTATACTAGCTAAAGATTTATTGTCACTATCAAAAGGAACCTTTCTCTTATTTAGCAAATGTCTTAAAATATCAACTGATTTTTGTTCATGTTTAAAGCTTAGTTTCTTTCAATTCAATAAGAAATTTTTTGTTCGACTTCGCATTCTTCTAAAATCAAAATGCAAATACACAGTGTTAATGTTTCAATAATGTGAAATGTATAGAATTTTAGTATTTTTTTGGAATATCAGACACTCAGTATGGTGCATTTATTTAACAAAAGCATAATTTTTACTGTTTAAAAAAATATCTATATTGATATTTAGACTCCTTGTCATGTGCAAAGCTGGGTTTTTAGTTTCGTATTTTTTCCTCTGAGTCTCACATATTGTAAATACATAGAAAATAATGAACACGGTTTATTTATTCAAAGATATAGACCCTTATGAAACAGATTAATTAAAATTCCGATGTATCTAATTGTATGAGGGTTTTTTTACAAATATAATTCTATCCTTTCTGTACCATGTCCGGTTTTAAAATAAATTCTGTATATCATACTTGAAACAATTTCATTTCAAACAATCCTTTTAGCAGGATGTGTTTGGTGTTCAATGATATTTGTACTATTATATACAAAGCAATTTTTTGTTTGCTTTTGATATAAAAAATGCTGTAACATACATTTATATACCTTCTGATCATATTTAAGAACTCTACAAAGTTATATAAACTAAAACCAAATTAAATTATCTAAGAAATCTTTAAGCTGACACGAAGTCATACATGCATTATTTTTAATCATTCATTTACTGCAATGTCGTGTACGTATATAAATAAACCTATAAAGAGATTAACGGTTAGTAAAGGTAGCTTTTCTTTCGAGCTATTCCAACAACATAAACTTCTGAACACATAAACTTTATTTTATCTGAAAAGAAATTGAAAAAAGAATCTTTGTCAGTATATATCCGATTTATCTTGCTAAAAAAATTGCACGTTGTCTACCTACGTGCACGTCAAATGCGTGTGCAGTTCCCAAAGAAATCATAACGCGTTCATCATACTAGTACTGTAGAGCAGGTCACTACGGAAGCGTATCGGGGCCTATACTTGTTGTGTTATAACTTATACATTGTCATACTTTTTATCGTCTTATCAACATATAAACTATTATGTCGTTTTATTTATGCAAACATATTGCATTGTATTAAGATGAGTTAACATAATTTAAATCACCTTATTGTAATTGATCAGTTTTATTGCTATCTGCTATATCGACTTAACAAAATACGGAGTTTAAAATAATAATTTAAAAATGGGTTTGAGTCATAACGAGAAAGAAATGTTGACATAGAACAATGAAAATCTATACATTATAGGTATATCGACATAAATATGTTTACATTTCTTGGGAACATAATGCGAAAATATTGTTATCGAATGAATTTCGCGGGGGCGGGAGTTCTGATGGTGCGTCACCTCACTCTGAATCTAGCGGTAGGATACACATGTATAATGACATTTGTGGAATCATTGGAATTCGTGTATGCTTAATTTTCATGGATTTCGTGAATGCTACTTTTCGTCATTCGTGAATTTAAATCCACAACAAATTATGAATAATAGTATTAATATATTTGTTATTTATAATACAAGAATTTCCACGAAATGTTACCATTAACCTATTTAAAAAAATACCAATCTACGAATATTGGCTCCATGAAATTCAATCCACAATAAAGGAATTTGAACTCTAAAATTCAGATGTTTCTTTTAATGTCAAACATCCAAATATCTGCATTTGTAATCACAGTTAGGGGTGGTAGACATGAGCAGTCCTACCTCCAAATTATGATCATGATTCAATAATCACGTTGTTACAACGGTCTCCCATCGATGAGGTTAAACAATGTTTCACCCATCTGTCTTCGTCTTCAAATTGATATTACACGATCTCAAAGCAATTTATTGGATGAATCACCACACCTCTCAACTACAATGCAATCTACATGTAACTACGATACCAAATACTATCATGCATGAGCGTTGCATCTTCTTATTACCATGATTTGACGTGAGTGTTGTCTTTATTCGCGTGGTAAAAAGACTCGCATCAAATCATAATGATGAGAAAACGCAACGCTCATGCTATCAGTTCATGCATAATATTATTTAAGAGCAAAAACAATTATTGTATATTTTGTTTCGATGCTTTGGTAAATAAAACATTTATTTTTTTTGGTGGTGGTGATGGTGGTGGTGGTGGGAGTGGGGGGTGGAAATATAATACGTGTAAGTAAAGGGGTTAATGTAGTTTAAATGTTCAATTACATGTATCTGTCTCAATACTCATATCACATGTTTATAGGAGAGTAACCCAAACAGAAGATCATGACGAACTGCTTAATATAGATCATACAGCAGTCCTCTAACTACGGTAACAAATACTTATACTAATTGCAATTATTATAAAGAAATTACTGTTCTTTGTTTCTGATTTATATCAAAATGTCAATGTCAGTCTACATGTACCGTCTACAGCTATATTCAGAATTCAGTGACGTCACCTTCAGAACTCCCGAACCCGCGAAGTTCATTCAATAATATTTTCGCAATATGTTCCCTAAAACTGAAAGCATATTGATATCGACATGGCTATAAACATTTATTTTATTGTTCTTTGTCTAATTTTCTATCTCAATATAATTAGTTCACATTCATAAATCAACATTTCAAACTTTATATTTTTTAACGTCGATAACGCAGATAGCATTAAAACTGGTAAAATTCAGTAAAGTGATTTAAATTATATAGAAATCACAAGATACAATTCAATTCATTTACATAAATAAGAGGTCACAATACTTTATATGTTGACAATACAATAAAAAGAAGGAAATTTATAAGTTAAAACACAACAACTGTAGGTCCCGATACGCTTCCGTAGGTCACTCAATCCAAATAGTAAACTTGCGATTATAATTCATGAAAAATAGCTACTTTTGATTATTTTTCCAGTTTTTTTTAAAATAATCTAAAATCTAAATAAATCAAAATATATAAATATGCCCCGCATGATCTACCCCAGTTTAAGTTTCGCGCATGTGCGTCGTCATTACAATATTTGACAACTGAATACTCTGTACCAACGATTTTTTTAATATGTGAACCTTGATTCCAGTCTGTTATATTAGTTGTCTCATTGGATTGTCCCTTGCTGTTAACTGACTAAAATGCGTTTTTGCGTCTTAACGTAATACCTCTATGCAGTGGAGCATGCATACTGCTCTCTTTAAAACAGCTTACTTAAACAATTGAAAATGTATACATGGCGGTCGTTGGACATAAGAATAATGCATATTTATGAATTTATTCAGCTTTTACATGAGAAGCAAATTTTTATATGAGGGTGGGGGATACCAACTGTTTTCAATATAATCGACCAATAACAACAAAAGGGGGACTGCGAGGATAAACTTGTGGACACTTTAAATTTTCTCTTAAGGCAATTCAAAACCATGCACAGTTTTCTATGTTTTTCCAGTGAAAATAAAATCCTTGCGAAATACTCCTTTTCTTTTCGAACAACAAGGTAGATACGAAAAGACGGTGAGATATTTATTTCATAAAAATGTCCAAAAAAAGCGAAAAAGTATTTGTGTAAATTTATTACGATAATGTAATTTTAGATTTTATGGATGTTTTAAAACAAAAATACCAAATAAAACTGACAAGTTTTCTTAATTTTTTATTGAAACGATCGAACCATTTGTGGAAGTGTTTCGGTAACAATACATGTTCAATGTGGGTAAAACCAATAAAATACACAATACGTTGTTTGCCTATGATATGTGTGTTTCCATTAAGTGGACTTCCTCGAAAATAAGCTATCGTTCAATGAAAATTAAAAGCAGCATAAAAATAGATTATGCCCAGTTCTTTGGATTCTGTACCTATAGGTGAGTTCTTATTTAATCAAAGTGTTGAAGTACTGACGGGAGTTGATTTTATCTCTTTATTATTTATTTTAAAATCAACTATGTTATTTTGCATGGCAAGTAGTTTCCTTTATGTATTTGAATTATGCATAATTTTTATAATATAAATTTTCCGACAGAAATTTCGTAAAAACCCCATATAAATAATGTTGTGTAATATTCAAAGAATTAATTCCATCAAACTACGTATCAGTAATCAAAATATTTCTGAGAAAGTATATGGATCCAAGCAATATTCAACTCTAGTCTCGTTCAACCTGACGCTCGGCTGTCTCCGTTAATCTCCGACAAGCAAGAAAGACACTATGCCTGTCGGATGTTTACGGAGACAGCCGAGCGTCTGGTTGAACGAGACTATATTGAACTCTGGCGTAGGAATACATACAACGTACGAATACAAAATATCTAAATAATTCGTACCATTTAAGGTAACTCCAGTGTCTTTCGGATCCGGTTCTTTTTTTACACGGCGTGCTAAATTTCCGGTTATAATTTTGGCACACAACAAGTGTTTTAAAATAATTATGGTTTGGTCAAAAAGTGGAAAATTTGTTAAAATATAGCATCTCCGTCGTTTAGAGGGATCGGAGAAAGCAAGGAAAGCAGCGTATTGTAAAAAGTTAAATGAGTGTGTAATATAATTGTACGTATTGTATGCATTCTCCTCCAACAATTACACTGCGTTTATGTAGCTTGACGACCTCATGTGTCCTCCGGGACAAGGAGAGGATAAGTAAGTACTCGTGTAATTAAAACTACATAACACTGATTGGTGTTTAATCTACAGATAAATATGTTAAACAACTGGAATAGAAAGTATTTGACAGAAAGGGGAAGGGGTACTACTGCACTCAAATATATGAGTTTTTTGGCAGTCTCGACCTTAATTTTATATGTATAATACAGTTTCATTGAGTATATCAATTTAAGTGACTGTTAGATTGTGTCTTTTAGGTACATTTCATTTTTTTCCAAAGTTTGCACAAAAAAAAAACTTGTAAAATTTACATTTTCAAAATGGGGGTACACATGTTCAAGAGACTATCAAGCAAAAACTAGATGGACGATTTTGATAAACTTTGTTTTTTTGTTAACACAATATGTAACTCTTAACAAATATTCTTTAAAAAATGTATGTAAACTGAATAATTTTTTAGAATTTTTAAAAAATATGCAATTTTGTGATTTTTTTGGGAAGGTCTTGGCAAGACAAAATGTAATATTTTTTATATTTTCTGTAGAAAATCAATAAAATTTTTATGATTTAATGATAATCAATTGATTTGCTTAAATTATAACCTAACATGATGTATTTTGGTGCATAATTTAATAAATTATGAGATCATGCATCATGGTGTTAAATTTTGGCTGTTAAATTTTTGGACCTTATGAGCTGAAGCTCACTGTAGGAAAACAAACGTGCAAAGGTATAAATATTTTGGTCTCTATAGTAAGTTTATAAGTTGTTTTAATTATTGAAATTAAAAAATGTTTGGTTTGACACGGATTTCTAAAACACTGGAGTTACCTTAAAATCTGAATATTTACAAGGTATCTATAAATATATTTCCTTGAAAAACAATGCTTTAGAATACATTACATCGAATTTATTTATTATTTCCAAGAACTACATGTTGTCAGCGGTGTTGATTTGTGCTTAGGTCCATACACTGTTTCACTTTCGGTTTGCCTGAGTAACTGCATAGGAGAGTTGATTAAAATCAACTCCCAAAAACCTAAATTTATTTACCAGATAAAGACCGAGAGGCAAAGGATATCGAACACACAATTCTTTTATTTGCAATTTTTCATTGAAATTCAATTGTTTGTAGATATATTTTCTGAACTATTTATATGCTTTCGAATCAAATTTTATGCAACTTAAAAAACTAATCTCCCCTATCTATCGAACCAATGTCTAAAGATGGCATTTCTACACTGCTCAGTTAAATAAACATTATAAATTATTTGCATGTGATATTTGACTTGTAAATTGGAATGCTTTGGTTGTAACAACTTTTATGAATTTGGTTAACCTAAAATTTTTTTAAAAGTGTTACAAGTATGACAAATACAGTAAATCAATTCATTCTTTGCAAATTAATATGATATTTAGGACAAAACGTCCATGATATCTAACGTGAATTTAGTTTCGGTAAATGCTATGTTAAGCTTTATATACTTAATGTATTGAAATAAGATTTGTTTTTGGGGGGATGTGGTAAGACAGTTAAAGTTTATCTAATAATCCATAACAAAAAAGTTTAATATCGATATATGCAATGCAAGAGAATTATGTGGTAAAATCTGGGTAACATAATATATGTAGAGTGAACTTAGCACTTCTTTGCACATTAGAATGATTAAATATTTACATTTTATATGCTTTATATATTGATAATGTTACCCTTTTTCTGCACAGTGAGAAGACGTGTTGCACTTAAAAATGTTCGGACGAAAAGCAATTGTTCAATGTCTGCAAAAATAAGACACAATTATTCTATCAATGGAATTTGATTTTCTGAATCAAGGTGAACATTTTGTTTCAAAAGAGAGTAAGTCATATTTCTCTTTCGACACTATCGAAACGGTACTTTGTAATTAGTAAAGATTATACTGAATTATTTTAAATAAAGTATGTATCAATTAATATTGTACATACGTAGATATTTTTTTCTGAAACCTGTTTACTATCAATATTATAGAAACCAATCTGCTGGAACCAGAGTCAAAATGCCATTTGATAAACTTGGTAAAGAAACGCTTGGTACGTAATTGCTCCCAAACTCAGTTAAAATTGGCATGGTTTAGATTTTTGCAATTATGCTTCACAGAATCAATTTTGGAAACATGGCTTCATTTTTACAGGCCAAAAAATAAAGCACACAAACACAAGCCTAGCCGAATCTCATCGATATTTATTTTTTCTATGACATGTATATGAATGTTAGCTACACATGTACAAGCATCACGTCCTTAAAATATAACTAACCTGCTAACTTAGAAGGTCCCAATGTCAGCACATTTTAAAAAAGGCAAACAGGGAGAATACCTTTGAACATCCGAAATTTACCAGACAAACGGATTTATGAAAGGAACAATGAATAAATGTTATTGCTTTCCTGGCCAAATGGTTCTTGAGAAGAAGATGTTTGAAAATTTCTCAAAAATTTTCATGAATTCCTAATTATCTTCCCTTGCAAGAGGGCTTGGTCCTTAATTTTCACAACTTTGAACCCCCTAAGGCTAAGGATGCTATGTGCCAAGTTTGGTTGAAATTGGCCCAGTGGTTCTTGAGAAGATGTTGAAAATGTGAAAAGTTTACAGACGGACAGACAGACGGACGGACAGACGGACAGACGGACGACAGACAAAATGTGATCAGAATAGCTCACTTGAGCTTTCAGGTCAGGTGAGCTAAACAAACCAATCGGGAAATGAAATGGAAATCAAATTTCTTTGTTTATAAATGTCCGAAATGTTTTTTTTTTCGAAAATGTATAACACATCCTCACACTTTTTATTGTTGACCCCGTCTCACTCAGGAATATTTTCAGCTCTTAAGCTTGCCTAAACCGAAAGTACAAGCTAGTGAGCTTTTTATTTCATATTTTTTCGTCAATCTATATCTGTCATACTGTCTTTCCGTCACTCCGACTGTCTGTTAACTTGAGCATTTTTACCAAATTTTCTAGAATTTATATAAGCCAAATAAAACAAAACTTTGCAATAAAACTATGATTGATATGAGTCAAATTTGGAGCCCATATTTTACCTTTTTTAAAAGTGTTTCAGGTACATTCCTGTCAAAGATTAACTAGAACCGAATGACCTGTGTAGATATTTCTTTTGTTATGAAACAATTTACAATACTAAATGACAATCACTTTAAAGCTCATTTAGTGGCATCAACTTACTAAACAACATCTTTAATCAAGTACACATATACTTTCACATTAAATTTTTTACAATCCTTACTTGTTTTTCGGAGCTTTTCTTGAGACAATAAAATTAAAATTTTCATTTGCTTGTGTAAATCCAAGGTTGGTCAAGGCAGCAGCTTTGTCTTTCAGGTTATTTATGACATCTGTAAGAGCACTCTTCAGCTCAACGCATGTGAGAGGCTTGCCTTCTGGTAGACTTCGATACCTGTCAAAAAGAATGTTATAAAATCAAAACACCCTCTTTTACTGAGTAATCTAATTTTCCATAATTGCCATCATTTTTTTGTCTTTATCATGACTACATTGGATATACAGACCGATATGAGCTAAAAGACATATCAACATGGAGAATACAGTAAAACCCTCCTTACACTTACTTTGTTTACATCCTAACCTTCACAGATCATGCATGTATATATGACTGGATAATTCTTTTTTCATAAACTTATAATACTTTTAATTCTTTTCCATATTGACAACATAAGTCTTTACCTGAACTTTGAAGGGCTCTTTAGATAACTGCACCAGGTAACACTTTCTTTGACACACTGGGAATGATCCCCATTCAAGTGTGGAACAATAAGATCCAACGAAATTCTTAACTTTTCTGGGTCCTTTTCCTGAGATTCTTTGATGGCATACATGAAGCATCTACCAATATAGGATATAACATACTGAGCAATGAATTGTAGTAATGATAACTAATAGAATGAACTCTGTGACTCTTGTAGCACTGCGTAGTATTCCTAAATGATGTTATGAAACCAGGTGCATAATACGGGCATAATAATCCAAATTGAGAGTTTATACCCAAATTGTCGTATTTGGCGATTCTGTCTGCATCGATAGCTCTGGTACGCTATAATGAGTCATGTATTGCTTATTCTCTATAACCTTTGTAACCGTTTAGCCATGTATGAATGAATGCATTATAATAAGTGATGCCTCATACCCAGATGGAGGACCCCGAGACTCAGGACTCGGAGACTCAAATCCTGCATCTATACTCTTTGATAGGCACAGTGAGAAGACGTGTTGCACTTAAAAATGTTCGGACGAAAAGCAATTGTTCAATGTCTGCAAAAATAAGACACAATTATTCTATCAATGGAATTTGATTTTCTGAATCAAGGTGAACATTTTGTTTCAAAAGAGAGTAAGTCATATTTCTCTTTCGACACTATCGAAACGGTACTTTGTAATTAGTAAAGATTATACTGAATTATTTTAAATAAAGTATGTATCAATTTATATTGTACATACGTAGATATTTTTTTCTGAAACCTGTTTACTATCAATATTATAGAAACCAATCTGCTGGAACCAGAGTCAAAATGCCATTTGATAAACTTGGTAAAGAAACGCTTGGTACGTAATTGCTCCCAAACTCAGTTAAAATTGGCATGGTTTAGATTTTTGCAATTATGCTTCACAGAATCAATTTTGGAAACATGGCTTCATTTTTACAGGCCAAAAAATAAAGCACACAAACACAAGCCTAGCCGAATCTCATCGATATTTATTTTTTCTATGACATGTATATGAATGTTAGCTACACATGTACAAGCATCACGTCCTTAAAATATAACTAACCTGCTAACTTAGAAGGTCCCAATGTCAGCACATTTTAAAAAAGGCAAACAGGGAGAATACCTTTGAACATCCGAAATTTACCAGACAAACGGATTTATGAAAGGAACAATGAATAAATGTTATTGCTTTCCTGGCCAAATGGTTCTTGAGAAAAAGATTTTTGAAAATTTCTCAAAAATTTTCATGAATTCCTAATTATCTTCCCTTGCAAGAGGGCTTGGTCCTTAATTTTCACAACTTTGAACCCCCTTAGGCTAAGGATGCTATGTGCCAAGTTTGGTTGAAATTGGCCCAGTGGTTCTTGAGAAGATGTTGAAAATGTGAAAAGTTTACAGACGGACAGACAGACGGACGGACAGACGGACAGACGGACGACAGACAAAATGTAATCAGAATAGCTCACTTGAGCTTTCAGGTCAGGTGAGCTAAACAAACTAATCGGGAAATGAAATGGAAATCAAATTTCTTTGTTTATAAATGTCCGAAATGTTTTTTTTTTTCGAAAATGTATAACACATCCTCACACTTTTTATTGTTGACCCCGTCTCACTCAGGAATATTTTCAGCTCTTAAGCTTGCCTAAACCGAAAGTACAAGCTAGTGAGCTTTTTATTTCATATTTTTTCGTCAATCTATATCTGTCATACTGTCTTTCCGTCACTCCGACTGTCTGTTAACTTGAGCATTTTTACCAAATTTTCTAGAATTTATATAAGCCAAATAAAACAAAACTTTGCAATAAAACTATGATTGATATGAGTCAAATTTGGAGCCCATATTTTACCTTTTTTAAAAGTGTTTCAGGTACATTCCTGTCAAAGATTAACTAGAACCGAATGACCTGTGTAGATATTTCTTTTGTTATGAAACAATTTACAATACTAAATGACAATCACTTTAAAGCTCATTTAGTGGCATCAACTTACTAAACAACATCTTTAATCAAGTACACATATACTTTCACATTAAATTTTTTACAATCCTTACTTGTTTTTCGGAGCTTTTCTTGAGACAATAAAATTAAAATTTTCATTTGCTTGTGTAAATCCAAGGTTGGTCAAGGCAGCAGCTTTGTCTTTCAGGTTATTTATGACATCTGTAAGAGCACTCTTCAGCTCAACGCATGTGAGAGGCTTGCCTTCTGGTAGACTTCGATACCTGTCAAAAAGAATGTTATAAAATCAAAACACCCTCTTTTACTGAGTAATCTAATTTTCCATAATTGCCATCATTTTTTTGTCTTTATCATGACTACATTGGATATACAGACCGATATGAGCTAAAAGACATATCAACATGGAGAATACAGTAAAACCCTCCTTACACTTACTTTGTTTACATCCTAACCTTCACAGATCATGCATGTATATATGACTGGATAATTCTTTTTTCATAAACTTATAATACTTTTAATTCTTTTCCATATTGACAACATAAGTCTTTACCTGAACTTTGAAGGGCTCTTTAGATAACTGCACCAGGTAACACTTTCTTTGACACACTGGGAATGATCCCCATTCAAGTGTGGAACAATAAGATCCAACGAAATTCTTAACTTTTCTGGGTCCTTTTCCTGAGATTCTTTGATGGCATACATGAAGCATCTACCAATATAGGATATAACATACTGAGCAATGAATTGTAGTAATGATAACTAATAGAATGAACTCTGTGACTCTTGTAGCACTGCGTAGTATTCCTAAATGATGTTATGAAACCAGGTGCATAATACGGGCATAATAATCCAAATTGAGAGTTTATACCCAAATTGTCGTATTTGGCGATTCTGTCTGCATCGATAGCTCTGGTACGCTATAATGAGTCATGTATTGCTTATTCTCTATAACCTTTGTAACCGTTTAGCCATGTATGAATGAATGCATTATAATAAGTGATGCCTCATACCCAGATGGAGGACCCCGAGACTCAGGACTCGGAGACTCAAATCCTGCATCTATACTCTTTGATAGGCAGTTTTGACAGTTTTGTTACTTTATTTAGAAATGAAATATAACTCTGGAATTTGAACACTAAATGTTTACTCATGATCATCGTAGATGAGCCGAACTAGTCAGAACTGTCCATCATAAGTAAAATGTTATATATACCCATGTGAAATGATGTTAAGCAGATTTTATATTTTTTGACTTTAGAATTTTATTATGGATTTTAAATAAGCTTATAAATATTCTTTGATTTGAGCTGCTTTTAATGGTTGTAATATCTACTATACGATCACGCTCATTAATAAACGTTTATTAATTAACAATTGGACTTCGTAATTACTGAGTTTGAGGCGCATCTCCAGGAGATAACAAAGGTGGAGGAACTTTGTACTTCTGTCTCAATTTATATATATCTTTGATGTTATACTTTATTTGGTGTGGTTTGTGTCATCTCTTTTCTCCACATAAGGAAAATCAGCTTGAAAACGGAATTTTGTTATAGAGTCACTGTCGCCATGGATAATATTAATCGGATTGCCAATCTTTTCCAAGTCCCGGGCCATTGTTATTGCCATGTCCGGCTCCATGCCTATACTTGACCCATCCTAGTTTCTTGGACAATCGTGAGCCGGTATAGTATGATCTTTATTCTGATGAAGGCTACAGAAATGGCAGGACATGCTTCTTATTGAAAACTGAAGTACTTTTCCCGATTCTTTTCCAATTAATGATCCACGACCTTTATTAAATCATATACAAGTTAATTTTACTCATACATGTGACCACCACTATCTGTGAAAAAATGATACACATTATAAACAGCATTATGAAGGAACATCCATAATAAATAATTAGTAATATTTCAGTCATAAATTTAATTTAGTTAAGTACATACATGTATTAAGTATTTGATCAAACTGCAAAACTTAAAATGTGAAATAAATATAAATTATTTATTATTATTCTAACTAGTTTAACTATACTGAAAAATAAGATACATTTACTAACAATAATTAAGAAATTAACTCAATGTCTACCCAAGTTATACCAGTATAATCTGGGTTGGGACAATTTACGCTTAATAATCAGCGAAGCGGATTATAAAAAAACGTAAATTGCTCCCAGGTTATACTCGTATAACTTGGTTAGATATTGAGTTTATTTCTTATAATTTAATTTTTTGTCATTTTTTGTTCAAAATTCAAACGTAACGTCAAGCAGATAAATATGTTTTTGATATTGGTGCATTGTGACATGTCTTGTTACGTGCAAACCAGGTTATAGAAATTTAGCTTAATTTTTCTATCCAATCAAATGCCTCGTTACAACAAGAATTAAGTTATTAAATCTTCATTAAAAGAAGTAATTATCTGGAAAAGTTCAAGCATGAGATGAGGGACAAATAAACAGTTAGTACTTAGAAGTTTAAATTAGCTCACCTGTCATAGTTCCAACCTGTACCCCGTTTCTGCCAGCCTCCATCGAAGCTTACTTCCATCTTCACAGAGATACAAATAAGTAAAGAACTAGTAAACTAGAAAATAATAGGTTATCAATATTAACTGGTTATAATTTATAATTTTTTATGACCAACATATTCTTGATTTCGTAGTCAGTTACTATAATCATTATTCAAACTTAATAATAGGAAAACTGATTGGCAATTGTGATTCCTATTTCACACAAATTTAAGATGCAAGACTTTATTTATTATTGCTTAAAGTAGAAAAAAGCATGTGCAGTTTGTGCACCTCAACAAATTTCACTACATTGAATAAATTAAAATCATTTTCAAACCCACGCCTTTGACTTTTATGTTCACTAATTATTTTTTTTTAATTAGTACATTTCCATTTTCCATTTCTATTTCTTCCTTTTGTGCCTCATTGCAAGACAACTATGCTATGGTCTCCAGTGTAGAGTCGATTTTGTATTCCCTCCGTTTTAATGTTGAAGGGTCCACATTTAACGCTGGAGCAGGTTGTTTACCTTACAAGACCAAGTCCAGTTTGTACCACAGCTAAATTAATAAACACGTATAAAGAAAGGTATCAGTTCAACTTGTGTTAAATGTGTCCTGCAGTTCTAGAAAACAAGTGAAGAGATTTCTAAGGAAGTGAATTTATATAAGCTACCTTAAACTAAATTAAATGACCATTGAAACATTTGCAAAAAATGCATGGCCACAATTCCTGTACATGAAATGGAAATATTGAAATGTATAATTATGTAAATATACAAGCATGCAGCCCTATAAAATACAAATCAGAATCATAAATATGTGTATTTTTTTAAATTTGCTTGTTGGTTTTAAAAAGTATGTTTTTTTGTTATTAGCTGAGTGATAAACAGATGAAAGCTCCATATATAGCTCCGAAAAAATTGAGATCCGCACCATACATTTTGACAGTATCCGTTATAACAAACCATTCTTAACAGTGAAATAACTATCTAATGTAATTTTGGAGTTTACGTCAAATGCCCCTTGGCTCCTTTCCTAGTTTTTTTACATCGTTTACAGCCCAGCAAACATTGTTTTGGCATCGAATGAACAGTATACTTCCCAGTCCATATTTCCTTTCACTTTCGATATTAGAAAAATGCAGCGAGGTATTACACGAGGCACAAAACATATGCTTCGCCAATACACCTAGTCCAACAATTCTACGGCGCGATTTCCAGCTGTCGTCTGGAATAGGTTTAAATAGGCATGTTTGGTGTACATCAACACTAGCCCCGATACCGAGGTCTGACAGATCTGGATTCGGCGGTTGGTCTCTACAGTAAGTGTGGTCTTCTTTAACAGCGTCGTCTACCCGGTGTGTAGTTATATTTCTCTTCGCTTCCTGTGCTTTTAGGTCCTTATAATGTGATTTTTGTAGTGCATTATATTTGTTTTGACAGATTCAGACGACAATGTTTACTAATAAGTACTTTAATTGCTGGTTTATATTTTGCATCAATAAAACGCTCAAGTGATTCTTTTTGTTTGCAGCGCCATCTTGCGTAGATTATTAGAGTTATATCCCTGTAATCGCAAACCTTACCTTAAAGCTTTAAAATTATTCAACCCAATAGGTACAACTATAGTCCATAGATTCCTTTATATGAGGTCTTACAGTTGGTAGACGTTCATTGGTCCGCCTGTCTGGGGATAGATAGTGATAGATACAGTCCGTTCTGTTTATATCCCTCCAACAGGTAATCCTGTCAGTCCTTGGGAGACAAAAATAATGAGATTAGAAATCGAGCTCGTTTAATATCAATTCAGAAATTTTAGCAAATTGCAGCTAAGTAAAAAACGTATAACAAAGCATAACAATATCATTGTTGTGTAAAATTACATTGTTTGAAGCAATTAAATCAAGGTATCTAGTTGTAATTAGTCTTTCAAATAATTTGAATGATACAGATTCATGGTACATTAATTAACTCGTTTCAAGAAGAGACTTATGAGGAAAATGAACATCGAAATCAGATTCCAACCAGTGAAACATTGTCAATGTGTTTCTTATCAATAGTGAGGAGTATATCACTTGATACAGGAATTCCATCATTTGACAAGAAATTTATCACGTTTCTCTGGAAACCACATCATTAACCAATGTTTCTGATAGAACCATTTGTTCATTGCATGGTTTGTTACGCTTCTTCTATCGTGCATTGTATAACACGTTTGTAGAAATCTTCGGTACGATATACTAGTAAGTACATTACTACTATCAAATCAAAAATAACATATTAATCATCCCGTTAATAAAAAATGATAATGCAAAATACACTATAAAACAGTTTTTCTATTTTTTTAAAAAATATAAAGAAATGCATGTGGAATAAATTTACCCAGTGCATTTGTTAGATTCCTTGTTACATGTATAGGATCCAACAGAAGGTCAGAAACTGCAGCGAATGAAGCCAACAACACCAACAAACAGTTGACTACAACTATCTTGCGTATGATGATTATAAGAAAGCACCGTATCATTAAGGTCAAGGTCAACCAATGTTATGTTATATATACAAAAGATCCGCACTTTCTAAATAACAAGGCCCCTCACGATTTTTCATTCATCTTGTGTGTAAAATTAATCAATTTTAGTTACAGCTATAAATTTTTACACAACGCCAAGTGCACTCTAGATTTTAAAATATTAAATAAACGTTAATTTTTAGTCAATATTTTTTTTCATAAGTCATAAGTAATAAGGCTATGTTTATTGTCTAGGTTAATGTACACTCTGTAGATGAATAAATAGAAATCAAATTTTCTGACATTCGAATGTTTTAAAGAAATAGTGTTTTTAGTAAAATAAAATAGATAACACTGGCACAATCTCATTTGTATTTTTATTAACAATGATAAATTAAACATTGTTATAGTCGCCTAATCTTCATTTCTGTAAACTTCAGCGAGTAATTGTAACCATGCCAAGCTTTCCATTCGATGCCATCGGCAAAAGACGAGTGACTACCATTTAGGTAAATTCCGTTCAAATTTGACGTATGGCAGTTAGTGTACCACCATCCTCCCTTGTATTGAGCAGCACAAGAGTTTGAATCGTGGTCTTTGGTATAGAACTGGGCACCATTATGTCCCAACATAGAATCCCCTTAAAAACCATTTTTCATGAAAATATTGAAAGTAAAGATCATTCAAAGCTTTTAATGACGCTACAAACCGTAAGTACAGTTTATCTTTGCCCACAATGACCTCAAATGTAGAAGCGTACTTGAATTGATACTTTTGCGTCATAGGTAACGATATCGTATCTTTGATAACATACAGTACCCACAACGTTATTTTTTACAATCCTATCGTATCGTATCGTGCATCAATCCTATCGTATCGTACGTGTATGCTGTTCTATCGTGCGTTAATGCTATCGTATCGTGCGTGTATTGTAAACAGATAGCCATGCTATGATTTGAATTGTTAGTATTACAAATTGGTCACTATGATACTTATGTATACCTAGATACTGCGCAATGAATTGTGCTAATGATAACTAATAGAATGAACTCTGTGACTATTGTAGCAATGCGTAGTATTCGTAAATGATGTTATGAAACCAGGTGCATAATGCGGGCACAAATTTCCAACTTGGGAGTTTATAACTAGGTTGTCATATTTGGCGATTCTGTGTCTGCATCGATAGCTCTGGAACTCTATACTGAGTCATATATTGCCTATATATAACCTTTGTAATCTTTTAAACCATGAACTCATGTATACTTTATATAGGATATTTTAATATTGTACGCAAGCGATGCGTTATATTATGGCGGGATACCCAAAGACTGCATCCCAATACTATTGTCATAAATGAGGTTAATTAATTCTGGCACAGTAAAATACAAACTAAAAATATATAAACAAGTTGTGCACAAATTGTCATATTTGGCGATCCTGTGTCTGTAATGAAGGCCCTCATACTGCAAGTTAGTCTTGTAATGCTTGTTCCATCTATTTAACCTTTGTAACCTTAAAGCCATATTTGAATGAATGTATTATGAGTAAGCGATGCATCATACCCAGGTGGGGGACTCAGAGACTCGAATTCTGAGACTCAAAACCCGCATCACAATATTCTTTCTGACAGTTTTGACAGTTTTGTTACTTTATTTAGAAATAAAATTTAACTCTGGAATTTTAATACTTAATGTTCACTCATGATCATCGTAAATGGGCCGGACTGGTCAGAATTGCAATCATAAGTAAAATGTTATATATACTCATGTAAATGATGTTAAATGTATTCTTTGATTTGAGCTGCTTTTAATGGTTGTAATATATACTATACGATCACGCTTGTTAATGAACTACATGGTGACCAACAATTGGTGATTACTCAGGAGGAAGGCTTACAGTATACTGTTCTATCGTGCGTTATTCCTATCCTATCGTGCGTTAATCCTATCAGGTTTATCGTTCAATTTCAACAGTTTTTTCGTTTATCCTATCGTGTTAATAGTTTCGTGCCTTTTCATAAGCAAGTAAATTTATTTCAAAATTGCAAGTCATTCAGTGCGCCGTATAAGAAAATTTATCGAACAAGAATTGTAAAATCCTATCCAGCATTCTATCATGATTTATTTTTATAGATCAAAATTAACCAATATTACATGCAAATCATATCTGTTAGAATTGGAAATAAAAAAATAATGTAAACTAGATGCTGTCATTAGACAGTAATACCCGCACCAAGTGTTTGCACCTAAATATGCATGCAGTATAACGGATAGAAAACCTGTGGGTTCCGACGATGATAATACACATGAGCGGCCCTTTATGTACAGGTGTGGTTGAAGTGTTTGCATGTGAATTTTCAGTTAATCAGTAATCTTTTCATTTCATAGAAAGTATGGTCTATATAATTATTACAAACAAAATTAAATTATGCCCCCTTCCCTCGGCGGTTGCCGGCTTAATTTAGATTTGCTTCTAGGTGCCAACATCATCGCGTGCACAGATTTAGAGAAGGGATTGGAGTGGGTGGGGGGGTCCAGACCCTCCCACCATTGAAAAAAATAATTTATATTTATTTAATACATTATATTAATACATGTAGTAAAATAACCAAACAATACACCTCGGACCCCAATCCCCCGCCCCCTACTACTTTGCCACCCCCCCCCCCCCCACACACACACACACTCCTCATGGATAAAGAAACATCAGAATATTTTGATAACAACGAAACCTGTACAGGTAGTAAAGTGCATTATAATCAAAATTCTTTCACAATGACGTTTTATAATTTTAAATTTTTACAATACAGTTATGTAGCAAAAAAAGATAAATTTTTAAAATTTTGGAATCTGAAGTAAAAAATAGAAAAGCCCCAGCAGCATTTGAACTCTCTACAGACATGTAGTTAACGCTCTAACCCATTGCACTTCACTGTTAGGTAATATTATTTTTGGGGGAATTATTATATTTATACTTTATTGTTTATTTCTGCAACAGGGAGTTCATTACATTATGCAGGTGTCCTGTACGTACCACCTTAAAGCTGAAATGTGTGCTTTACATATTTTTACCAAATAAAACAGTGCAAGGGGTTTAAAAGAATAAAGTCATGAATATACATGCATGTTACAAGAAAATGATCTTTGTCCGAAGTTACGTACACAACACAGGTCTACAGGTCGCATTACAGTGTACTAGTTTTACCCAGCTCTTCAGTTAGATGGCTTTCACGTGGTGTACATTAACGGTATGTGTTTTCCATGTGCAGAATAGGATTAATTAACATGCATAAACATTTCTTTTGTGATGATCAGCTAATTAATGGATTCATATTGTGCTCTAATTGGATTATCATTATAATGTTGACCAATATAGGTAAGCATAATACATGTAGTACTCGCACAATATTATGAGACACCGGTATACATATGTATTACTTTCACTTTCTAAATAAGTGATCTCCCTTTGCCAGCATACTGTATCATCATCTCTTTTAAAATATCTAAATAAGCTCATCATTGTAACATATCCTATCACATTTGTACAGTTTCTGTCATTTTAATTGCAAAAGTTATTTTTTCATTTGTCAGATTTAAATATTAAGTTGACCCCATATTGACCCTGTGACAGTTTGTATTAAATTTGTGTATTACATTTAAATAAGTGTAGAGACTTATCATGTCTATATGAGTTTTATTTAATAGGGAGGAAAGGGTCTTTTTTCTTAATGTATTATGATGCATCAAATAAAATGTAGGCCATGACCCTATGGGATTGTTCTGACCCAATGAAACAGAAAAAAAAATACCATTAATCTTGAAAACTGTTGAGATCCCCACCACTAAACCAACTATATTCTTGTTTCTAAAATCATTATGATGCATCAAATGGTGTAAGTACATGACCCACAGGAGTTGTCTTTAAACCACCCCACACCTCTGAAATAGGAAATGATGATATACTTTGATAATTTTTAACTTTTGAGATCCCCCATATTTATTCTTGCTCTTTGTGCGCATCAAATTGTATATAGGTTATGCCCCCTTGGAGACACGAAATGGATATAATAAAGTATTTTATCTTATTCATATGTATAGTGTTTGATCCATGTGGGTAATTTCAAGCCTATTGATGACCCTGCTTTGTTCTGGATTACAATTGCCCCGAATACATATAACATTTTAATTGTTTATCTTATCGATAAGAATTAAAAAGCAATTTCCTAAATCTTTATGTGCATCTAGAGAAAAATACCAATCAAGAAATGATTTAAAATTTGCTACTGTACACATGTTAGAATGTATTAAGGTGGCTCACTACACCTTGAAATATTTTCTCAAATCAGCAGAAAATTACTTGATTATGATAGATATCATAATGGATAAGAAGTATTTAAGTCAGATAGGCAAAACAATGTGCAATTTTGGATGAACAATTACATTTTAGAAAATTTAATTCAGTAAAGTTGAACAAAAGCTCCAGGCGGATTCAAACTCATGATCTGCGGTTCAGAAACCCAATACTTTAACCACTGAGCTACGACAATATACAACCGAATCGAACGATATTAACAGTTTAACAAAACATTTAAATCGCCATCTTGTGACGTAGTGTCTTAAAAATTATAAGTCTGGGTGTAGTGAGGTACCTTTAAGAAGACTCTGAATCTGATGGGGAGTGTGGAGGATAAACATTTAATTTTAATCATTTATTGTTATTAATTTTAACTTGAATAATTGCCAGAAAATAAGACTTCAAACAAACACCTAATTATTTTAGGCAATTATGGGGTCCTCTAAGGGGGTACAGGTAGAATGTACCTGTGTCCACCTGGATTCCCCTAATCAGTTAAATTAGCATAAATTCAGAAGAAATAAATGCATGTTTCTATAAATGTAGTAATACACATTTTTTAAACCTAAATCAATGTTGCAGTTTTCAGTCATTTTTTTAAAATTCTGTTACTTTTCAACAACATGTATTACATGTATATATACTAGTATGCTGTAATTTAGTACCTTTTTATATCGAAAAGACTCAATTTTAAGTCCCAAGGTGGATGATACTGTGATAGTGGGTTATCCCAAAGATTAACAAGTCCACTTAAGGGTTCTTCATTTATTCAGATATAGAGATTAAAGGATTCTATTGGCTATAGTAAACCACCTGATCATGTGCACATGTATTAAAGTGACCAAACAGGTGAAATGCCTAAAGGCTATAAAATATCAGAAGCCACTAGAATAGATAATTAAATAATAATTACTTGATAGGTTCATAAAAGACAGGGAGTTATAGGGATACTAGTCTGTTTCTAAATATGTACATGTAAAATATAAATGAAATGGAGGATGAAGATGATGATGTTGATGAAATATGAATAATGCATGAATTTAATTATTATCATAAAATGCACCCTATTACAATACCAATCATTTTATCTTTCTAATTATCCATGTATATTTTATAATTTTTGTTACTTTTATTAACATATCAGAATCAGCACCCATAATCAACCACACCACCCCAGTCCGAACCATTACATGTTATCTGTTTTAGCTCTCTCTCTCTCTCTCTCTCTCTCTCTCTCTCTCTCTCTCTCTCTCTCTCTCTCTCTCTCTCTCTCTCTTCCTTCTGGTGTTTCCATGCTTTCTTGTGATGAGTCTCTCTCCATGTGTAACATTTAACTAATTCTGATCATATCTCAATAGATCATTTGTCAATTATGCATGGTGTAATGTGATTTTTTTTTTTAAGAAAAACATTTTTTACCAGTTTATAAAACTTTTAGACCCCAAATTATATTTTAATTTTAATACATCATTCAACAATTAAGAAAAGTGTAAATGTAAGGTTTTTTTTTTTATTTTAAGCAAAAATAAATGCAAGGTTTTTTTATTTTAAGAGAAAAAAACCGTCATTTTATTTAAAGTCTAAGTAGGGATACATACATACAGAAAATTTTTCCAGGGGAAGGGGGGGGGGGGCAACAGTTATTTGAGTTTGCCGGGGGGGGGGGGGGTCCGAAGCATTTTTTCGGCAATTTTTAAAATTAAATGTAATTTTGAAGTTTGAAGGGGGGATCTTGACCCCTGACCCCCCTCTAGATCTGCACATGGGATAAATGTTAATTTCATGCTACTATTTGTCTACCAGGATTAAATTAAATTTTTCAAAATCTTATTGCACATCTATAGGACAGTCCCTATCATATTTCAAGATATGATGTATCTATTCATTAAATCATAAGAGGAGTTCTGGGATCTAGGTTTTTTTAGGAGTGATAAACGTCAATTTTCTGCTATTATTTGACTCCCTAGATGAAATTTAAATTTTTAAAACCTTACTGCACATCTTTAGGACAGCCTCTATCATATCCCAAGATATGAAGTGTCTATTCATTAAATCATAAGAGGAGTTCTGGGATGTAGGTTTTGTTAAGGAGAGATAAACGTCAATTTTCTGCTATTATTTGACTTTCTGGATGAAATTAAAATTTCTAAAACCTTATTGCACATCTATAGGACAGCCCCAATCATATCCCAAGAGATGACAGAGCTACTCCATAAGTTGTAAAAGGAGTTATGGGAACCATACCTTTTTTTGCAAAATAACGTCGTTTTTTGTTGCCCACTGATCCCTGTGTTGAAAAAAAAATTTCTGAAACCTGATCACACTTCAAAATGACACCCCCAATCATATTCTAGAAGATCATTTGGCTACTGCCCAAAAAAATGACGTTTTTTAAATCAGATTTTTTGTTAAAAAAACGTCATTTTTCAGCCACCAAATGACCCCCAGGGCAAATTTGAAATTTCCGAAAACTTATTGCGCATCTATAGGATACCCCAAAACATATTCCAAAAGATGATTTGTCTATTGTTGAAAATGTAGGAGGAGTTCAAGGAAGAAGGTTTTTTGTGAAAAACGTCATTTTTTACCAATTATTTGACCCCCAGGACTACCAGAGAAATTTTGAACCCTTTTTACAAAACAACATGATACCCCAAATCAAACTCCAAGAGTTCAGTTTGCTGGTTTATAAGATGTAAGAGCAGTTTGAGAAAGTAAAACGTGACAGACGGACGGACGGATGGACGGACGGACGGAACAGGACAACAACAATATACCCGAACTTTCTTTAGAAAGTGCGGGTATAACTATTGAAGTTCTTCGGAACAAAGTACCTGTATACCTAATATATTAAATCGTACGTGAAATGTATACCTGTGTAAACATTAACTTTTATGCAATATAATTCGTTTTTTATGCATGATAATTTACAGAAACAAATGTATTAATGATATAATTCATATTTTATTAAAACCAGAGTTGTATTTTAATTGAACCCGTTTTTTTTGTGTGATATTTGATTTTGGGCTGAAATGTTCTCGGCAATCGGCTAGGGTGCGTAGTAATGAAAACAATGTTTACAAAACGTACGCGGAATGTATATCTGGGTAAATATTTATTTAACTTGTATGTTATATAATTCGTTTTAAATCCATCATTTTCTTATACAGAAAGAAATGTATTTATGATAGATTTCATATTTACTTTAAACAAGAGTTGGAATTTTATAATTGAACTCGCTATGTTCTGTGTGATTTGATCTCGGGCTGCAATATTCGCGGCGATCGGCTAGGGTGTTCGGTAATGAAAGCAATGTTAACAATACAGACAATTTATTGATCATTTACGCTCATAATTTATGTTAAAAAAAATCAACTGGTCATTTTTATACATTCTATAAATGATGCAGCGATGATTAACAACTCGGTATTTGTTACTAAAAAAAGATTCCACGTAAATCTTTATTCGTACATGTTCTTTTAAAATTTATTTCATTATCAGGTTATTCATGAAGATCGTTTAAAGCGATTATACGTTTATTATAAACATCGTTTATCCTTTCCTATCGTGTATCAATCCTATCGTATCGTGCGTGTATACTGCTCTATCGTGCGTTAATGCTATCGTATCGTGCGTGTATACTGTTCTATCGTGCGTTAATCCTATCCTATTGTGCGTGAATCCTATCCTATCGTTTATCTTGTAAAAAGTAACGTTGCGGGTACTGTAACAATAAGTTTATCGCAGCGAGACATGTTTAATTGCTTTGCAATTGAATATTATATGCACATTTTCTGGAGTAAGTGGTAACCTCATTATATAGCTTAAAAGTCATAACACATTTTTGTTTTAAAATAAATGTCCAAATATTTTGATTTTTATAGGCAAAATAAGTAGTCATTTACTTTGCAAAGTATGGGTATGTTTACTTTTCTATGATTAACATTTTGAATTGTTAAGGATGATGGGCAATACAACCTGCCGTCCCAATGTAGTCCTCAATTAAAAGCTTAAAGCCTTGATTTTCGTCCCCGATAGAAAATCGTCGGTAAACTGCATATCGACTCTCCCCGGCAAAATCGGTCATGTCAATCCGTAGTTCGTAGAATCCTTGACTGACAATTTCATATATGCGATGATTTCCTACAATAAAAATTACCAACATCATTTCGAGTAAACAAACAAATGACATTGTCCATTTTCCTATATATGCTGATGGATTTACACCTACCGAGCCAGAACTCCTTTAATAAGTTTCCAAAACCATATTTATAATCCGCCCAGTTTCTGAAAAAATCCTCGGACCCATCTTGTCGTCGTTGTATAACCTATCAAAGATTTATTTGTCGCCGCATATGATATATGATCAGCTTTCTTTAATGGTCGTTTTCATTTAAAACTTCATCAACTAAACGTTGTTAATATAGTAAGTAACTATCTTTTAATAAATGGGTCAACATTTCGGTTTATCAATTGGACGTTTAAAAGAAATTCAATATGGTATCGAGTATTTAAAAGCCTCCAAAATTAGATATCTACAAGTAGCATACCTCTATGAAAGGAATAACCAAGTCCATATAATGTTAAATACTTTTTTACGGAGTTTGGCGACATTTTGTGTTTGTTATCTGTTGTTATAAACAACTGTTGATTGAAATTACCGTCCAACCTCCTCCATCAGTTTGCTGGTCACAGTAGACACTAAGTCGTCCGCCTTTCTCGGTATAGATAGTGTACAGTCCGTTTTGGCTATATCCCTCCCACAGATAATCTTGACAGTCCTTGGGGGCCGGAAATACTGGAATAATTATAAATTTTATCTGTATTGCTGTGTTTTTCATTCAATGGCTGTATACTTTATGTTTAATACGCTTAACTTTAGAAACATATTTTTATCTTTAGACGTCAATTTTAATGTAAGAACTTGTCGTGTCTGCGTGTTAGGTAATCTATGCTATTATCAGGAGTATTTGGTCGTACAAAATCCTAGCATCTCGTTCCATATCTGTTCTAAGACAAATTATCAAAACTCTTATTTTGCTAAATGTTGTTGAGACGACCTTTGACAGATGTTTAATTCTTTTTTTGACAAAAAATACTTTTTGTGATATTAATTGCAATCATACATATGTCAACACCTGTTACTGATAAGAGTATTATCAATCGTTGACATCAAACAGCGGAATAAGTGCCAACGTTAAAAATATAACACTTGCTCTGCAATTAAAAACTGCTTTTTCATTTATTTCATTAGATTTTATGACTATGTTTTGTCACAATGTATGTCACACAGATATCCAGATCGTCTTTTCTTTTCAATTTCAAAACATATAATCAACATAATTCATATATATCAACATTACCTGGAGCATTAGTTGGATGCGTTGTTACATGTTCATTCGTGGGATCTAAAAGAAGTCCAAATACTGCTGGAAATAATGCAACACAAACTAAGAGCCGTCTAGCCACTACCATTTTGTCGATTAAATGTTCTTGATAATAATTGTACGCATTTCAATACTTTCTATCTTTTACATCTAGGTCAAATCATATTTATCTTTGTAAAAGGAAATCATCAAACTCCAATGTTTTCAATATAGTATGTTAAAAATGTTGTAAGTCATATTTTTTTCTCTTCACATTCTTACACTAACAGCATCTGTGCATTCAATATCAAATTTTAAATTTACATTAATAATAATATCTGTTAGATATTTACATGATCTAAAATATAGCAATGCATTTTCATTTTTTTTTTTTTTTTTGTTCTCAGACGTAAGAAAATGATGACGTCGGGGTAACGTAGTGTAACGTCATAATAAAAATATAACATTTTTGTGAAATCTTTTTAAAAGTTTACGGTTGTTTCGTACAAAAGAAAAAAAATGGTTGAGAACACATGCATATTAGTTTTTTTCTTATGAATTGCGCAGTAATGTTAAGGCGTCCCGATGCTAAAATACGGATGGAAAACGATATTATTTGAATCATCGCAAAATTCTTTGACCGGGAGTATTTCTTAAAATCTATGTTACATTTTTTGAAAACGATGTTAAACATTATATTTGATGCATTTTTGTGACGTCAGATGTACTTTGTAATCACGTGACGGGCAAATCCTAATATTGCAAATGATATATTTGAATCGCATCGGCGCAGGTGATTAATGACATAAAATCATAAATATTTTTAAGAAAAATCCTTTGTTACGCATATACTTTGAAGTCTTTGCTTGGGCTTGAAATAGATATTTCGTTTATGCAAGATATTTAACTTCAGATTATAAAAAATTTCTCATGTGTTACGTAATAAGGGGTTTTCAGGGGCCAGAAGTCCAAAACTTTGATCACTTATATCTGAAAAAGGAGTAATATTTTGAAAAGCAATATAGAATAAAAGATGTTAAGAATGATGTTCTAAATATTCAACCATCAAAATTTCCTAATGTGGCCCCAAAAAGGAGATAAGGGGTCGGCTCCTAAAACGTTCTATCCCAGATAGCTCAAGAACGGTAACGAATTTCTAAACACTTGTTGAACAAAAAAAGTTTATTATGAAAAGACCTTTCATTTGATATCAAGAAAAAGGGGCTGGCCCCTCAAATTAGGGGCTGAGAGGGATCTGAAGTCTTTCTTTCATAGCACTTTACTGAGAAATATATTGTAAAATGTTATAGAAGCAAAAATGTTTATCTCACACCTATTTAACTGTAGATTATAAGAAATTTTTCATATGTTACGTCATTGGGGGTTTTAAGGGGCCAGAAGTCCAAAACTTTGATCACTTATATCTCAAAAAAGGAGTAATATTTTGAAAAGCAATATAAAATAAAAGATGCTTATAATGATGTTTTAAACAATATTCAACCATCAAAATTTTCTTATGTGGTCCCAAAAAGGAGATAAGGGGTCGGCCCCTAAAACGTTCTTTCCCAGATAGCTCAAGAACGGTAACGAATTTCTAAACACTTGTTGAACAAAATATGTTTGTTATCGTAAAACCTTTCATCTGATATCAAGAAATAGGGGCTAGCCCCTCAATTTAGGGGCTAAAAGGGCTTTGAAGTCTTTCTATCATAGCACTTTACTGAGAAATATTTTGTTAAATGTTATAGAAGCAAACATGTTTATCTCACATTTGTTTAACTATATAATATAAAAAAATTCATGCATGACGTCATTAGGGGTTTAAAGGGGCCAGAAGTCCAAAACTCTGATCACATATCTCAAAAAAAGGACAAATATTTTGAAAAGCAATATAGAATAAAAGATGCTTAGAATGATGTTCTAAACAATATTTAACCATTATAGTTCCCTTATGTGGCCCCAAAAAGGAGATAAGGGGTCGGCCCCTAAACGTTCTTTCCCAGATAGCTTAAGAACCGTATTGAATTTCTTAATATTTATTGGACAAAATATGTTAAATATCAAAAGACCTTTCATTTGATATCAAGAAAAAGGGTCTGACCCCCTCACTTCAGGGGCCAAACAGCTTTGAAGTCTTTCTTCCTTAGCACTTAACTGATTTAGACCTCCTCGTTGCTCGCAACGAGATCATGTCTAGTTATTCTTTTTTTCTTTACCTTTTTCTTCAAACTCAAATATCTCGAACATGGTACAACGGATTGTTATGAAATTTTCACAAAAAATACAAAATATTAAGATCTTTTATCGCATATATTTTTGTTCATGATGTCACTTCTGGTCGGCCGTTATATTCGTTTTTCTTTTTTTTAAAAGTGATTTTGTCCACCCTTTTTCTCAAACACGATCAAAGATAGAAAATTAAAATTTTTGGGCATGATGGATTTTTGAATTGTTCGGTGTTATCAGGTAAAACCATAATCGTTCGTCACTTCCGGTCCGCTCAGACAGCATTTTTGGAAAATCGTATTTTAAAAATTTCAATTTTTTTTCATTAGAATTTGTTTTAAACTTATCAAATTTTAATATGAGTAGGTCGTCCGTCACTTCCGGTCGTCACCGGAAGTGATTCCAAAATTTCGATTTTAGGATTTTTAAAGCATATACGTTTTGTAGACACTTTTGTACTTAAAACAAAACTAAAAACCGTTTTAAAATCGGATAACGCATCACTGAGATATTGAAGTTTGAAAATGACCATTTCCAGAAATCTGAATTTTGCAGTGTAGGTCAAAAAAGTTTACAAGGAAGTTAATATAGTAACTCGTACCAAATGTCAACATTTTGATTTAACCCTGTCATTAATTCATAATCAAACGGAAGACCCACTCGTTGCTCGCAACGAGATCGTGTCTAGTTGCAATTATATTTTATTATGCAATATATCCGGACAAACAATTATCTTTACATTTAACGTGTTTAGACGTTAATTCAAAAAATACTTTCCTAGATAGTCCATGTGACTTAAAAGTTTGTGGGCATTTTAGAAAAAAAATACCTATCCCGGGTGAATTATGTTGTCGCTAAAAATGTCAATCGTTAAATGTTCTATTTGAAAGATGAAAGAATGCAGTTTATGATTTGCATCCACAGCTTTTCTAGAATTCTAACAGAGTTACTCACTTATAGCGAGAAAACATGCATCAAATATCTTTAATTTTATTTTGAAATGTAAAGTAGTAAGTAGGAAAAACGAATCATTTCATATAAGAAAGAAACTACAGATGTTTACGAAGTTGATTGTTTATAGTTATTATTAAACCTTAGAAGTATTTTATGCATTTTTCTGAAAGATTGACTTTTTCATAAATTTGTGCATGTGTTTTAACGCAGCACAATATGCTTCCGCGTCAGTATACTGTTTACATTATGATATACCGTGTATCAGGTTTTTTCCGCGTCATGTTTGTTCCGCGAATTGAACCCAAAAACAGTATATAGAATTAACGCGAATCAATTTTATACTATTTCAAAGTCAAAGAGAGAAATAAATCATGCACGATTGTTTTAACCTGTAAAGTATTTGACAGTAACATCTTAATTTTAACTCTTAAATTTTAATGAAAATTTCAGACAATGAGACAGTTTAAGCAATTCGAGTGAAATGATTATCAGTAATTATTTTCAGAGATACAACATTCATAGATCAAATCATTTACTGTTACATATTCTGGTAGCTCAGGTATAATTGGACATCGGTTTACACAAGTAACATGACCAATTTAAATAGCTTGTCAATGGATTATTACATAAACATTGATGCTTACATACCTGTTAGCTGAACATAGTTCACTGCAAATTTACTGACCTCTTTGATTAATAAGCAGATAAGTAACTCTATTACAAGACCAACACTTATTTTTCTAAATTTACGCTGATTTTCTTTCCGCGAGTCGGAAATCGTCGAGAACAAAGCGGAAATTGGATACACGCGGAGTAAATACCCTGATATACGGTAGCCAAATATATATATATATATATATATATATATATATATATATATATATATATATATATATATATATATACCTACCTGTTTGTAGGTTATAAGGGATGTTTTATGTTATATTTTATCTACATCTAGTTTACATCTAGGTCAGAGACAAACACAGTTGTTGGAATGCCTAAAAAACAAGAGCTGTCCAGTAAAACTGATAAGGAATGAGATAAATACATGTTTGTGTACCACCGATGTGTGCGCCAAAATCAAATGTAATGGTTCTGGAAAAAGTTCTCATTTAACCATCAATTGTAAGATTGAGATGGTTCTTGATCATCATGAGGAATGTTCCGCTTTTGTTGTGATCGACAACCTTTCATGTAAGTAAATCAAATTAAATTATACAGATGTGTAAAAAAAATGGAAGTAATTGTTCGTATCTATCTATCTATCTATCTATCTATCTATCTATCTATCTATCTATCTATCTATCTATCTATCTATCTATCTATCTATCTATCGATCGATCGATCGATCGATCGATCTATCTTCATCATAAAATTAGATATGCATGTATATTATAGATGAGCCTATAAGAAATTACACTTGTACAGCGTGCGGAAAAAAGATGTTTTCCATGAAAGAAATTCGATGGAAGTATATAGAGTAAGATTTATTATCCTGCACTTCCTTGATCTGTTATTATATTGATCTATTCTATTTATCCGACAGTTGTTTATTTTTTAAATAAAGATATTGCTTTTTTCAAACAATCACACTGACAGGATGAAGCTCTGCTACTAAGTTTTATAGATTCATGACTTTTGATTACCAACAAGTTGTACAAAGGAGATTAAAAAAATGTCAAAAATCATTTTAAACAAAGGATACTACCCGACACGGGTTTTTGGGATTTGATCACATGATCAACACGTATTTACATTTCAATATACATAAAAAACGATGCCATATTCTTAATTAATATACAATCAGTTGATAAACAAACAGGCAATAAGGCAAAACAACAAACATAACCACGCTGGTATTTGTGGTAAACAATTTACATGTAACTTTATTATAGATTATTAGATTGGGACACACTAGCCACTGTAAATTTAAGAGAACGAGATGATATGAAATCGCACGGTATGTACATTTTTCAGATCATGTGCGATCGATCACCAAATTCCAATTGCGTCCTAGTAGAACGAGAGTTAAAATGAAACGAATTTTATTTTTAGAATCAAAAGATGGAGTTTTTGATGCTCTTCGAAATTGTAGCGATAGTGCGGATATTTCTGCATTTTCTACCATGAGAAAATGAGTATTTTACCTATGTGTCACTGGAATTTGTAAGAATCTTTGTATCATATCCAAATGTAAAGAAGGGATGCAGAATAACGAAAGAAACAGTCAAAAACCAATGGGCATGCAGTATTATCCAAGTAAATATTTTGGAATGCTTTTAAAGTGAAGAGTATACATGTATAATCTTTGCTGTCGTAATAGCAAGCTTATCTGTGTCGTTTTTTACTATCTAATTTATATGAACACTCCATATTATAAAAGTTTTTCAGAAAAACAAGCCTTTATATTCTAATCTACGTTAATAACAGCACTGCTAAACATTTCTAACTAAATCCTACTATTTATTTATTCACTTAGTCTGTATTTTGATGTCGGCAACTTTTTTAATGGAATTTTAAAAACAGAAACAAAATAGTGTTTTAACTGTTCACTTATAGATCGTAATAACAGACATGCGGAAAAATAAATGGAATTTTCCTACTTACAAGAATATCTCGACTATCTAGCGTTTATCAATACCTGATAGCCGTTGAAATATAACTTTTCTTCTCATCCTATAATTCTCTATTTCTACCGGTAAATCTAATGAAAAAGAACTCCGAATATAAGGTTGATATGATATACATTTTACTCTGGTGTTTAGAAGAAATCGCCTTTGTCTTCTTAGGAATATTAGTTTTCGGTGGAACTCTAGGATTTGTGATGGGAGTAGAATGTTCAACACACAGGTGTGTATATTTATATTTACCATGTTATGATTTTATTAAAAAGAAATTAATATTCATAAAAGTCAATTTCAATACACGAACAATACATTTTTTTTAAAGAAAAGCGAAACTTTTAATTACCAGAGAGGTATTGCGTCAACACCATTCCCATAATTCAGAACTGAATGCAGATATCAATATTAGTGAACCACCTCAAAGCAGCGAGGTAACAAAATTTTAAAAAGATTTATTGTACTTTTATAATTATATTTTTTTTTCATAAAAATTAATGCATTATTTCTTTTCTTTAAACGTTTTTCGTCTTTTAATTTTTGGGGTTTTATTATTTTTCTTTCTTTTTTGCGTTATTATTTTCATACTGCACTGAAACACGATGCGACTTAACACACCATATTTAGACTAGAAAAAGAGCAAACAGAAGTGCCAAATATAACATATGTACCAACTCCTCTCTGTATTTAACATAATCAAAACAATGGGAATGTTTACGCAAATTCATCTACTTATCTGAATAAGTTTATAAAATTATTGGTAAAAAGAAATAAAATGTTTTTGACTTGATATGGATTAGAATGCGTGAGTTTTTTGTTTCTTTGTTTGTTTGTTTGTTTGTTTGTTTGTCTTTTGGTGGTGGGGTGGGGCTATGATTTTGGGGGATTTTTGTGGAGTGGGTTGCGAAAGTTGCAGAAGTTCTAACCCGCTTTGTTGCTTTTATTTTTTTTTTCTGTTTTATTTACGCTAAGTATACTCGTTGATCCTTGTTTTGTTAAATTATATCTTTAAATTTATGAATACCTACTAAACACTTTTATATCGTTATAAGTATTTTGGGTTTCCATATCTCGCCTTTTCAGTTTTCCTTATTTTAACTATCACCAGCATCTTTATTTATCAACAAATTGATATTAATGTATATTTACTTTATCATAGGTGGAAGAAGAAATTACATTAGATAATATACAGCTAGAAAACATTATGTCCGCAAGAATTACTTCAACCGACTGTTTGGTTCCTACCTACACCAGAAGACACAGTCTGGACGATGTCTATAATACTTACAATGTCTTAGAACCAAACTACGGATAAGATGAGATTCTTATAAAATCAATTATTTTGATTCAAAAGGAGCACGAAGTATCAAATTATAGAAAAAAAAAAACCGAAATAAAAAAATTGTTTTCTCTGTCTTAATGAACACATTTATGGAATGAAATATCAGTGAACTTTATTATTCTTTTTTATTTCATTGAAGGAACGAATAATAAACACCTAAGTGACACATTAAAATCAAGGCTTTTTCATATCATTGACAGTTGTTTATTTTATTGAAGTAACGAAAAATAAACAACCGAGTGACAAATTAAAATCTAGGCTTTTTGATATCGTTGACAGTTGTTTCTTCAATAAAAATGGAAATAGTAAATTTTCTTATCTTGTCATTGGAATTCTACAAAATTCTTTTGTTAAAAACCATTCTAATTGCACACACCAGTACCCTGATTATATTAAAAAGATGCTTGGATTTTTTATAGACATCATCTATGTAGTTTTTGGAGACCAGGTATTCCAACAATCATTCGGAATTCCCATGCGCACAAAATGTGCTTCTCTATTGGCTGACTTATTTTTATATTCATATGAAGCAGAATTTATTCAAAAGCTTGTGAAAGAAAAGAATAAAGCACTTTCTGTGGCCTTCAACTCGACATTTAGATATATTGATGATGTTTTTTTCATGAACAACAGTTACTTTAACTCTTAAGTTAACTCAATATATCTTTTTCTAGTAAAATATCCAAATATAAAACAGCTGTCTCAGAATCTTTTATTTCAAGCTCACTGGGATATACCTAAATGGTAACATTACAACAAAACAATATGATAAACGTGATGATTTTTTTTCCATTGTCAACTTCCCTAACTTATGTAGCATTATACCATCACCACCTGATTATGGGGTTCATGTCTCGCAGCTTATTCGTTATGCAAGAGCATGCTCTACATACGAACAATTTCTTAAACGAGGCAAGCTACTAGAAAACACGTTGTTGGAACAAGATTATTAAGAATGTCGATTAAAATCATCTTTACGCAAGTTTTATGGTCGATACAATGACCTTGTCATCAAGTACAATGTTTCATTAAGACATATGCTAACTGACGTTTTTCATACTTGTTATACCATTTTTTTATATACCGGACTGACTACGGTTTCTTCCGTTATTCATGATCATGACGATGAGCACACGACGGGTGCCACCCGTCTGCAGATGCTTACCCCTCCTAAGCACCTGATCCCACTTCTATCTTTTTTTAACTCTGTGTTTGCTCTGCTTTGAATTTGTATTTCGCTATATGGCTTTTTGAGACGATTGACAGTTTGTTATTGTCATTTTTATTGAGATGTTTTATTTGTCTTTATTTGGCTGATTTTGTATTTAGATTTCTATTTTTGCCATACACCGAAACGTTTTAATTCAGTATATGATAAGGAAATTACATAAGTCAAAAAATGGACATTGTTTATTTACCAAACTGTAAATAATGCAATTCATTGTTTTAAAATAAATATTCTGTTATTATGCACTACATTGAAAGTTACATTTTTCAATGCAATGTCTAATAAATGAAATTATTAGTCTAGAGATGGATCACTTAGCATAGATACATAATAATGTTTCGTATTTTTATATAATAAATGTATCACTTTCAAAATGGATTAAATTATAAGTTTTCTATGATTCTGTAAATTAAATACATTTTATTTTCAATTTGACAAATTAAAACAACTAAATCAAAGTTCTTTATTCAAAATGCATCTTTTTCTAATTATTTTGTTCTGTGTATTATTTTATTTTTTGTTTTTACTTGACAATGTGCCTTTTGAGCTTTTATACATATTAAAATAAATAATTAATTATGCAAAGATACATTAAAATGATAAAAAATGATTTTTTGTGTCTATTTACACGTTTATAAAAAAAAACTGCATAAAAACATTTATGATATCATATGATTTACGACTTAATTAAAGGTGATATTCTATAGCATATGCCATCGGCCATTTTGTGCAATGAATAATGATTTTGAATATTGTTAAGAGTTAAGAACACTTGCCCATTCTGATTAGTCGAAGTAAAACAGTAAATTAGTAAATTTCGTTCCGGTTTGTTATCTTGTCCTATATATATTGCTAAATTCTTCCAAAACGGGAAACTTAGCAATCATAAATAACAGCCATTATAAATACAACTGACAATTAATGTATTTGCATAAATTAATTGTATTTGCATGTATAAAGTCAGGTCGAACACGCTTACCGAAATGTATGTCTCCTGAAACTTGGTACAGACGAAAAGCATACGACAAGGTTATGAACATTTTTTTCCTGCTATAGCAAATATCAAAATATTCTTTTGTAAAGACCTACGAATAAAAGACTTTAGACCCCTTTTAGTCCATAATTTAAGGGACCAGTCCCTTTTCTTAATATCAAATGAAAGATCATTTGATTTTTAACAGATTCTTATTTCTATATATTTTTTTAAATTTTTCTTTATATGTTAAGACTTCTTATGATATTAAACATATTTGTTCAGCAAGTGTTTAAAACTTCGTTACCGTTCTTGAGCTATCTGGGAAAGAACGTTTTAGGGGCCAACCCTTATCTCCTTATTGGGGTCACATAAGGAAATCAGTTAAGTGCTATGGAAGAAAGACTTCAAAGCTTTTTGGCCCCTAAATTGAGGGGGTCAGACCCTTTTTCTTGATATCAAATGAAAGGTCTTTTGATATTAAACATATTTTGTACAATAAATATTTAGAAATTCAATACCGTTCTTAAGCTATCTGGGTGATATAAGTGATCAAAGTTTTGGACTTCTGGCCCCTTAAAACCCCCAATGACGTAACATATGAGAAAAATTTTATAATCTACAGTTAAATAGGTGTAAGATAAACATTTTTGCTTTTATAACATTTTACAATATATTTCTCAGTAAAGTGCTATGAAAGAAAGACTTCAGATCCCTCTCAGCCCCTAATTTGAGGGGCCAGCCCCTTTTTCTTGATATCAAATGATAGGTCTTTTCATAATAAACTTTTTTTGTTCAACAAGTGTTTAGAAATTCGTTACCGTTCTTGAGCTATCTGGGATAGAACGTTTTAGGGGCCGACCCCTTATCTCCTTTTTGGGGCCACATAAGTAAATTTTGATGGTTGAATATTTAGAACATCATTCTTAACATCTTTTATTCTAAATTGCTTTTCAAAATATTACTCCTTTTTCAGATATAAGTGATCAAAGTTTTGGACTTCTGGCCCCTGAAAACCCCTTATTACGTAACACATGAGAAAATTTTTGTAATCTGAAGTTAAATATCTTCCATAAACGAAATATCTATTTCAAGCCCAAGCAAGAACTTCAAAGTTTATGAGATAACAAAGGATTTTTCTTAAAAATATTTATGATTTTATGTCATTAATCACCTGCGCCGATGCGATTCAAAATATATCATTTGCAATATTAGGATTTGCCCGTCACGTGATTACAAAGTACATATGACGTCACAAAAATGCATCAAATATAATGTTTAACATCGTTGTCAATAAATGTAACATAGATTTTAAGAAATACTCCCAGTCAAAGAATTTTGCGATGATTCAAATAATATCGTTTTCCATCCGTATTTTAGCATCGGGACGCCTTAACATTGCTGCGCAATTCATAAGAAAAAAAAACAATATGCATATGTTCTCAACCATTTTTTTCTTTGTACGAAACAACCGTAAAGTTTTAAAAAGATTTCACAAAAATGTTATATTTTCATTATGACGTTACACTACGTTAGCTCGACGTCATCGTTTTCTTACGTCTGAGAACAAAAAAAAAAAATGAAAACGCATTGCTATATTTTAGATCATGTAAATATCTAACAGATATTATTATTAATGTAAATTTAAAATTTGATATTGAATGCACAGATGCTGTTAGTGTAAGAATGTGAAGAGAAAAAAATATGACCAATAATTTTTTTATTTTATGAAACTCAAACAATGCAGAAATAATTAGCAAAATTATATCGACATAATAAGTTTTAATCGTATTTGACAATAAATGCTTAAAGATTTTTTTTTTTATAATTTTGATCTTTAGATCAGCATGTTAAGAATTAAGAGTTAAATTTTTATCATTTCAAAAGCAGCAAAGTATGCGTAAGTTTCAATTCACTGAGTTTCCTAAAATGAAATATTTATATGAATTGCATTATTTGAAAATTTGAAAACAAGTATGATTTTACTAAGACGATCAACCTTCTACGTTGATTCCTAGTGTGATGTCAGCAAAACCCGCGAGCTACCTTAACTTACATACCATGTCCCTGTCCACATGCTTAACATGTCTCTATGATCATCATCAATAAGTTTGCATTCAATATTGTTGCAAAAAATTTTTAATAAATATATTTGTGTTAATGCTGGAATAAGGCAATTTATAGTATTTCTTGAAATTACATATATTATTATATAGAATAAAATAAAATCACATACTATTTCAGAGAGCAAAGCAAAAAAATTGATTCATAATTTGTAAAAGTTTGCTTGAGAAATTTCGGTATAAGTGTTTTATCTGCTGTAATCATTAATTTTAAGATAAACAAAATAGTACGATTTTGGTGTTTGAATTTTGTTATTTAAAATAATTCACATAATATAATAAATGCCATTCTAAATAAGGCAATGGTGATGTTGTAATAAAGGATATCCGAAATTTTTTTATAACAATCTTACCTTCCATTACAGTCCCCAAGACACAAAACAATAACATAAAGGAAAATTGCAGTACGATGCATGGAAAATAAATGTAAATACATTTTGAAGGTTCTATTTTCCTGATACTGAACTGAAAATAAAAATAATAGCTTATTATTCACTTAATTTTTGTACATGTAGATGTTATACAGATGTATGATCAGAGCATATGTAATAGAAACGGTCTCTGATTGAAAACCCGGATGTACATGTATAAAGCATATATTTTAAGATGATTTATATCCGGGGAAAAAAACTGTGTTCACATAATTAATAACTATCCAGAATATCCAGAATCAAAACACTCTGATGTGTTAATAATTAAAAATGTTCAAAGGAAAAACTTACAACATTTTTAACATACTATATTGAAAACATTGGAGTTTGATGATTTCCTTTTACAAAGATAAATATGATTTGACCTAGATGTAAAAGATAGGAAGTATTGAAATGCGTACAATTTTTATCAAGAACAGTTAATCGACAAAATGGTAGTGACTAGACGGCTCTTAGTTTGTGTTGCATTATTTCCAGCAGTATTTGGATTTCTTTTAGATCCAACGAATGAACATGTAACAACGCATCCAACTAATGCTCCAGGTAATGTTGATATATATGAATTATGTTGATTATATGTTTTGAAATTAAAAAAAAAGACAATCTGGATATCTGTGTGACATACATTGCGACAAAACATAGTCATAAAATCTAATGAAATAAATGAAAAAGCAGTTTTTAATTGCAGAGCAAGTGTTATATTTTTAACGTTGGCACTTATTCCGCTGTTTGATGTCAACGATTGATAATACTCTTATCAGTAACAGGTGTTGACATATGTATGATTGCAATTAATATCACAAAAAGTATTTTTTGTCAAAAAAAGAATTAAACATCTGTCAAAGGTCGTCTCAACAACATTTAGCAAAATAAGAGTTTTGATAATTTGTCTTAGAACAGATATGGAACGAGATGCTAGGATTTTGTACGACCAAATACTCCTGATAATAGCATAGATTACCTAACACGCAGACACGACAAGTTCTTACATTAAAATTGACGTCTAAAGATAAAAATATGTTTCTAAAGTTAAGCGTATTAAACATAATGTATACAGCCATTGAATGAAAAACACAGCAATACAGATAAAATTTATAATTATTCCAGTATTTCCGGCCCCCAAGGACTGTCAAGATTATCTGTGGGAGGGATATAGCCAAAACGGACTGTACATTATCTATCCCAAGAAAGGCGGACGACTTAGCGTCTACTGTGACCAGCAAACTGATGGAGGAGGTTGGACGGTAATTAAGGTCTTCCGTTTCCAACGGAAGACCTTTATATTATTGTGCAGATTAAGATTATTCTTATTTTTTTTTTTTTCTTCCTAGACGCGAACTTTGAGGCTTCATATCTTGCTCATTTCTGAACGGTTTTTGCTCAAATTTTCAGGGCTTATAGACTTTACAAAACACTATCTGAACCATTTCATAAATTTTAAAAATCCTCTTTCGTTAACGAGTTATTCCCCTTTTTAAAAAAATTAGGGCCTTTCGTTTCCAGACAAAGGCTCCGAGACTATGATAGCAGGGAATAGGAATCCAACGAATTTGAATAACAGAGACATTGAAGTTTTGCACATCGGTTTTTGTTTTTGGATTACTTTCTTTATTTAGAAAAAGGTAGGGGGTCAAAATGCAGGGTTCCAAAAAGTGCGAAAATTTAGACATATTTTCCTTTGTATCTTTTAAACAAAAAACATTCTGTTAAGACATGTAGAATAAAAGTTGTGCAGAATGTCAAGGACTTTCATTTGACACCAATAAAAAAGGGCTGGCCCCTTAAATTAAGGGCCAAGGGCCCTTGAAAGTTTTTGCTAAATAACTAAAAAGGGCTAGGATTTTGATATAGCTGTCGCTGGAAAAGTTGTTTGTTGGGATCCTATAAATGTCGTTACAATGTTATTTTGTTGGTGAGTTGTGTAGTATGAGTGTAAAAAGCTTTACATGTTAACATGTACCTGTGTTTATTTGGCAAGTTAACGAAAGTCATTGTGCGTACAACTGACATTAAGTTACGAAAGACAGTATGCCTGTTTAACAAGGAGGCTTTAATTCATAAGAAAAAAATAATTTTTTTAGGATACATGCTTTTATGTGAGGAGTTTAAGTCATCTTCGTAAATTCTGCACAATCCTAAAAAAAGAGAAACAGAAAATATAAACATTCTTTTTCTTTTTTAGTAAATCACACAAACTACCGGAAAAAAAATAAATCTATGTGATACATTTTAGTTATCATGCTGCGTGCATTTAAAATATATCTGGAATCAGAGCTGTGTGTGTGAACCATTACGTAAGCTATCCCTCGCTTGCGGCTGAGAAAGTCAGTCGCCATGGTAGCGGCTGGACTACCTAGCGGTCAGCGGTTATCTAATACACCGGAGTCACGTCTCTCAATTTATGAGTTCATTTAGCCGAAAACAAGAATTGTTTTAATTTTGATCACACATAGACGTTTATTCATCTCAAATTGAATTAACTGATAGAGTGTCAATTAAGAAAACGTTCTGTTAATTAAAAAAAGAAATGTCATTCTCAATCGGGAGTAATATCAGGCATAGATTAATTGTGGGTTTTAAGTAAGGAAAAAATAATAACTTCTATTTGGTAGATTTTAGTCAATTTTATACTGCAAACATTTCAAATCTTCCGGGGTTCTGAGCTGTGTGTGTTGTAACTTTACGTAACCTATTCCTCGCCCGCGGCCGAGGAGATCGGTGCACTACCAAGCGGTCAGCGGTTATCTAATACACCAGATTCGCGTCTTTCATGTACTTGTTTTGAGTTTATATAGCCGCAAATACAGGAACTGTTTTAATTTTAAGTTATTAATGTTTTATTTAAAATGTAAATTAAGAAGTCTTTCTGAAAATTATAAAATCCGATATTATTCCTAATCCAAAACATCGTCAGACATAAATCAATGGTGGGTTTGTAAGTATAAAATGTTCTAAGGACTGTACTAATAATGTTTTAGATCAACAACAAAAAACCCGAAGATTACCCCTTTAAATGATGATCATCCCTCGCACGCTCGCACATGGCCGAGAAGATTGCGCGCGAGGGGACATCTACATGTACCTTATCACACGTGTATGCTTATTGATATTTTGTACGAACACAAAACTATTTGTTTATTTAATTTTCATTTATTTTGGTCTTAGATGAAAGATGAATTTATCTCCCTTATTCAGTCGATTTAGCGTTGATTTAAACGTTAGGGCGAAAAATCTTATAAAAACCTCTCATTAATTGAAAAAAAGTAATCTATCAATTCGATTCTGAATATGCAAGGCCGAGTGTATAAATACAAGGACTCCGAGATATTTACCGGCATATGTAAACTTGATATGTGTTTAAGATTAATATACTGCATCGTCGGAACCCACGGGTTTTCTATCTGTTACACTGATTTCAAGCAATGTAACGGATGGAAAACCCGTGGGGTCCGACGATGAATCGACTGTAGTTACTCATGATCATTTCCGTTCATTATTGCTTAGACTTTTTACAGACTTTAACACTTTTAAGACAATATTCAAACTTTGCCTGGCCAACGAGTCATATAAAAAGTATGCACATGGATATATGTATATACACTGGTGTAAGAATTAATATTCGACCAACACAAAAATTAAATAGTGTAGAAAGTAAAATATTTTCTTAAGAGTTGTACCAAATTTTAGCAGGGTTTACATAGTAAAAAAAATCATTAATTTTCGAATCGTTCTAGGAAGTTTAAAAACAAAGTCATCTCTGTGCTGCTCCCCCCCCCCCCCCCCCCCCCCGTGCTCTAGCTGAATTTTAAAAATTGGCGATCAAAAATCAAAAATTTATATGTGTCGAAAATCAATTTTTGGTGACTCCTTATTTGTTAACGTTCTTCCTAATGTGTTTCACTTTGCAATCTGTGTGTTTATTCGGCCAGTCTGCGTGTTAATTCAATCACCCCGTGCGACCGAAAATCTCGTGTCCCAAAATAAGCACCGCCTTCAAATTTACCTGGTCAGTGTAACCCTTGTTAATCAACTAAATCGAGGCCCCAGTTTGGATGTTAGAAAATGATTGGCATTTGTTTACTCGTCCTGTGTATACCATGCCCAGCGCTCGCGACGATGGTGCAATAAACTTTTTTCTTTTGATTTGATGCATACCGTGACGATAAATCGCTATCTTTTAGCACTTTAAACAAAAGAAATATTAAAAGATATGAATTAAAAATTTACTCGTACTTGGTTATGTACCACACTAAATGCGCTGATCACCTATAGTCTGTCAAAATCATGTGGTGCCGATCATGTATCCATGAAAGACGTCGTTTATTAATAAAGATGTTTGTGAATAATTGAGAATAAATAATTAAATGAAATCAAATATTGCGTTCACGATTTATATCGTTAGTTATCACATTTCTTTGAGAAATTTCACGAGCTGAAACCGGAAGAGAAACAAGTACAGACAGCTCTGGTGCATGCGCAGCTGGTAGAATTATTGTGCACTTTAATTTAGCAGCTGATCGGAAAAGATTTACAAGCATTGGTTGCAAAGTTGCATTAGTATTTGAGTACGGTGGGGTGATTGTATAATTCACAAAACATCAGGATATATTCTTAGTTAATCCCGACAGAAACTTGTTCAATCAAACGAAAGATTTTGCACATGTCGCACGCGATTTTTCATGCGTTTATATTCATTTCAACGAAGAACAATTTGTTTAATAAGTACATATAAATACGATATTCTTTTTAAATAAACGGAAAAACTCTTTTGAGAGCACTTTAATACTCCGTGTATATAGACATGTATACACAAGCGAGCCTGTTTCCCTCGGGGTTTCACACCTCATTCAATATAGGCTTCCACCCCCCACCTGAACTTACCTAAGGTAAACTGACCGGTTAAAAACCTCGGCCTTTAAGTGCACACAACCCTGGACACAGATAGCCATAGGTAATTTATGGATGCAGATCATCAATTGTTATGTAATTAAAATACACTTGGAAGTGAGCTATCACTGTAGTGGTCAATTGTTGAATATAAGTTTAAAGTTTTAAGTCAAAGATGTTAAATAATAATTATTTGTTCTCACGTTTAGAAGTTATGAAATACGTTATTCAATGCAGTCGGTCGCCATAAAAATCATCAGAGTACTGCAAGTGTTGACAGTTTCTTATTTCTATAAAAGACTTTAGGACATAATTCACTTGACTTACAGACTAGCGACACACTTGCCTCCCAAAAATGTATGCACTTCTCAAAGTTACAATTAAATGGTATAGATATGTGTTGTAAATGTTAAAGTTAGAGAAATCGTATTTTCTGGAGGTTGACATTATGTAGAACTCTTTTGTTTAAAAAACAAAAACAAATTGTTTTGACGTCACACCATCTCTTTTGGTTTGGTTTAAATATACAATGTACACAGTGCTCTGAACAAAACGCTGGTTTATGCCTTTCTGTTACTCAAGTTAAAAACTGAACAAAATTGATTACTTTTAGGTTCACACGTCACATGTTAATACAGTGTACATGTATGCATAAATATATGATTTTTATCAAATAAATGACATTGTATCTTTAAAAAATTCCAAAATATTATAACTAAAACATGTATATGTGACATGATAGAAATAATTGTAAACCAGAGGTCTCTCTTCCTGTCACACAAAAGTGACAAAAAGGATTTTTGATTCAATTGGAGTTCTGCCCCCACCCCTGCCAACATTTTCTGAAATTTACATTTAGAAAATTAAATTTTGGGGTATTGACACCCCCACCCCCACACACTTTCTTGATGAGCGCTCAAGGCAAAAAAAAAAAATATTGGGATATGTAAAACAAAATCCTATTTGAAAAAAAAATGAAGTTAGAGATGCCTCATAACCCCTACCACTGCCGCGGATTATGATTTTGAAGATTTGTGAATTTCTTTTACTTGCTTGTGAATATTTCAGATAAATATGCTCATCCTTTCAAAAACAATACTGAGGCTTGTATGGCCAAACATTATACGGATAGTTACCCCTACCACTGAGCACCTCAGTCTCGTATACTAATAGCGCACCCTCAGATGGGAGAAGGCATTATTGTTTATTTACAATTGGTGTTCTTTTCAATCTCTAATTTTAACACTGCACTTTACATAAACTATTCCATGTTTTAACGGTAGAGGTTTAAGTATGAATATAGGGAATCAAAATGTTTATGAAACATAACACTTTTTTCCATGCATCAGCGCAGTGGATTTTGTGTTTATTACACTTATCTATGATATAGGCATACCAGTAGTTTGAATCCTGTCATCAGTTGTACATACATGTAAACGTATTCATCGATTTTCTGGTTGGAATAATTTTGATACATGTACATATAAGAGATGTGTTTTAAGTTATCATAAATTGATATAACCGTGAAATAAGTTAAAAGGAGAGTTTGTCTGGTAGGAAAATAACACTTTGAAAGTGAGCCTCGTTTTCTGAACTTACTATTATCATATTGACAATCCAGTTTAATGATTGCCCACCCTTTTCTCCTTACACTCAACAGGGTCGGATAGGTATCAATAAGAGGTCACCTTTCCATGACCTTTAAATTTGCATACAATCTAAATATATACCCCTAGCTTATCACAGACATGGCTTTATCTGTTTTATGAGAAGTGTAACTCTTCAATACTATGCAGTCTGGAGGTTGCAGTAATATATAGAAAATAGGCATGAATTAATTTTTCTGTCTCCTTTTGAAGAGTTCAAATTGATTTTCTAAAGCCCTGATTGGTCAGAAGTTAAGGTAGTGTGAAGATGACCTCCTATCAATAACTGTCAGACCCTGACAAGTGTACATGTAAGAAGAAGAGTGGTGGTTTAATTAAGACTGAATGACAATCCTTTCTTGACTTGCAATCTGATTAAAATTTATATACCGGTAGTCGCTATACGATGATTTGAAGAAACCCCACTTGAGGTCACCTCCTGGTGAACTTTGCTTTAACCAATGTAATCGTCGGTTCCATTCCTCAGTTACATGATTTGGAAGTTATGCCAATACATTCTTTAGATTCCCTAAGGGCGTCTTATATCAACTTATGCTCCAGCTCTTACTTGCTGATACCGAAAGATTCACGAACATGTGGCATCATTTCGTCGTACAACTCCATTTTTGTTTGTAACCCGAAATTATCGTTTCTAACACTTGCTCTGATTGTTAGAATAACTCATGTATATTTATAAACAAACGTTCAACAGGGGGTGACCTCAAGAGGGGTTTCTTCAGATCCTCTTGTAGCGAAAATAGAAAAACAAGGAGGTGATCAAGGATATGATTTTAATCAGATTGTCTCGACTTGAAGCTGTAACGGAAGACCTTCTCGTTGCTTGCAACGAGCTCGGCTCTAGTTTCAATCAACAGTTGTTTATAACAACAGATAACAAACACAAAATGTCGCCAAACTCCGTAAAAAAGTATTTAACATTATATGGACTTGATTATTCGTTTCATATAGGTATGCTACTTGTAGATATCTAATTTTGGAGGCTTTTAAATACTCGATACCATATTGAATTTCTTTTAAACGTCCAATTGATAAACCGAAATGTTGACCCATTTATTAAAAGATAGTTACGTACTATATTAACAACGTTTAGTTGATGAAGTTTTAAATGAAAACGACAATTAAAGAAAGCTGATCATATATCATATGCGGCGACAAATAAATCTTTGACAGGTTATACAACGACGACAAGATGGGTCCGAGGATTTTTTCAGAAACTGGACGGATTATAAATATGGTTTTGGAAACTTATTAAAGGAGTTCTGGCTCGGTAGGTGTAAATCCATCAGCATATATAGGAAAATGGACAATGTCATTTGTTTGTTTACTCGAAATGATGTTGGTAATTTTTATTGTAGGAAATCATCGCATATATGAAATTGTCAGTCAAGGATTCTACGAACTACGGATTGACATGACCGATTTTGCCGGGGAGAGTCGATATGCAGTTTACCGACGATTTTCTATCGGGGACGAAAATCAAGGCTTTAAGCTTTTAATTGAGGACTACATTGGGACGGCAGGTTGTATTGTCCATCATCCTTAACAATTCAAAATGTTAATCATAGAAAAGTAAACATACCCATACTTTGCAGGGTAAATGACTACTTATTTTGCCTATAAAAATATTTAGACATTTATTTTAAAACAAAAATGTTTTCTGACTTTTAAGCTATATAATGAGGTTACCACTTACTCCAGAAAATGTGCATATAATATTCAATTGCAAAGCAATTTAACATGTCTCGTTGCGATAAACTTGTTGTTACAGTACCCGCAACGTTACTTTTTACAAGATAAACGATAGGATAGGATTCACGCAAGATGGGATAGGATTAACGCACGATAGAATAGTATACACGCAGGATATGATCATAGCATTAACGCACGATAGAACAGTATACACGCACGATACAATAGGATTGATACACGATAGGAAAGGATAAACGATGTTTATAATAAACGTATAATCGCTTTAAACGATCTTCATGAATAACCTGATAATGAAATAAATTTGGAAAGAACATGTACGAATAAAGATTTACGTGGAATTTTTTTTTAGTAACAAATGCAGAGTTGTTAATCATCGCTGCATCATTTATAGAATATATAAATATAAATAAAAATGACCAGTTAATTTTTTTTAACATAAATTATGAGCGTAAATGATCAATAAATTGTCTGTATTGTTAACATTGCTTTCATTACCGAACACCCTAGCCGATCGCCGGGAATATTGCAGCCCGAGATCAAATCACACAGAACATAGCGGGTTCAATTATAAAATTCCAACTCTTGTTTAAAGTAAATATGAAATCTATCATAAATACATTTCTTTCTGTATAAGAAAATGATGCATTTAAAACGAATTATATAACATACAAGTTAAATAAATATTTACCCAGATATACATTCCGCGTACGATTTGTTAACATTGTTTTCATTACTACGCACCCTAGCCGATTGCCGAGAACATTTCAGCCCAAAATCAAATATCACACGGAAAAAAAACGGGTTCAATTAAAATACAACTCTGGTTTTAATAAAATATAAATTATATCATTAATACCTTTGTTTCTGTAAATTATCATGCATAAAAAACGAATTATATTGCATAAAAGTTAATGTTTACACAGGTACATTTCACGTACGATTTAATATATTAGATATACAGGTACTTTGTTCCGAAGAACTTCGATAGTTTACATTATTTTTTTTATTTCCATTTCTAACAGATATGATTTGCATGTAATATTGGTTAATTTTGATCTATAAAAATAAATCATGATAGAATGCTGGATAGGATTTTACAATTCTTGTTCGATAAATTTTCTTATACGGCGCACTGAATGACTTGCAATTTTGAAATAAATTTACTTGCTTATGAAAAGGCACGAAACTATTAACACGATAGGATAAACGAAAAAACTGTTAAAATTGAACGATAAACCTGATAGGACTAACGCACGATAGGATAGGAATAACGCACGATAGAACAGTATACTGTAAGCCTTCCTCCTGAGTAATCACCAATGGTTGGTCACCAAGTAGTTCATTAGCAAGCGTGATCGTATAGTAGATATTACAACCATTAAAAGCAGCTCAAATCAAAGAATACATTTAACATCATTTACATGAGTATATATAACATTTTAATTATGATTGACAGTCCTGACCAATCCGGCCCATTTACGATGATCATGAGTGAACATTAAGTATTAAAATTCCAGAGTTAAATTTTATTTCTAAATAAAGTAATAAAACTGTCAAAACTGTCAGAAAGAATATTGTGATGCGGGTTTGAGTCTCAGCATCCGAGTCTCTGAGTCCCCCACCTGGGTATTATGCATCGCTTACTCATAATACATTCATTCAAATATGGCTTTAAGGTTACCAAGGTCAAATAGATGGAACAAGCATTACAAGACTAACTTGCAGTATGAGGGCCTTCATTACAGACACAGGATCGCCAAATATGACAATTTGTGGACAACTTGTTTATATATTTTCAGTTTGTATTGTACTGTGCCAGAATTAATTAACCTAATTTATGACAATAGTATTGGGATGCAGTCTTTGGGTATCCCGCCTTAATATAACGCATCGCTTGCGTACAATATTAAAATATCCTATATAAAGTATACATGAGTTCATGGTTTAAAAGGTTACAAAGGTTATATAGAATAGGCAATAAATGACTCAGTATAGAGTACCAGAGCTATCGATGCAGACACAGAATCGCCAAATATGACAACCTAGTTATAAACTCCCAAGTTGGATATTTGTGCCCGCATTATGCACCTGGTTTCATAACATCATTTAGGAATACTACGCATTGCTACAATAGTCACAGAGTTCATTCTATTAGTTATCATTAGCACAATTCATGGCGCAGTATCTAGGTATACATAAGTATCATAGTGACCAATTTGTAATACTAACAATTCAAAGTCATAGCATGGCTATCTGTTTACAATACACGTACGATACGATAGCATTAACGCACGATAGAACAGTATACACGTACGATACGATAGGATTGATACACGATACGATAGGATTGTAAAAAATAACGTTGCGGGTACTGTATGTTATCAAAGATACGATATCGTTACCTATGACGCAAAAGTATCAATTCAAGTACGCTTCTACATTTGAGGTCATTGTGGGCAAAGATAAATTGTACTTACGGTTTGTAGCGTCATTAAAAGCTTTGAATGATCTTTACTTTCAATATTTTCATGAAAAATGGTTTTTAAGGGGATTCTATGTGGGTACATAATGGTGCCCAGTTCTATACCAAAGACCACGATTCAAACTCTTGTGCTGCTCAATACAAGGGAGGCTGGTGGTACGGTAACTGTCATGAGGCCAATCTGAACGGAATTTACCTAAGTGGTAGTCACTCGTCCTTTGCCAATGGCATCGAGTGGAAAGCTTGGCATGGCTACCATTACTCGCTGAAGTTTACAGCAATGAAGATTAGGCGACTATAACAATGTTTAATTTATCAGTGTTAATAAAAATACAAATGAGACTGTGCCAGTGTTGTCTGTTTTATTTTACTAAAACACACTATTTCTTTAAAACATTCGAATGTCAACAAATTTGATTTCCATTTATTCATATACAGGGTGTACATTAACCTAGACAATAAACATTGCCTTATTACTTATGACTTATGAAAAAAAAATATTGACAAAAAAATTAACGTTTATTTAATGTTTTAAAATCTAGAGTGCACTTGACGTTGTGCAAAAATTTATAGTTGTAACTAAAATTGATTGATTTTACACACAAGATGAATGAAAAATCGTGAGGGGCCTTGTTCTTTAGAGTGTGCGGATCTTTTGTACATATAACATAACATTGGTTGACCTTGACCTTAATGATATGGTGCTTCCTTATAATCATCATATGCAAGATAGTTGTAGTCAGCCGCTTGTTGGTGTTGTTGGCTTCATTCGCTGCAGTTTCTGGCCTTCTGTTGGATCCTATACATGTAACGAGGCATCCAACAAATGCACTGGGTAAATTTATTCCACATGCATTTCTTTATTTGTATTTTTTTTTTAAATAAAAAAACTGTTTTATAGTGTATTTTTCATTATTATCTTTTATTAACTGGATGATAAATATGTTATTTTTGATTTGATAGTAGTAATGTACTTACTAGTATATTGTACCGAAGATTTCTACAAACGTGTTATACAATGTTCGATAGAAGAAGCGTAACAAACCATGCAATGAACAAATGGTTCTATCAGAAATAATGGTTAATGATGTGGTGATAAATTTCTTGTCAAATGATAGAATTTCTGTATCAAGTGAAATACTCCTCACTATTGATAAGAAACACATTGACAATGTTTCCCTGTTTGGAATCCGATTTTGATGTTCATTTTCCTCAAAAGTCTCTTCTTGAAACGAGTTAATTAATGTACCATGAATCTGTATCATTCAAATTATTTGAAAGTCTAATTACAACTAGATACCTTGATTTAATTGCTTCAAACAATGTAATTTTACACAACAATGATATTGTTATGCTTAGTTATACATTTTTTACTTAGTTGCAATTTGCTAAAATTTCTGAATTGATATTAAACGAGCTCGATTTCTAATCTCATTATTTTTGTCTCCCAAGGACTGACAGGATTACCTGTTGGAGGGATATAGACAGAACGGACTGTATCTATCACCATCAATATCTATCCCCAGACAGGCGGACCAATGAACGTCTACCAACTGTAAGACCTCTTATAAAGGAAATTATGGACTATAGTTGTACCTTTTGTGTTGAATAATTTTAAAGCTTTAAGGTAAAGTTTGCGATTACAGGGAGATAACTCTAATAATCTACGCAAGATGGCGCTGCAAACAAAAAGAATCACTTGATGCGAAATATAAACCAGAAATTCAAGTAAAGTAAACATTGTCGCCTGAATCTGTCAAAACAAATATAATGCACTACAAAAATCACATTGTAAGGACCTAAAAGCACAGGAAGCGAAGAGAAATATAACTACACACCGGATAGACGACGCTGGTAAAGAAGACCACACTTACTGTAGAGACCAACCGCCGAATCCAGATCTGTCAGCCCTCGGTCTCGGGGCTAGTGTTGATGTACACCAAACATGCCTATTTAAACCTATTCCAGACGACAGCTGGAAATCGCGCCGTAGAATTGTTGGACTGGATGTATTGGCGAAGCGTATGTTTTGTGCCTCGTGTAATGCCTCGCTGCATTTTTCTAATATCGAAAGTGAAAGGAAATATGGACTGGGAAGTATACTGGTCATTCGATGCCAAAACAATGTTTGATGGGCTTTAAACGATGTAAAAACTGGGAAAGGAGCCAAGGGGCATTTGACGTAAACTCCAAAATTACATTAGATAGTTATTTCACTGTTAAGAATTGTTTGTTATAACGGATACTGTCAAAAAGTATGGTGCGGATCTCAGTATTTTTTCGGAGCTATATATGGGGCTTTCATCTGTTTATCACTCAGCTAATAAAAAAACCATACTTATTAAAACCAACAAGCAAATTAAAAAAAATACACACATTTATGATTCTGATTTGTATTTTATAGGGCTGCATGCTTGTATATTGACATAACTATACATTTCAATATTTCTATTTCATGTACAGGAATTTTGGCCATGCATTTTTTGCAAATGTTTGAATGGTCATATAATTTAGTCTATGGTAGCTTATATAAATTCACTTCCTCAGAAATCTCTTCACTTGTTTTCTAGAACTGCAGGACAGATTTAACACAAGTTGAAATGATACCTTTCTTTATACGTGTTTATTAATTTAGCTGGGGTACAAACAGGACTTTGTCTTGTAAGGTAAACAACCTGCTCCAGCGTTAAATGTGGACCCTTCAACATTAAAACGGAGGGAATACAAAATCGACTCTACACTAGAGACCATAGCATAGTTGTCTTGAAATGAGGCACAAAAGGAAGAAATAGAAATGGAAAATGGAAATATACTAATTAAAAAAAAATAATTAGTGAACATAAAAGTCAAAGGCGTGGGTTTGAAAATGATTTTAATTTATTCAATGTAGTGAAATTTGTTGAGGTGCACAAACTGCACATGTTTTTTCTACTTTAAGCAATAATAAATAAAGTCTTGCATCTTAAATTTGTGTGAAATAGGAATCACAATTGCCAATCAGTTTTCCTATTATTAAGTTTGAATAATGATTATAGTAACTGATTACGAAATCAAGAATATGTTGGTCATAAACAATTATAAGTTATAACCAGCTAATATTGATAACCTATTATTTTCTAGTTTACTAGTTCTTTACTTATTTGTATCTCTGTGATGATGGAAGTAAGCTTCGATGGAGGCTGGCAGAAACGGGGTACAGGTTGGAACTATGACAGGTGAGCTAATTTAAACTTCTAAGTACTAACTGTTTATTTGTCCTTCATCTCATGCTTGAACTTTTCCAGATAATTACTTCTTTGAATGAAGATTTAATAACTTAATTTTGGTTGTAACGAGGCATTTGATTGGATAGAAAAATTAAGCTAAATTTGTATAACCTGGTTTGCACGTAACAAGACACGTCACAATGCACCAACATCAAAAACATATTTATCTGCTTGACGTTACGTTTGAATTTTGAACAGAAAATTACACAAAATTAAAATATAAGAAATATCAATATCTAACCAAGTTATACGAGTATAACCTTGGAGCAATTTACGCTTTTTAGCTCACCTGAACTGAAAGCTCAAGTGAGCTATTCTGATCACATTTTGTCTGTCGTCTGTCTGTCCGTCTGTCCGTCTGTCTGTCTGTCCGTCTGTAAACTTTTCACATTTTCAACATCTTCTCAAGAACCACTGGGCCGATTTCAACCAAACTTGGCACATAGCATCCTTAGCCTAAGGGAATTCAAAATTGTAAAAATTAAGGACCAAGCCCTCTTACAAGGGGAGATAATAAGGAATTAATGAAAATTTTCGAGAAATTTTCAAAAATCTTCTTCTCAAGAACCATAGGACCAGGAAAGCTGAAACTTATGTGGAATCATCCTCAGGTAGTGTAGATTCAAAGTTATGAAAATCATGACCCCCGGGGGTAGGATTGGGCCACAATGGGGGGGGGGGGGTCGACTTTTTACATAGGAATATATAGAGTAAATCTTTAAAAATCTTCTTCTCAAAAACCGTTAGGCCAGGAAAACTGAAACTTATGTGAAAGCATCCTCAGGTAGTGTAGATTCAAAGTTATGAAAATCATGACCCCCGTGGGTAGGGTGGGGCCATAATGGGGGATCGACTTTTTACATAGGAATATATAGAGTAAATCTTTAAAAATCTTCTCAAGAACCACTTGGCCAGAAAATCTGAAACTTATGTGGAAGGATCCTCAGGTAGTGTAGATTTAAAGTTGTGAAAATCATGACCTTTGGGGGGTAGGGTAGGGCCACATTGGGGAGGGTCGATTTTTAACATAGGAATATATAGAGTAAACCTTAAAATCTTCTTCTCAAGAACCATTTGGCCAGGAAAGCTGCAACTTGTGTAAAAGCATCCTCAGGTAGTGTGAATTCAAAGTTGTGAAAATCATGACCCCCGGGGGTAGGGTGGGGCTACAACGGTAGGTCAATTTTAAAATTAAAAATCTTCTTCTCAAGAACCATTTGGCCAGGAAAGCTGAAACTTGTGTGGAAGCATCCTCAGGTATGTAGATTCAGAGTTGTGAAAATCATGACTCCCGAAGGTAGGGTGGGGGCCACAATTGGGGGGGGAGGTCAACTTTTTACATACGAATATATAGAGTAAATCTTTAAAAATCTTCTTCTCAGAAACTAATTAGCCAGGAAAGCTAAAATTTCAGTGGAAGCATTCTCAGGTAGTGTTTATTTAAAGTTGTGAAAATCATTTCCCCCAGGGGTAGAGTGGGGCCACAATTGGGGATCGAAATTCTACTTAGGAATATATAGAGTGAATCTTTAAAAATTGTCTTCTCAGAAACTAATAAGCTAGGAAAGCTGTAACTTGTTTGGCGTCTTCTCAGAAACTAATAAGCTAGGAAAGCGGAAACTTGTTTGGAAGCATCCTCAGGTAGCGTAGATTCAAAGTTGTAAAAATCATGATTCCTGGGGGGTAGAGTGGGGCCACAATGGGGGTGGAAATTTTACATAGGAATATTAAGAGAAAATCTTTAAAAATCTTCTTCTCAGAAACTAATCAGCCAGGTGATTATTTAATATTGTTTAGATTTTGGCTTCTGGATGATTCCTGGACGATTGGGTCTCACAAGGGGTTCAGAGTTTGATGTAGCTTTATATCCCATTTATAAACAATTGTTTAGGATCTTTTTGAGAGCTGCAATGCTCAACATGTGATATTACTTTTAAAACATCCTGTTAGAAAATGGACTAATGATAATAAACATAAGAATATCCAGTGGAAAAAATTTATTTTTATTTATACAGGATCTACATGTATTATACTACATTGTCCAGATAGTTTTTATTATGACTCCATTAAGCTGATTTTATCATACCTTATTATTGTTCCTCAGGTGAGCGATGTGGCCTAGGGCCTCTTGTTTATAATCGGCTTCGCTGATTATTAAGCGTAAACTGTCCCAACTTAGGTTATACTGGTATAACTTGGGTAGATATTGAGTTAATTTCTTAATTATTGTTAGTAAATGTATATTATTTTTTCAGTATAGTTAAACTAGCTAGAATAATAATTAATAATTTATATTTATTTCACATTAAAGTTTTGCAGTTTGATCAAATACTTAATACATGTATGTACTTAACTTAATTAAATTTATGACTGAAATATTACTAATTAATTATCATGGATATTCCTTCACAATGCTGTTTATAATGTGTATCATTTTTTCACAGATAGTGGTGGTCACATGTATGAGTAAAATTAACTTGTATATGATTTAATAAAGGTCGTGGATCATTAATTGGAAAAGAATCGGGAAAAATACTTCAGTTTTCAATAAGAAGCAAGTCCTGTCATGTCTGTAGCCTTCATCAGAATAAAGATCATACTATACCAGCTCACGATTGTCCAAGAAACTAGGATGGGTCAAGTGAAAGCATGGAACCGGACATGGCAATAACAATGGCCCGGGACTTGGAAAAGATTGGCAATCCGATTAATATTATCCATGGCGACAGTGAATATATAACAAAATTCCGTTCGGCCCATCTACGATGATCATGAGAGAACATTTAGTGTTCAAATTCCAGAGTTATATTTCATTTCTAAATAAAGTAACAAAACTGTCAAAACTGCCTATCAAAAAGTATAGATGCAGGATTTGAGTCTCCGAGTCCTGAGTTTCGGCGTCCCCCATCTGGGTATGAGGCATCACTTACTATAATGCATTCATTCATACATGGCTAAAAGGTTACAAAGGTTAATATATAGAATAAGCAATACATGATTCAATATAGCGTACCAAAGCTATCGATGCAGACACAGAATCGCCAAATATGACAATTTGTTTATAAACTCTTAATTTGGATATTATTATACCCGTATTATGCATTTGGTTTCATAACATCATTTAGGAATACTACGCAGTGCTACAAGAGTCACAGAGTTCATTCTATTAGTTATCATTACTACAATTCATTGCGCAGTATCTAGGTATACATAAGTATCATAGTGACCAATATGTAATACTAGCAATTCAAGGTCATAGCATGGCTATCTGTTTACACAAATGTTATATCTTATATTGGTAGATGCTTCATGTATGCCATCAAAGAATCTAAGGAAAAGGACCCATAAAAGTTAAGAATTTCGTTGGATCTTTTTGTTCCACACTTGAATGGGGATCATTCCCAGTGTGCCAAAGAAAGTGCTACCTGGTGCAATTATCTAAAGAGCCCTTCAAAGTTCAGGTAAGGACTTATGTTGTCAATATGGAAAAGAATTAAAAGTATTATAAATTTATTAAAAAAGAATTATCCAGTCATATATACATGCATGACCTGTGAAGGTTAGGATGTAAACAAAGTAAGTGTAAGGAGGGTTTTACTGTATTCTCCATGTTGATATGTCTTTTAGCTCATATCGGTCTGTATATCCAATGTAGTCATGATAAAGACAAAAAAAAAAGAAAGGGTGGCAATTATGGAAAATTAGATTACTCAGTAATAGAGGGTATTTTGATTTTATAACATTCTTTTTGACAGGTATCAAAGTCTACCAGAAGGCAAGCCTTTCACATGCGCTGAGCTGAAGAGTGCTCTTACAGATGTCATAAATAACCTGAAAGACAAAGCTGCTGCCTTGACCAACCTTGGATCTACACAAGCAAATGAAAATTTTGAGTTCATTGTCTCAACAAAAGCTCCGAAAAACAAGTAAGGATTGTAAAAAAATAAATGTGAAAGTATATGTGTAGTTGATTAAAGATGTTGTTTAGTAAGTTGATGCCACTAAATGAGCGTTAAAGTGACTTGCATTTAGTATTGTAAATTGTTTCATAAAAAAGAAATATCTACACAGGTCATTCGGATCTAGTTAATCTTTGACAAGAATGTACCTGAAACACTTTAAAAAGAGGTAAAATATGGGCGCCAAATTTGACTCATATCAATCATAGTTTTATTGCAAAGTTTGGTTTTATTTGGCTTATATAAATTCTAGTTGGTAAAAATGCTTAAATTAACAGACAGTCGGAATGACGGAAAGACAGTATGACGGATAGATTGACGAAAAAATATGAAATGAAAAGCTCACTAGCTTGTACTTTCGGTTTAGGCAAGCTTAAGAGCTGAAAATATTCCTTGAGTGAGACGGGGTCAACAACAAAAAGTGTGAGGATGTGTTATACATTTTTGAAAACAAAACATTTCGGACATTTAAAAACAAGGAAATTTTATTTCCGTTTTATTTCCCGATTGTTTTTTTTTAATTTGATTGTAAAACATTATCAATAATATTGGTAAAGTATGCATGTAAAGCGTCTGGATTTTATAATAGACATACACGATGTTTAAAGCTATACACGATATAACTTGCGTCAATTTTGAATTACGGTGAAAATGCATGTTGTTTGTTTACTTTTAAAAGTTACCTTTATTCTGTTAATTACAATGCTGAATTTAATCTTGTAACAGAGATAAAACATTTTATTTTTTTTTTATTTTTCCTGACAGGAAAGTAATGCCTTTTCATGAATATTGATGAAGAAAGAGCTATACCGACCTCATTGCGCATGTCCGCAGGAAACAAGGTGTTCGTTATTGTTTGCTAAATTACATATCTGTCACGCTAGTGTATATGCTTAACAATTGTTGATTTGAAATAAAATTATGTATGTATGAGTGTAATATGTCGATATTACGATACCCTAACGTGTGCATGTTTTAAACTGAATAACACTAACACGAACTAAAAATAGCATTGTTATTTACAATATAAAGATAACTTTTATTCATAAACAAAAACATACATTTTCCACGTCTTTAAAATTGGCGCAAATTATAGCGTGTATAGCTTTAACAAATATCTAAAACGATGAGATTTGGTCAAGACATTTGATTGACTATATTTATTTACCCCAGTAACAGTTATTCCTGTTCCTTTCATAAATCCGTTTGTCTGGTAAATTTCGGATGTTCAAAGGTATTCTCCCTGTTTGCCTTTTTAAAATGTGCTGACATTGGGACCTTCTATGTTAGCAGGTTAGTTATATTTTAAGGACGTGATGCTAGTACATGTGTAGCTTACATTCATACACATGTCATAGAAAAAATAAATATCGATGAGATTCGGCTAGGCTTGTGTTTGTGTGCTTTATTTTTTGGCCTGTAAAAATGAAGACATGTTTCCAAAATTGATTCTGTGAAGCATAATTGCAAAAATCTAAACCATGCCAATTTTAACTGAGTTTGAGAGCAATTACGTACCAAGCGTTTCTTTACAAAGTTTATCAAATGGCATTTTGACTCTGGGTCCAGCAGATTGGTTTCTATAAAATCGATAGTAAACAGGTTTCAGAAAAAAATAACTACGTATGTACAATATAAATTGATACATACTTTATTTAAAATAATTCAGTATAATCTTTACTACTTACAAAGTACAGTTTCGATAGTGTCGAAAGATAAGTATGACTTACTCTCTTTTGAAACAAAATGTTCACCTTAATTAAGAAAATCGAATTTCATTGATAGAATAAATGTGTCTCTTTTTTGCAGACTTTGAGCAATTGCTTTTCGTCCGAACAGTTTTAACTGCAACACGTCTTCTCACTGTGCAGAAAAATGGTAACATTATCAATGTATAAAGCATTTAAAATGTAAAAAAATCTAATGTGCAAAGAAGTGCTAGGTTCACTCTACATATATTATGTTACCCAGATTTTACCACATAATTCTCTTGCATTGCATATATCGATATTAAACTTTTCTGTTATGGATTATTAAATAAACTTTAACTGTCTTACCACATCCCCCCAAAAAACCAAATCTTATTTCAATACATTAAGTATATAAAGCTTAACATAGCATTAACCGAAACTAAATTCACGTTAGATATCATTGACGTTTTGTCCTAAATATCATATTAATTTGCTAAGAATAAATTGATTTACTGTATTTGTCATACTTGTAACACTTTTAAAAAATTATAGGTTAACCAAATTCATAAAAGTTGTTACAACCAAAGCATTCCAATTTGAAAGTCAAATATCACATGCATATAATTTATAATGTTTATTTATCTGAGCACTGTAGAAATGCCATCTTTAGACATTGGTTCGATAGATAGGGGAGATTAGTTTTTTAAGTTGCATAAAATTTGATTCGAAAGCATATAAATAGTTCAGAAAATATATCTACAAACAACTGAATTTCAATGAAAAACTGCAAATAAAGGAATTGTGTGTTCGATATCCTTTGCCTCTCGGTCTTTATCTGGTAAATAAATTTAGGTTTTTAAATAAGAACTCACCTATAGGTACAGAATCCAAAGAACTTGGCATAATATATTTTTATGCTGCTTTTAATTTTCATTGAACGATAACTTATTTTCGAGGAAGTCCACTTGGGAACATACATATCATCGGCAAACAACGTATTGTGTCTTTTATTGGTTTTACCCACATTGAACATGTATTGTTACCGAAACACTTCCACAAATGGTTCGATCGTTTCAATAAAAAAATTATGAAAACTTGTCAGTTTTATTTGGTATTTTTGTTTTAAAACGTCCATAAAATTTAAAATTACATTATCGTAATAAATTTACACAAATACTTTTTCGCTTTTTTTTGGACATTTTTATGAAATAAATATCTCACCGTCTTTTCGTATCTACCTTGTTGTTCGAAAAGAAAAGGAGTATTTCGCAAGGATTTTCTTTTCACTGGAAAAACATAGAAAACTTTGTGCATGGTTTTGAATTGCCTTAAGAGAAAATTTAAAGTGTCCACAAGTTTATCCTCGCAATCCCTCTTTTGTTGTTATTGGTCGATTATATTGAAAACAGTTGGTATCCCCCACCCTCATATAAAAACTTGGTTCTCATGTAAAAGCTGATTAAATTCATAAATACGCATTATTCTTATTTCCAACGACCGCCATGTATACATTTTAAATTGTTTAAGTAAGCTGTTTTAAAAAGAGCAGTATGCACGCAAAAACGCATTTTAGTCAGTTTACAACAAGGGACAATCTAATGAGACAACTAATATAACAGACTGGAATCAAAGCTCACATATTAAAAAAAATCGTTGTTACAGAGTATTCAGTTGTCAAATATTGTAATGACGACGCACATGCGCGAAACTTAAACTGGGGTAGATAATGCGGGGCATATTTATATATTTTGATTTATTTAGATTTTAGATTATTAAAAAAAACTGGAATAATAATCAAAAGTAGCTATTTTTCATGAATTATAATTGCAAGTTTACTATTTGGATTGAGTGACCTACGGAAGCGTATCGGGGCCTACACATGTTGTGTTTTAACTTATAAATTGTCCTTCTTTTAATTGTATTGTCAACATATAAAGTATTGTGACCTCTTATTTATGTAAATGAATTGAATTGTATCTTGTGATTTCTATATAATTTAAATCACTTTACTGAATTTTACCAGTTTTAATGCTATCTGCGTTATCGACTTTAAAAAATATGAAGTTTGAAGTGTTGATTTATGAATGTGAACTAATTATATTGAGATAGAAAATTAGACAAAGAACAGTAAAATAAATGCTTTATAGCCATGTCGATATCAATATGCTTTCATTTTTAGGGAACATATTGCGAAAATATTATTGAATGAACTTCGCGGGCGCAGGAGTTCTGAAGGTGACGTCACTGAATTCTGAATATAGCTGTAGACGGTACATGTAGACTGACATTGACATTTTGATATAAATCAGAAACAAAGAACAGTAATTTCTTTATAATAATTGCAATTAGTATAAGTATTTGTTATCGTTGTTAGAGGACTGCCGTATGATCTATATTTAAGCAGTTGGTCATGATCTTCTGTTTGGGTTACTCTCCTATAAACATGTTATATGAGTTTTGAGACAGATGCATGTAATTGAACATTTAAACTACATGAACCCCTTTACTTACACGTATTATATTTCCACCCCCCCCCCACTCCCACCACCACCACCATCACCACCACCAAAAAAATAAATGTTTTATTTACCAAAGCGTCGAAACAAAATATACAATAATTGTATTTGCTCTTAAATAATATTATGCATGAACTGATAGCATGAGCGTTGCGTTTTCTCATCATTATGATTTGATGCGAGTCTTTTTACCACGCGAATAAAGACAACACTCACGTCAAATCATGGTAATGAGAAGATGCAACGCTCATGCAGTTAGTTCATGCATGATAGTATTTGGTATCGTAGTTACATGTAGATTATATTGTAGTTGAGAGGTGTGGTGATTCATCCAATAAAATTGCTTTGAGATCGTGTAATATCAATTTGAAGACGAAGACAGATGGGTGAAACATTGTTCAACCTCATCGATTGGAGACCGTTGTAACAACGTGATTATTGAATCATGATCATAATTTGGAGGTAGGACTGCTCATATCTACCACCCATAACTGCGATTATTATGCGATATTTGGACGTTTGACATTAAAAGAAACATCTGAATTTTAGCGTTCAAATTCCTTTATTGTGGATTGAATTTCATGGAGCCAATATTCGTAGATTGGTATTTTTTTTAAATAGGTTAATGGTAACATTTCGTGGAAATTCTTGTATTATAAATAACAAATATATTAATACTATTATTCATAATTTGTTGTGGATTTAAACTCATGGATGACGAAAATTAGCATTAACGAAATCCATGAAAATAAAGCATACACGAATTCCAATGATTCCACAAATGTCATTCTACATGTGTATCCTACCGCTAGATTAAGAGTGAGGTGACGCACCATCAGAACTCCCGCCCCCGCGAAATTCATTCGATAACAATATTTTCGCATTATGTTCCCAAGAAATGTAAACATATTTATGTCGATATACCTATAATGTATAGATTTTCATTGTTCTATGTCAACATTTCTTTCTCGTTATGACTCAAACCCATTTTTAAATTATTATTTTAAACTCCGTATTTTGTTAAGTCGATATAGCAGATAGCAATAAAACTGATCAATTACAATAAGATGATTTAAATTATGTTAACTCATCTCAATACAATGCAATATGTTTGCATAAATAAAACGACATAATAGTTTATATGTTGATAAGACGATAAAAAGTATGACAATGTATAAGTTATAACACAACAAGTATAGGCCCCGATACGCTTCCGTAGTGACCTGCTCTACAGTACTAGTATGATGAACGCGTTATGATTTCTTTGGGAACTGCACACGCATTTGACGTGCACGTAGGTAGACAACGTGCAATTTTTTTAGCAAGATAAATCGGATATATACTGACAAAGATTCTTTTTTCAATTTCTTTTCAGATAAAATAAAGTTTATGTATTCAGAAGTTTATGTTGTTGGAATAGTTCGAAAGAAAAGCTACCTTTACTAACCGTAAATCTTTTTTTAGGTTTATTTATATACGTACACGACGTTGCAGTAAATGAATGATTAAAAATAATGCATGTATGACTTCGTGTCAGCTTAAAGATTTCTTAAATAATTTAATTTGGTTTTAGTTTATATAACTTTGTAGAGTTCTTAAATATGATCAGAAGGTATATAAATCTATGTTACAGCATTTTTTATTTCAAAAGCAAACAAAAAATTGCTTTGTATATAATAGTACAAATATCATTGAACACCAAACACATCCTGCTAAAAGGATTGTTTGAAATGAAATTGTTTCAAGTATGATATACAGAATTTATTTTAAAACCGGACATGGTACAGAAAGGATAGAATTATATTTGTAAAAAAACCCTGATACATTTAGATACATCGAAATTTTAATTAATCTGTTTCATAAGGGTCTATATCTTTGAATAAATAAATCGTGTTCATTATTTTCTATGTATTTACAATATGTGAGACTCAGAGGAAAAAATACGAAACTAAAAACCCAGCTTTGCACATGACAAGGAGTCTAAATATCAATATAGATATTTTTTTTAAACAGTAAAAATTATGCTTTTGTTAAATAAATGCACCATACTGAGTGTCTGATATTCCAAAAAAATACTAAAATTCTATACATTTCACATTATTGAAACATTAACACTGTGTATTTGCATTTTGATTTTAGAAGAATGCGAAGTCGAACAAAAAATTTCTAATTGAATTGAAAGAAACTAAGCTTTAAACATGAAAAAAAATCAGTTGATATTTGAAGACATTTGCTAAATAAGAAAAAGGTTCCTTTTGATAGTGACAATAAATCTTTAGCTAGTATACTCATACTTACTAAGGAGACTTTTTAAAAAGTCTTTAAGAGATTCTAGGAACTGGAAATTCATTGTTAACGAAACGATGATATATTATTTTCTCTAAGTCTAAACATACATCATAGTTTTTATAATCAGAATGCGGACAATGATTACAGAGATACATAGTATTGTCCATTGGCCAAAGATACCCCTAAAGTCAAGAGAAGTCAGTAAACATGATATACAGTTTACTTAGGGACTCACCTTTTAACCACATGATTTTTTGAGATTGCTCAATACATATTTTCATTTATTTCATTTAATGTTATTTTATTTAAGCACAACTATGCTTGTTGCGTTTATTTTCAAGTTTCATGAATAAATATTAACTAGATATACCTGCTTTGAGTACAGTTTGTGATGTAATATTTATTATTCATGTTACAAATATTGTTTAATGCAGACAACATTTTGCCTTTTTGTTCTATTTTGCACAAAAAGACACTGATAGAAATTTAAAGAGCCAGGTACGTTAGTACTGAAAATTGGCCCTGGCAAAAATAATGTCTGTGAAAAGCTAGTTCTAAAAATATTTAATTTAACATATATCTATCACTACTTTTGAAAATACAGCACTTTAAAGTGACGATATATATGTACATACTCCGTCATCAATTTTGCAATGGATTCATTAACATGGCACATTTTTTCTGCATTTAAAAAAAATCAGTAGCTCATGTAATAATAGTACATGTACATATAATGTGTTTGAAAAGGGGTTTATTTACAATTAAAGATTATAAAAACAAACACATAATCCATCTCTGCATTTAATTTGACCTTTTTGCACTAGAAATCCAACAACAGATACGCAAGCACATTTTTCCTAAAATGACCATTAATAACACATTATTCAGGATTGCTTGATAGATAGTTGATGTTAATTATATAAATTACATATTGCTTGTGAAACCCTATTTATATTAAACTGTATTTAAAAAAAAAACCAAAAGAAATAGTTGAAAACCAAATCATTAATAGCATTTTAACTTATACATGCCCTACATGTAAACATATTTACGATGCAAGCTTTTTAATCTTTGATCCGACAAAATTAACTTAAAATTAAACGTTTGAATCTATTTAGAGTAACAGTAATGTATTCTATGTGTACATCAATTTACAACAATTAATATAATTTATACATGAAACAAAAAGTGAATAAAAGATGAGAGCATAACTCATGTAATTATGTAAAAAAGAATTTATATAGGATATATAAATGTATCCTAAACAAGGTGGCATCAAATTTCAGGGTTATAAAATTGTACCAACAAATCTGGACAGGTATAAACAAATTAATAAATTAACACACTTGAAATGCATTAACACTTAAAATGCAAAAATACCCCAGTATGCAACATGATACATTCAAATGTCATTCCTCTGTGGCTTCTGACCCGCTGTCGCTTTCATCAACAACCTCAGCAACCTCAGGAAAAATGGCTGCATCACATACAGAATCTAACCAGTTCTTGCTCTGTTCAAGGTTTACGCCAGAGTATCTGGCAAAAGACAAATACCATATAACACTGGCAATATGTGCACAGGTTCCAACCACTCTTGCGCCTGATTTACAACAGCAATACCACGAAGTCACCACCCCTTCCTCAAATCTAATCCAGCATAGGTAGGATTGGCTAGATGTATGCCTGCTTTGAATCTTTACGGCAAGGAGACCTGGTTGGTGATGATTAACACAAAGTTCATACCCTTCTTGACCCATATGTTCCTGGGTGTAATGTTTGGCTAACTTAACTTGGTAAACTCCAAGAGTAAGTTCCCGGATTTCTTCTTCTGTATATCTAGGAAAGTCTGGGACATCAACGTTCTCATCATCGATCTTTCTCCAGACGTATAGTTTCTTCTGCAAATTCTTTGAATCAACCTCAATCTGCAGCAGATTAGTCTGTGTGGAGAGGTGACGCATCTTTGCGGCTATCTTCAAGTCATTCTCTTCATTTCCATTGCTAAGAGGTGGCCTACAATAACAATTGCAATTCAATAAGAACTTTTGTAATAGGACCTAAAGATGTGTTCAGGATATTGTTGGTTTTGTAATTTTATACATTATAAATATGCTTGATGAGTACCTGTATTTGTTGCAGATAGCACTAATGATCCGCACATATTCCCCGACATATGGAATTTGAGAATTAGGGAGCTGTCTTGCCAAATAGCGCCATGTCTTAATTCTGGCATTTACTGATTCCACTACCCATCTTATCTGTAATCATCATGGTTAAGAAAAACTTTTTATCATTCTATACATTTACCAATACATTACAATGTACATGGTATATATAATTTTTAAGGACAAAAAAAATTAATATGTGTACATGAATAATTTTGAATATACCTTTGCAATCAACCGAGAACTATTGGCATCTTCGGTTGTGTGTTGCTTATGTCCTCTTTGTAAAAAGGATGGCATTTCCATCTGAATGCCAAGGTCAGCTAATACTCCTGCTGAGTCTCTGAAGCCCCGGTCCACTATCAAACTGTCATCCTCTTGAAGCCAGGTTTTGATTTCTTCAGTGTCTGTACTAATGATATGGATGAGGATTTTGGCATCAGAATTTTTCCCATCAGCAAAATAAGGTCCTATGGCAGAAACAATGTAACCTGTGGTGGTGACAATCATCATTGGTTTCAGCAGGTGCCTGTTTAATAAATATTTCAAGTCATGAATATAAAATCCACTTCTAAATAACTGTGAAAATGTCTTAAATTATTATATTGTATTACATGTTTCAAATGGTCAAATAATCTTTTTATTATATGACTGGTACCGGTACATGTAATATATTGTTTTCCTGTAAATGTGTAGTACGTTATAAAAATACTTTTGTGCTGAGATTGCACAAATATTTTCTTATTGATTTAACTTAATTAATATGTTAAAAACAAAATTTGATACAATAATTTTATCTTTAGATTTTTACCTTTGTTTCTGCATACTGTACGTATGACCGCCTTTGAAAGAAAAACTGTGAACTTTTTTGTATGTTCTATCAAGAACCAGTGTGGCTTGGTTGATGGTGGGAGAAAAAAGTTCCTTGGCGAGGGGTCTTGTGTGCTCACTAATCACAGCATCTCTGGTGATGAGTTTGAAACCCAAGTGGTTTGAGACAATTAAACTTGTTGGACAGAACTTGTCTTATAGAAGATACAGCTCGCCTTATCTGAATTAGGAAAAAAAAAGGAATATTAGGCTATAAATTCCATCTAGTAAAAATACATGTAATATTCCCTATAAACTTCACTCACTCACTCAGCATACCAGTATAACCTGACTTATGAACCACTTTTGATTCTCTTAATTCAAATATACATGTATTTATTAATTTCCTGTTTAATTGTAATAGCTAGGCTTTTCACCAACCTGAGGTTTTGACATGTTGAACAAAACTCCTAGCATGTTATTGTCCAGGCTGTCTTCATTTTGGTCAGAAAAATTGCTAAGCAAGTTCTCACAGTTCTTGTCTTTGATGGTCTTATGTCTGCCGATTGAACATGCAAAAGCAAGTCATCAAAGTCGCACTTCCTAAGCCCAGTCAATGTAAGATAGTCCCTGTCTGACAATGATGAAGGGTCATCAAAATCTATTCTCTTGGATCCTCTTTGTAGGGCCTCTTCTCTGAGCTGTTCTACAAGTTCCATGATAGTGGTCCTGTTGACAATACATGTATCTTTGGGTGGTACCAGATTTTCTATTGACTCTGTGTTGATGATGTCATTTACAATGTTGGCTGGACAACAACGAGCACCTGTTAAAATGAAGAGTTTAAAATTAAGTTTACAACATGAGTCAAAATACTTATTTACTGTAATCTGCATTTGTTACATTGATTTATTATAAACATAATAATCATTAAAAACTACAGTAGATAGATAAATGTACATGGACACATATGAATATACATGTAAGAAGAAATATTAAAAAAAAGATCATACGGAAGGTTTCACGCATTCTAAGTCATTACATATCAGTTGTCAAATCCTTAAAGGGGCATGATCACGATTTTGGTCAAAATTTTTTTTTCTCATTTTAATGTTTACAGTGCTTCTGTAATACATTTCTAATAGTCAACCAAAATTTGAGTGTCATTCGTCGAGTTTTTTGTTATGTAAACAAAGCTCAGGTCATGTTTTTGTTAACATTTTAAATGTTGAAAAAAAAATTCTAGGTTAAGACATAAAATGAATGTGACAAAAGGTAGGAACTGCCTTTTTATGTTTAAAACGAATTAGCAAATAAAAAAATCAGCTTGAAAAAGAACTTTTACCGGTATATTGAACCAACGTAAACAAAATATCTTGTTTTACATAACAAAGAATTTAAGCTCTGTGTCTTGCTTATAATACTACTACTAATACTGAAATGTTGGTTGATAATTAGAAATGCATTACTAAATCATTATAAACATTAAAAATTGAAAAATAAAATTTGACCAAAATCGTGACAATGCCCCTTTAAAACTCATCCGGAATTACATGTGAACAAATTGAACTGAGTTGTTCTGGATATAGATTTTAAGTTTCACGTGATTGCGATTGCTGTCTAAAATAGCGGAAATGCCCCAATGAGGAAATAATTAAAATTTAAAGTCCGTTTGATGTCAATAGTCAAAAATATGCATTCATAGAGAGTGCATCTTAATCAACATACAACCTCGAGCTCTATAAGTAAAGCATCGGGATTACTGTAAGGCTGTCTGCTGGTGTTATATGCCACTCTGCTGGATTTACATTCTTCTTCGCTTGCATGGCTATGAAGCAGAATAAAATCTTTTAAATTTATGTAATGGGCCAATGAATAATTTTATTTTTTCCGTTATTTAATCGGATTTATTTACTTTTGAATGCCTTATTTTTCAAAACTTCATCTATTTATATCAGATATAAATGGATGAAGATATAACATATGTTGACATCTTCTAAAAATCTTGTAAAAATTCGTATCGCTAATCATTGGCTTGTGCGTCACTATGTTTCTTTAGATGCGAGAATTACTAAAATAATACGCAGACTTATGTTTTAAATTCTTTACCAAATTAGGAAGACTGAATTACATAATAAATCATTTAATTTAAGTTATATATCAATTCGTTTATTTCTCAACGTTTTAAAAAATTTCAACCTGCAAAAGTGGGATCGATATATACATAAATGTTTGCATTATTCACACAATTCACCATATCCATATATGTATGTCAAATGTTATTCAGAAGTTTTTGTACTTTTGGCCAATATATTTTGATGAGACCGAGAAAACGGAATTTCACTATTTCAATACATAGTTATAAGAAGGAAAACTATGTTAAAATGTAATTCCATTTTAACAGTTGTCTCTACGTATACTATACATGTATACAATGTAATACAATTTACAGAGTAAAATAGGTTCTTTTGAAAATATGGGGGTTTTTTTGCTAAATTTAATTGAAGATGTAATAAAAAATATTTTATCATTGAAACAGGTCGATACTTACACATGTTTTAGTGCATTATTTTAACATTGTCATAAAACAAATTTTATTTGAACATTCTGGAATACACAAATTAGTGATTATGTGTACGCAGCCCTGTATCTCGTATTCAAAATCCATTTGCAATGGATAATTATACTTAACCTCTGAATCTCATCCGGAACACACTTATTTTCAGATTTCCTTCCTTGTCACTATAATTGATTTATTTGTTTAATTGTGTTTCATAAGCAAATACACATGCAACAAGACAGTAAGTTTTTTTATTCATTTTTTTTTTTGTTTAAAATTCAACTTTTCAGATTTCAATCTCTAAATCAATTTCATTTTTACAGTGCATCTACATTGGTGTATCAGTCTCGTTTTGTTTTTCATTTCGTACCCTGAGATTTGTTATTTGTGTTGCGATGGAAGGTATGTCGCTTTTATTCTTTTATTTTGATATGTTTTAAAGACAGTTTTGTAATAGACAAAAATGTACACTATATGCCTTACTACTTCAACACTATTATTAAACTTTTTCTTTCATTTTTGAACAGTTTGTAAACAGATTTGTATAATTCAGACCAGTCTGGGTAACATCGAACCTGAAAAGTTAAATACTACTCTTAAGCCATATCTTGTTGTTTTTTTTTTTTTTGTTCGTTATTGTTTTTGTTTTGTTTTAATTTTGGGGGTTTTGGTTTTTTTTTAAGGAAAGTGTTGTTTTTTTTGGTTTATTTTAAGGTGTAATATATCATTTAAGTTTGCATAATTTTTATACACTAATTTATATTACAAATTCAAAGTAGAAATCTTCAAATCAAAATCATGAATTAAGAAATGTGCTATATATATGTATACATTATTCATACCCTGATAATATATCCGCATGTCATACAAAACATTCTCCTTTCATATTACGTATCTTTTGTATATGAACCTTATTTTGGTCGAATAGATTTTTGAACATTTTTCTATAATTGCATGTGAAAGGGTTACTATAAATACCAATAAAAGTGTAAAAAAAAACCAACAACTAAATGGACGCGACTGCTGCAAAAATTTAAACCAACATTAAATTAGAGACTTCTTTTAATAGGTTACTGATTTCAATTATAGGAAGGCAAAAAAATTCTCATATTTCCTGTGTGTTTTTTAATAGAAATAAAAATGAAGTTAAAATTAACAACACATTCTCAGATGAATGCATAGTGTCAATTCAAACAACGTGGGCCAATAAAAGAGCAAGTAAGTTACGACAAATTATACACCATTGCAAGAATTTGTAGTTTAAGAAGGCTTTGAAATAAATCTTAACAAATACTGACTAGAATGTGTATATGTTACAAATAAATAAAATATTTGTTCCATTATTATTTACAGTTTCATTTAAATTACTCCACAAGATCAAGAGAAATTTTGTTCAATTGTCAATTCATCTTTATAACATATTTCATAAATTTATTCTTGAAAATGGATTTAAAGCCTAATTCAAGTATGTATTTTTTTATAGGAGAAAAATCAGCAGACTTGTGGGATTGCTTACAAATGCAGATATGTGCAGTGAATGTCACAACAAGTAAAAATAATTCATGTCTGTGTACAAGAAAGCTGTGCGCAAAAATTAAATGCATTGTTCTTCAGAAAGATTGTACTCACTTGACAGTCACTTGCAAGATGGATACAGTGCCTGCGAATCACGATGATTGTTTCACTTATTCTGTGACTGACAAACTAACAGGTAAGAGGACCCAATGAACCAAGTGTACGTTCATGAATCATAAGATAACTATAAGGAACCAAACCGAAAATGAAAAATAAAACATTTGTTGTAAATAACTTATAGCTTTACTTTTAAATCTTACTTATTTTTTTTAAGAATTCGCATACACGTATATTTTTTTATTCCGTAAGGATATGAAATTCAAGCATACATTCGACCTGAAAATGACAGAAAAAAATGAATGTTTTAAGGGGAAATCAACTTTTAAAAATGTGTATCGCTGTTTATAAAAACAAATGATCCTGCGCTATTCGAACTCGGGACATGCAGGCTCATAGACTGATGCAATACCCTTTGCGCTGCAGAGATAAAAAACAAATATTGGTGACACAACCAGTTTCACAATTGGTTGAAATCGCGATGTTCTGACGTACTGTTCTAAAATGTAATAGTCACATGGTTTCGAGGAACCTTAAACTTACAAGTAACTATTTGTATGTACTTGAACCTTCTGCCAAAAAAATGTTTTTCCCATTCATATGAAAGAGAAAACATTTTCTCAAAATGTGCAGCATTTTTATTGGTATTTTCATGTACAATTATCATTTATTCATTTATATGCTAGTCATATTTAAATGTAAAAATAAGAAATGATGCAAGTAAACCATCACGATCGGAATGCAACTAGCGCTGTATTATTAGAAAAAAACTTCAATATGTTAATTTGAATTGCTGTTTGGGTATATTTTCAGATCATTACATACATATCCTTGAGAAAGACACTTTTACAAAGCATGGGAAAAAGGAATATGAAGACAAAGAGATTCATTTGAGTATTAGAAAGTACGGTTACTTCTCTTGTACAAGCTGGAGATTTCATTACATTTATTTATCGTTTATGAGAATAAGTAATATTGACGGTGTCGAAAACTAGTTTAAACTAGAGCCGAGCTCGTTGCAAGCAACGAGAAGGTCTTCCGTTACAGCTTCAATTCGAGACAATCTGATTAAAATCATATCCTTGATCCCCTCCTTGTTTTTCTATTTTCGCTACAAGAGGATCTGAAGAAACCCCTCTTGAGATCACCCCCTGTTGAACGTTTGTTTATAAATATACATGAGTTATTCTAGCAATCAGAGCAAGTGTTAGAAACGGTAATTTCGGGTTACAAACAAAAATGGAGTTGTACGACGAAATGATGCCACATGTTCGTGAATCTTTCGGTATCAGCAAGTAAGAGATGGAGCATAAGTTGATATTAGACGCCCTTAGGGAATCTAAAGAATGTATTGGCATAACTTCCAAATCATGTAACTGAGGAATGGAACCGACGATTTCATTGGTCAAAGCAAAGTTCCCCAGGAGGTGACCTCAAGTGTTGTTTCTTCAAATCATCGTATAGCGACTATAGAAATTTTAATCAGATTGCAAGTCAAGAAAGAATTGTCATTCAGTCTTAATAAAACCACCCCTCTTCTTCTTACACTTGTCAGGGTATGACAGTTATTGATAGGAGGTCATCTTCACACTACCTTAACTTCTGACCAATCAGGGCTTTAGAAAATCAATTTGAACTCTTCAAAAGGAGACAGAAAAATTAATTCATGCCTATTTTCTATATATTACTGCAACCTCCAGACTGCATAGTATTGAAGAGTTACACTTCTCATAAAACAGATAAAGGCATGTCTGTAATAAGCGAGGGGTATATATTTAGATTGTATGCAAATTTAAAGGTCATAGAAAGGTGACCTCTTATTGATACCTATCCGACCCCGTTGAGTGTAAGGAGAAAAGGGTGGGCTGTCATTAAACTGGATTGTCAATATGATAATAGTAAATTCAGAAAACGAGGCTCACTTTCAAAGTATTATTTTCCTACCAGACAGACTCTCCTTTTAACTCATTTCACGGTTATATCAATTTATGATAACTTAAAACACATCTCTTATATGTACATGTATTTAATTATTCCAACCAGAAACTCGATAATTACGTTTACATGTATGTACAACTGATGACAGGATTCAAACTACTGGTATGCCTATATCATAGTGTAAAATCACAAAATCCACTGCGCTGATACTTGGAAAAAGTGTTTTGTTTCATAAACATTTCGATTCTCTATAGTCATACTTAAACCTCTACCGCTAAAACATGGAATAGTTTATGTAAAGTGCAGTGTTAAAAGAACACCAATTGTAAATAAACAATAATGCCTTCTCCCATCTGAGGGTGCGCTATTAGTATACGAGACTGAGGTGCTCAGTGGTAGGGATAACTATCCGTATAATGTTTGGCCATACAGGCCTCAGTATTGTTAGTATATTTATCTGAAATCTTCACAAGCAAGTAAAAGAAATTCACAAATCTTCAAAATCATAATCCGCGGCAGTGGTAGGGGTTGTGAGGCATCTCTAACTTCATTTTTCCAAATAGGATTTTGTTTTGAATATCCCAATATTTTTTTTTTGCCTTGAGCGCTCATCTAGAAAGTGTGTGGAGGTGGGGGTGTCAATACCCTAAAATTTAATTTTCTAAATGTAAATTTCAGAAAATGTTGGCAGGGGTGGGGGCAGAACTCCAACTGAATCAAAAATCCTTTTTGTCACTTTTGTGTGACAGGAAGAGAGACCTCTGGTTTACAATTATTTCTATCATGTCACATATACATGTTTTAGTTATAATATTTTGGAATTTTTTAAAGATACAATGTCATTTATTTGATAAAAATCATATATTTATGCATACATGTATTAACATGTGACGTGTGAACCTAAAAGTAATCAATTTTGTTCAGTTTTTTACTTGAGTAACAGAAAGGCATAAACCAGCGTTTTGTTCAGAGCACTGTGTACATTGTATATTTAAACCAAACCAAAAGAGATGGTGTGACGTCAAAGCAATTTGTTTTTGTTTTTTAAACAAAAGAGTTCTACATAATGTCAACCTCCAGAAAATACGATTTCTCTAACTTTAAAATTTACAACACATGCGCGGATCCAGAAAATTTTTCCAGGGGGGGGGGATCCGAATTGAACGTGGGGGGGGGGGCTACACTATTCATCAGAAATGTTGACAAGCAAAAATAACAAAAAACAAAAAAAACCTTATTTCCCAAGATCAGGAAATTCCTTATCCGTGGGGGGGGGGGGGGGGGGGGTAACGTAGTTTGACTATAACTTGAAAAATTGTACCTGTCAAAATTTTTTTCTCCCATATTCATGATATGCCTAATCCGATTCATGATATGCCTATTCCGTGGGGGAGGGGGGTGCGAATATGCTATTAACTGCATTTTTTTCAATATCACTCTTAATATTTCCGCTTCCGACGCCTTTCCAAAACATATTTGTGTTTTCCAGGGGGGGGGGGGGGTCCGAGTCGTATTTGCGATAATTTCACTATGTAAATTTAATAACTTCTCATTTTTCAGGGGGGGTCCGGACCCCCCGCCCCCCCCCCCCCCCCCCCCCTCTAGATCCGCGCATGCAACAATTAATAAAATCCGTTTAACAACACATATCTATACCATTTAATTGTAACTTTGAGAAGTGCATACATTTTTGGGAGGCAACTGTGTCGCTAGTCTGTAAGTCAAGTGAATTATGTCCCAAGGTCTTTTAAAGAAATAAGAAACTGTCAACACTTGCAGTACTCTGATGATTTCTATGGCGACCGACTGCATTGAATAACGTATTTCATAACTTCTAAACGTGAGAACAAATAATTATTATTTAAAATCTTGGACTTAAAACTTTTAACTTATATTCAACAATTGACCACTACAGTGATAGCTCACTTCCAAGTGTATTTTAATTACATAACAATTGATGATCTGCATCCATAAATTACCTATGGCTATCTGTGTCCAGGGTTGTGTGCAATTAAAGGCCGAGGTTTTTAACCGGTCAGTTTACCTTAGGTAAGTTCAGGTGGGGGTGGAGCCTATATTGAAAGAGGTGTGAAACCCCGAGGGAAACACGCTCGCTTGTGTATACATGTCTATATACACGGAGTATTAAAGTGCTCTCAAAAGAGTTTTTCCGTTTATTTAAAAAGAATATCGTATTTACATGTATATGTACTTATAAAACAAATTGCTCTTCGTTGAAATGAATATAAACGCATGAAAAACCGCGTGCGACATGTGCAAAATCTTTCGTTTGATTGAACAAGTTTCTGTCGGGATTAACTGAGAATATATCCTGATGTTTTGTGAATTAAACAATCACCCCACCGTACTCAAATACTAATGCTACTTTGCAACCAATGCTTGTAAATCTTTTCCGATCAGCTGCTAAATAAAAGTGCACAATAATTCTACCAGCTGCGCATGCACCAGAACTGTCTGTACTTGTTTCTCTTCCGGTTTCAGCTCGTGAAATTTCTCAAAGAAATGTGATAACTAACGATATTCATCGTGAACGCAATATTTGATTTCATTTAATTATTTATTCTCAATTATTCACAAACATCTTTATTGATAAACGGCGTCTTTCATGGATACATGATCGGCACCACATGATTTTGACAGACTTTAGGTGATCAGCGCATTTAGTGTGGTACATAACCAAGTACGAGTAAATTTTTAATTCATATCTTTTAATATTTCTTTTGTTTAAAGTGCTAAAAGATAGCGATTTATCGTCACGGTTTGCATCAAATCAAAAGAAAAAAGTTTATTACACCGTCGTCGCGAGCGCTGGGCATGGTATACACAGGACGAGTAAACAAATGCCAATCATTTTCTAACATCCAAACTGGGGCCTCGATTTAGTTGATTAACAAGGGTTACACTGACCAGGTAAATTTGAAGGCGGTGCTTATTTTTCGGTCGCACGGGGTGATTGAATTAACACGCAGACTGGCCGAATAAACACACAGATGGCAAAGTGAAACACATTAGGAAGAACGTTAACAAATAAGGAGTCACCAAAAATTGATTTTCGACACATATTAATTTTCGATTTTTGTTCGCCAATTTTTAAAATTCAGCTCGAGCACTGGGGGGGCGGAGCAGCACAGAGATGACTTTGTTTTTAAACTTCCTAGAATGCTTCGAAAATTAATGATTTTTTTTACTATGTCAACCCTCTTAAAATTTGGTACAACTCTTAAGAAAACTTATTTTACTTTCTACACTATTTAATTTTTGTGTTGGTCGATTATTAATTCTTACACCAGTATATATACATATATCCATGTGCATATATGACTCGTTGGCCAGGCGAAGTTTGAATATTGTCTTAAAAGTGTTAAAGTCTGTAAAAAGTCTAAGCAATAATTAACGGAAATGATCATGAGTAACTACAGTCGATTCATCGTCGGACCCCACGGGTTTTCCATCCGTTACAGTGCTTGAAATCAGTGTAACGGATAGAAAACCCGTGGGTTCCGACGATGCAGTATATTAATCTTACATGTAAGTTAAACACATATCAATTTTACATATGCCGGTAAATATCTCGGAATATCATTATATTTAATCTTTTATTTATACAATCGGCATTGCATATTTAGAATCGAATTGATAGATTACTTTTATTCAATTAATGAGAGGTTTTTATAAGATTTTTCGCCCTAACGTTTAAATCAACGCTAAATCAACTGAATAAGGGAGATAAATTCATCTTTCATCTAAAACCAATATAAATGAAAATAAAATAAACAAATAGTTTTGTGTTCGTACAAAATATCAATAAACATACACGTGTGATAAGGTACATGTAGATGTCCCCTCGCGCGCGATCTTCTCGGCCATGTGCGAGCGTGCGAGGGATGATCATCATTTAAAGGGGTAATCTTTGTGGTTTTTTGTTGTTGATCTAAAACATTATTAGTACAGTTCTTGTACAAACCCACCATTGATTTATGTCTGACGATGTTTTGGATTAGGAATAATATCGAATTTTATAATTTTCAGAATGACTTCTTAACTTACATTTTAAATAAAACATCAATAACTTAAAATTAAAACAGTTCCTGTATTTGCGGCTATATAAACTCAAAACCAGTACATGAAAGACGCGAATCTGGTGTATTAGATAACCGCTGACCGCTTGGTAGTGCACCCGCGGCCGAGGAGCCCGCGGCCGATCTCCTCGGCCGCGGGCGAGGAATAGGTTACGTAAAGTTACAACACACACAGCTCAGAACCCAGGAATATCTGAAATGTTTGCAGTATAATCACACCGTACAACCGATTTGAATCATTTCATTCAAGTGCCGTGTGATACATTCAAAATTGTTTGTTTACCTGGACAGCAGACGTTCACTGAGGAAAGAAATGTTCTTTATTATCAATCTTAAACAAATATGAATCTCATAATAATTGGTTAAAAGTAAAGTTATATAGTTGCGCTTTTATCATAAATCTAGTTTTTTTTAAAGCATTGTAACATGAAGAATTTTGAGCCATTTTCTGATGCAATTTTGCGAGAGAAATACAAACTTTGAGGTTTGGACACTTCACAAACTAAAACGACGTGTGCTATTGAAATAATACAATACCAGAAAAATAGCCTATTATCTAAGCTTTGATTTGATATTTGCAGAAGTTTCTATAATTCATTCCTGTAGCTGCTATTTTAATTTTAGCAACACAACCTCGAAGAAATATGATACGTTCAAAATCCGTTGGATGATACATTCAAAATATGTTTCTAAACCAGTAATGATACACTCATGTGCTGTTAAATTCAGCCAAAATGACAGTTTTATCGCATAAAATGATACATTTTTAATTGGAATAGGAAGTATTTGAAAAATAAATAGACAACAACATTATATTTAGATAAAAACTAATGAAAGATTATTTAATAATTGTTTATTCCTTTTATTGCCTGTTAACAAACGTTCTTGAATGAATTTAGAAAGTAAACAGGTAGATCTATGACTACTGGAACTCACGACCTCTGGAACCCATTCTCCTAGCACTGAGCGGCAGAAAGGCAGCGAAAAAAGTGGACAAAGGAAAATCTGGTTTTTAAATTTTAGAAAGTTAGTTTTAATGCAAGGTTCTTAGTAAACTGGTCTGTCGCACAATAATTGATAAGTTGGTAGGGCACACTTCCATGTTGTGACGTACTATTCATCGAAATAAAGTTAAGTAAGGTTTTATGAATAGTTTCTTTCACACAGTATTGTCACCAAACAGCGTAGCGCAGTGGGTTAGAGGATTCACTACAAATCTGTATGTCATGAGTTCAAATCCCTCTAGTAATTTTAATATTTTTACCTTTCCGAACGTATTAAACGTATTTTTTGGTTAAACATAGTAAAATTTGCAAATTTTAAACCGATGAAAGTATTTTAATTATAATATACTCCAATCTACATTAATATCGACAGATGTCCATACCAATTTAAGTTGACTGTCATCGAGGGGCCCAGAAACAGGCCTAGGTACTTTTGGCTGTTTATTTTATCTAGCTGTAGATAAAGTTTAAAAGATGGCATTTATGTGTTTGATTTTTAAGTTTCAGTACCTACCCTTTCGAAAGGAATGTTGTACAGTAGAATACTTTTAATAAAAAAAATATAACATTTGACATGGCTTTTTAAACTTAAACTTGCTTTTCTTGTACAAATACAAATATTGTATGACTTCCTAGCTTAATTACCTTTTCCGTGCAAATGCTTAGATCCCCAATAATTATGCAATATGATTAAAATAAGATCCTCGATCCGCTCCTTCTTTTTCCGTACACGTGTAGCGACAATAGAAAAACAAGGAGCGGATCGAGGATCTGATTTTATTCAGATTGAATAATTATGAATCCTTAGTAAATATGTACAAAAGAAGGTACTAGTTTTTCCAGACATTGATTTTTTATTTACATTATTTAAATCAACATAAAACAATTGTCCAATTTGCCACAAACTTTTTATATTTACTTACACAAAATTTGGATATGGAATTAAGGTAGAATAACACATCATCACAAAATGGATGACCTTTGATCGAAACGATATTTCGCTTTATTAAAGTTTCGGGCTTGTGATCCGAACACCCCGAGTTCAAATCCCGCAGGGGCTTTTGTTGTTACTTTTATACTTATTTGAATTTTTTAGACAATCATTTTTTATCCCCAAACTGCAAATTTTTTGTTTATTTGACATATGTACAGTTTATTTATCATTATTTCTTTCATAATCAAATAATTCACTGTAACTTTGAGTGACTTTTTCCAGGTGTGTTATTCCACCTTAATTAAAAATCAATTGAACAAGTACATACTACATCCGTTCATTGTACTCAGTACGTTTATAGCTTCCTAAACTAAAGAAAGAATACATACATTTATCAGGTTATTGTAAAATATCTAAGTCGCGTTTAATTGTATAATATTTACATCCATCAAATATGATTCCCTCTGTTTCTTACGGATATTGATTGTACACTCATATACGAGGGTTGTCCAAAAAGTTCGTGGACAATCGCGTTTTTGTCATTTTAAATGGGTTTATATATACACATTGTATATCTAAATCTTTTTCATAAGATTTCAAATCAAACTAAAGTGGTTTTAAATGTTTTCTGTAGAAATAAACTAGAAATTTAATTCATCAAAGGGTCGCGGAGAGTACGCACGGCCCAGCGTAAAATTGTCCAAACCTTGGAATTGAGTTTTTAGATATGAATATTTACAGTTTTTATAAAACAAATTAAAACTTCATAATCGTCTATTGTAATGTATTCGCAATGGGGTACGTCATTTTCATACGTCATTTGAAGCTATTTTCAAACTAGAAGAGATCGAACTTTTAAAAGATATGACGGCAAGAACATGTCTTTAAAAACGGCTGAAAAAAGCGACGTCAGCTGACCGTATGGAACAGCGCGCCATCATAAAGTTGTGTCGACTGGGGTAAAACACCGATAGAAACAAAAACGAGAGAGAAAACAGGAAAAACATCGAAATAGTTCGAGTTTACTTATCCACAAGTGGCAAAAGCGATGTTTTGACGGAGTATGCGATTGTACACTCTGACCAAACGGTGAATGCGGCATATTACTCTCAGGTAAACCCAATACTACGACGTTATAGAAACGTCATTATAACTCAACGTCAGACTGGGCCGTGTGGCCTGTATATATAATGATAACTCCAATACAAAAATTTACATTGCTCTGATTTTTATACATATACATTGTTATACTCTTTATTAAAATATTATAATGATTTCTTGATAATGGCGCTGTTATTTTGAATTAAATTACAAGTGTCCACGCACGAACTTTTTGGACAACCCTCGTATGTAGTTCTGTAAAAGCTGACTGGAATGAAATCATCGATTGGTCGAAACCTTCAGCATCATTAACTGCACGAGATAATCATGCTAATGTCTGATTCAAATTCTTATAGAAGACATTTGGTTGTTTCTCTTCTCTAACGCACTGATGCGCATGAACAATATTCTAGTTGACTTTACTTACTTTTTACGATCAATTTATTAATTTGTTAAAAGAATGTAAATAATAACAATATAATGCTTTCTTTAATGATTCATGCAGGTTATGAAGGTAGCGACCATTGCAGAAAAAATACATAACCACTAACGCGGGTTATGTATTTTATTCTGCAATGTCGTCACCTTCATGTCCCCCATGAATCACCAAAGAAAGCATTTTATTGTTTAGATATAAACTTGTCGTTCAATTAATACGGTGATTAAGGGTGTATGAGACGTTTTATTTCTTTTTGAAACCATATATTTTTGTTGTACAATTCGTCAAATACACCGAAAATCAATATTTATCTCTGTAAAACAGAACTATTTAATTAAACATTTAGTCGGTACAACTTTTGAATGTATCATCATACAACTTTTGAATGGATCATTGTAGCAAGGACAACGGACGTTGAACGTATCATTTTTCTCCCAGGGTGTGTTGTTAAAATTGAAATAGCAGCTACAGGAATGAGTTATAGAATTTTTTGCAAATATCAAATCAAAGCTTAGATAATATGCTATTTTTCTGATATTGTATTATTTCAATAGCACACGCCGTTTTAGTTTGTTAAGTGTCCAAACCTCAAAGTTTGCATTTTTTCCCAAAAATTGCATCAGAAAATGGCTCAAAATTCTTCATGTGACAATGTCTGTTAAAAAATGAGATTAATAATAAAAGAGCAACTATATAACTCTACTTTTAACCAAAAATTATGAGATTCATATTTGCTTATAATTGACAATAAAGAACATTTCTTATCTAAGTGAACGTCTGCTGTCCAGGTAAACAAACAAATTTGAATGTATCACACGGCACTTGAATGAAATGATTCAAAGCGGTTGTACGGTGTGATAATAATGACTAAAATCTACCAAATAGAAGTTGTTTTTTTTTTACTTAAAACCCACAATTGATCTATGCCTGATATTACTTCCGATTGAGAATGACATTTCTTTTATTAATTTACAGAACGTTTTCTTAATTGACACTCTATCATTTAATTCAATTTGAGAAGAATAAACGTCTATGTATGATCAAAATTAAAACAATTCTTGTTTTCGGCTAAATGAACTCATAAATTGAGAGACGTGACTCCGGTGTATTAGATAACCGCTGACCGCTAGGTAGTCCAGCCGCGACCATGGCGACCGACTTTCTCGGCCGCAAGCGAAGGATAGCTTACGTAATGGTTCACACACACAGCTCTGATTCCAGATATATTTTAAATGCACGCAGCATGATAACTAAAATGTATCACATAGATTTATTTTTTCCGGTAGTTTGTGTGATTTACTAAAAAAGAAAAAGAATGTTTATATTTTCTGTTTCTCGTTTTTTTAGGATTGTGCAGAATTTACGAAGATGACTTAAACTCCTCACATAAAAGCATGTATCCTAAAAAAATTATGTTTTTCTTATGAATTAAAGCCTCCTTTTCAAACAGGCATACTGTCTGTCGTAACTTAATGTCAGTTGTACGCACAATGACTTTCGTTAACTTGCCAAATAAACACAGGTACATGTTAACATGTAAAGCTTTTTACACGCATACTACACAACTCACCAACAAAATAACATTGTAACGACATTTATAGGATCTCAACAAACAACTTTTCCAGCGACAGCTATATCAAAATCCTAGCCGTTTTTTAGTTATTTAGCAAAAACTTTCAAGGGCCCTTGGCCCTTAATTTAAGGGGCCAGCCCTTTTTTATTGGTGTCAAATGAAAGTCCTTGACATTCTGCACAACTTTTATTCTACATGTCTTAACAAAATATTTTTCGTTTAAAAGATACAAAGGAAAATATGTCTAAATTTTCGCACTTTTTGGAACCCTGTTTTTTGACCCCCTACCTTTTTCTAAATAAAGAAAGTAATCCAAAAACAAAAACCGATGTGCAAAACTTCAATGTCTCTGTTATTCAAATTCGTTGGATTCCCATTCCCTGCTATCATAGTCTCGGAGCCTTTGTCTGGAAACGAAAGGCCCTAAATTTTTTAAAAAGGGGAATAACTCGTTAACGGAAGAGGATTTTTAAAATTTATGAAATGGTTTAGATAGTGTTTTGTAAAGTCTATAAGCCCTGAAAATTTGAGCAAAAACCGTTCAGAAATGAGCAAGATATGAAGCCTCAAAGTTCGCGTCTAGGAAGAAAAAAAAAAAAAAGAAAAATAAAACTAGAGCCGAGCTCGTTGCAAGCAACGAGAAGGTCTTCCGTTACAGCTTCAAGTCGAGACAATCTGATTAAAATCATATCCTTGATCCCCTTCTTGTTTTTCTATTTTCGCTACAAGAGGATCTGAAGAAACCCCTCTTGAGGTCACCCCCTGTTGAACGTTTGTTTATAAATATACATGAGTTATTCTAGCAATCAGAGCAAGTGTTAGAAACGGTAATTTCGGGTTACAAACAAAAATGGAGTTGTACGACGAAATGATGCCACATGTTCGTGAATTCTTCGGTATCAGCAAGTAAGAGATGGAGCATAAGTTGATATAAGACGCCCTTAGGGAATCTAAAGAATGTATTGGCATAACTTCCTAATCATGTAACTGAGGAATGGAACCGACGATTTCATTGGTCAAAGCAAAGTTCACCAGGAGGTGACCTCAAGTGGGGTTTCTTCAAATCATCGTATAGCGACTATATAAATTTTAATCAGATTGCAAGTCAAGAAAGGATTGTCATTCAGTCTTAATTAAACCACCACTCTTCTTCTTACATGTACATTTGTCAGGGTCTGACAGTTATTGATAGGAGGTCATCTTCACACTACCTTAACTTCTGACCAATCAGGGCTTTAGAAAATCAATTTGAACTCTTCAAAAGGAGACAGAAAAATTAATTCATGCCTATTTTCTATATATTACTGCAACCTCCAGACTGCATAGTATTGAAGAGTTACACTTCTCATAAAACAGATAAAGGCATGTCTGTGATAAGCTAGGGGTATATATTTAGATTGTATGCAAATTTAAAGGTCATAGAAAGGTGACCTCTTATTGATACCTATCCGACCCCGTTGAGTGTAAGGAGAAAAGGGTGGGCCGTCATTAAACTGGATTGTCAATATTATAATAGTAAGTTCAGAAAACGAGGCTCACCTTCAAATAATTATTTTCCTACCAGACAAACTCTCCTTTTAACTTATTTCACGGTTATATCAATTTATGATAACTTAAAACACACATCTTATATGTACATGGATTTAATAATTCAACCAGAAAATCAATAAATACGTTTATGTACAACTGATGACAGGATTCAAACTACTGGTATGCCTATATCATAGTGTAATAAGCACAAAATCCACTGCGCTGATGCATGGGAAAAAGTGTTATGTTTCATAAACATTTTGATTCCCTATATTCATACTTAAACCTCTACCGCTAAAACATGGAATAGTTTATGTAAAGTGCAGTGTTAAAATTAGAGATTGAAAAGAACACCAATTGTAAATAAACAATAATGCCTTCTCCCATCTGAGGGTGCGCTATTAGTATACGAGACTGGGGTGCTCAGTGGTAGGGGTAACTATCCGTATAATGTTTGGCCATACAGGCCTCAGTATTGTTTTTGAAAGGATGAGCATATTTATCTGAAATATTCACAAGCAAGTAAAAGAAATTCACAAATCTTCAAAATCATAATCCGCGGCACTGGTAGGGGTTGTGAGGCATCTCTAACTTCATTTTTTTTCAAATAGGATTTTGTTTTAAATATCCCAATATTTTTTTTTTTGCCTTGAGCGCTCATCCAGAAAGTGTGTGGGGGTGGGGGTGTCAATACCCCAAAATTTAATTTTCTAAATGTAAATTTCAGAAAATGTTGGCAGGGGTGGGGGCAGAACTCCAACTGAATCAAAAATCCTTTTTGTCACTTTTGTGTGACAGGAAGAGAGACCTCTGGTTTACAATTATTTCTATCATGTCACATATACATGTTTTAGTTATAATATTTTGGAATTTTTAAAAGATACAATATCATTTATTTGATAAAAATCATATATTTATGCATACATGTACACTGTATTAACATGTGACGTGTGAACCTAAAAGTAATCAATTTTGTTCAGTTTTTAACTTGAGTAACAGAAAGGCATAAACCAGCGTTTTGTTCAGAGCACTGTGTACATTGTATATTTAAACCAAACCAAAAGAGATGGTGTGACGTCAAAACAATTTGTTTTTGTTTTTTAAACAAAAGAGTTCTACATAATGTCAACCTCCAGAAAATACGATTTCTCTAACTTTAACATTTACAACAATTTATAAAATCCGCTGAACAACACATATCTATACCATTTAATTGTAACTTTGAGAAGTGCATACATTTTTGGGAGGCAAGTGTGTCGCTAGTCTGTAAGTCAAGTGAATTATGTCCTAAGGTCTTTTATAGAAATAAGAAACTGTCAACACTTGCAGTACTCTGATGATTTCTATGGCGACCGACTGCATTGAATAACGTATTTCATAACTTCTAAACGTGAGAACAAATAATTATTATTTAACATCTTTGACTTAAAACTTTAAACTTATATTCAACAATTGACCACTACAGTGATAGCTCACTTCCAAGTGTATTTTAATTACATAACAATTGATGATCTGCATCCATAAATTACCTATGGCTATCTGTGTCCAGGGTTGTGTGCACTTAAAGGCCGAGGTTTTTAACCGGTCAGTTTATCTTAGGTAAGTTCAGGTGGGGGTGGAAGCCTATATTGAATGAGGTGTGAAACCCCGAGGGAAACACGCTCGCTTGTGTATACATGTCTATATACACGGAGTATTAAAGTGCTCTCAAAAGATTTTTTTCGTTTATTTAAAAAGAATATCGTATTTATATGTACTTATAAAACAAATTGTTCTTCGTTGAAATGAATATAAACGCATGAAAAACCGCGTGCGACATGTGCAAAATCTTTCGTTTGATTGAACAAGTTTCTGTCGGGATTAACTGAGAATATATCCTGATGTTTTGTGAATTATACAATCACCCCACCGTACTCAAATACTAATGCAACTTTGCAACCAATGCTTGTAAATCTTTTCCGATCAGCTGCTAAATTAAAGTGCACAACAATTCTACCAGCTGCGCACGCACCAGAGCTGTCTGTACTTGTTTCTCTTCCGGTTTCAGCTCGTGAAATTTCTCAAAGAAATGTGATAACTAACGATATAAATCGTGAACGCAATATTTGATTTCATTTAATTATTTATTCTCAATTATTCACAAACATCTTTATTAATAAACGACGTCTTTCATGGATACATGATCGGCACCACATGATTTTGACAGACTATAGGTGATCAGCGCATTTAGTGTGGTACATAACCAAGTACGAGTAAATTTTTAATTCATATCTTTTAATATTTCTTTTGTTTAAAGTGCTAAAAGATAGCGATTTATCGTCACGGTATGCATCAAATCAAAAGAAAAAAGTTTATTGCACCGTCGTCGCGAGCGCTGGGCATGGTATACACAGGACGAGTAAACAAATGCCAATCATTTTCTAACATCCAAACTGGGGCCTCGATTTAGTTGATTAACAAGGGTTACACTGACCAGGTAAATTTGAAGACGGTGCTTATTTTCTCGGTCTTAAAGGGACACGAGATTTTCGGTCGCACGGGGTGATTGAATTAACACGCAGACTGGCCGAATAAACACACAGATTGCAAAGTGAAACACATTAGGAAGAACGTTAACAAATAAGGAGTCACCAAAAATTGATTTTCGACACATATAAATTTTCGATTTTTGTTCGCCAATTTTTAAAATTCAGCTCGAGCACGGGGGGGGGGGGGGGGGCGGAGCAGCACAGAGATAACTTTGTTTTTAAACTTCCTAGAACGCTTAGAAAATTAATGATTTTTTTTACTATGTAAACCCTGCTAAAATTTGGTACAACTCTTAAGAAAACTTATTTTACTTTCTACACTATTTAATTTTTGTGTTGGTCGAATATTTATTCTTTCACCAGTATATATACATATATCCATGTGCATACTTTTTATATGACTCGTTGGCCAGGCAAAGTTTGAATATTGTCTTAAAAGTGTTAAAGTCTGTAAAAAGTCTAAGCAATAATTAACGGAAATGATCATGAGTAACTACAGTCGATTCATCGTCGGACCCTACGGGGTTTCCATCCGTTACTTTGCTTGAAATCAGTGTAACGGATAGAAAACCCGTGGGTTCCGACGATGCAGTATATTAATCTTAAACACATATCAAGTTTACATATGCCGGTAAATATCTCGGAGTTCTTTTATTTATACAATCGGCCTTGCATATTTGGAATCGAATTGATAGATTACTTTTATTCAATTAATGGGAGGTTTTTATAAGATTTTTCGCCCTAACGTTTAAATCAACGCTAAATCAACTGAATAAGGGAGATAAATTAATCTTTCATCTAAGACCAATATAAATGAAAATTAAATAAACAAATAGTTTTGTGTTCGTACAAAATATCAATAAGCATACACGTGTGATAAGGTACATGTAGATGTCCCCTCGCGCGCGATCTTCTCGCCATGTGCGAGCGTGCGAGGGATGATCATCATTTAAAGGGGTAATCTTTGTGGTTTTTTTGTTGTTGATCCGCAGGCGAGGAATAGGTTACGTAAAGTTACAACACACACAGCTCAGAACCCAGGAAGATTTGAAATGTTTGCAGTATAATAATGACTAAAATCTACCAAATAGAAGTTATTATTTTTTATTTACTTAAAACCCACAATTAATCTATGCCTGATATTACTTCCGATTGAGAATGACATTTCTTTTATTAATTAACAGAACGTTTTCTTAATTGACACTCTATCAGTTAATTCAATTTGAGATGAATAAACGTCTATGTGTGATCAAAATTAAAACAATTCTTGTTTTCGGCTAAATGAACTCATAAATTGAGAGACGTGACTCCGGTGTATTAGATAACCGCTGACCGCTAGGTAGTCCAGCCGCGACCATGGCGACCGACTTTCTCGGCCGCAAGCGAGGGATAGCTTACGTAATGGTTCACACACACAGCTCTGATTCCAGATATATTTTAAATGCACGCAGCATGATAACTAAAATGTATCACATAGATTTATTTTTTTCCGGTAGTTTGTGTGATTTACTAGAAAAGAAAAAGAATGTTTATATTTTCTGTTTCTCGTTTTTTAGGATTGTGCAGAATTTACGAAGATGACTTAAACTCCTCACATAAAAGCATGTATCCTAAAAAATTTATTTTTTTCTTATGAATTAAAGCCTCCTTTTTAAACAGGCATACTGTCTGTCGTAACTTAATGTCAGTTGTACGCACAATGACTTTCGTTAACTTGCCAAATAAACACAGGTACATGTTAACATGTATAGCTTTTTACACTCATACTACACAACTCACCAACAAAATAACATTGTAACGACATTTATAGGATCCCAACAAACAACTTTTCCAGCGACAGCTATATCAAAATCCTAGCCGTTTTTTAGTTATTTAGCAAAAACTTTCAAGGGCCCTTGGCCCTTAATTTAAGGGACCAGCCCTTTTTTATTTGTGTCAAATGAAGGTCCTTGACATTCTGCACAACTTTTATTCTACATGTCTTAACAAAATGTTTTTTGTTTAAAAGATACAAAGGAAAATATGTCTAAATTTTGCACTTTTTGGAACCCTGTTTTTTGACCCCCTACCTTTTTCTAAATAAAGAAAGTAATCCAAAAACAAAAACCGATGTGCAAAATTTCAATGTCTCTGTTATTCAAATTCGTTGGATTCCCATTCCCTGCTATCATAGTCTCGGAGCCTTTGTCTGGAAACGAAAGGCCCTAAATTTTTTAAAAAGGGGAATAACTCGTTAACAAAAGAGGATTTTTAAAATTTATGAAATGTTTTAGATAGTGTTTTGTAAAGTCTATAAGCCCTGAAAATTTGAGCAAAAACCGTTCAGAAATGAGCAAGATATGAAGCCTCAAAGTTCGCGTCTAGGAAGAAAAAAAAAAAAAAGAAAAATAAGAATAATCTTAATCTGCACAATAATATAAAGGTCTTCCGTTGGAAACGGAAGACCTTAATAATCTTAATCTGCACAATAATATAAAGGTCTTCCGTTGGAAACGGAAGACCTTAACAATAAAGGGCATAATTATACCTTTTGAGTTGTGTAAGTATGATACATTTATTTTTGTTTTTCCTCTGACTAAAATGTCACACTTTCACATATATATATATATATATATATATATATATATATATATATATATATATATATATATATATATATATATATATATTTATATAAAGCACTAAATAAAATGAACAACACTAGGGATCTTTAAAGTGTCGGATCTAATGTATAGATACTAAGCCATTAAAATGAATATATAAAGCACTGAAAATGGCTAACGACACGAACAATTGAAATTGTCAAATTTTCGGGACAACCAGTCCCTTCTTCAGGACATAAGAGAAACAAAAAGAATTACATAGGTAAAAACAAAGAAAACAAAATCTAGCACTACAACTAACACTACTAAAGAACCTACAAAAAATAATAACTACATTTTATACAGTTTTGGTGATCAATGTTGATAAGGTTTTGCCAATGTGGCCGATCGCTCTGGAGTAATCCATCGACTGTCAACTTCACGCCTGATCGAGTTAATTAGGCTAATTAAAATTGATGTCCGAATTAATAATGGAAAATTCAAACACCCGATGTTAAGTCGTACGGCGCTTTGGTTAAGATCCGAAGTATTTAAATAATGATGTAATGAATCGGAGTTAGGTGTAAAAGAGAAGATAATTAAATATTAAAAATAAAGAAATATTATTAATAAATAATAATAAATGAAAACTGGTATAAAAAGTAATAACTGATAGGTCGCATTCCCCATCAAAAGAACGCTTGTGTTACTTGTGGATAAGTAAACTCGAACTATTTCGATGTTTTTCCTGTTTCCTCCATCGTTTGTTTAATTTCTGTCAGTGTTTTACCTCAGTCGACACAATTTTATGACGGCGGGCTGTTCCGTGCGGTCAGCTGACGTCGCTTTTTCAGGCTTTTTTAAAAACATGTTAATGTCGTAATATTTTTATATTAATAGTCCGCTGCTACTTTGATGATAGTTTCAAATGACGTATGAAAATGAAAATCACCATACAGATTACATTACAATAGACGATTGTGAAGTTTTGAAATGTTTTATAAAAACTGTAAATATTTATATCCAAAAACTCAATTCCAAAGTTTGAGCAATGTTTACGCTGGACCGTGCGTCCTTTCCGTAACCCTTTGATACATTAAAATTTTAGTTTATTTTTATAAAAAACACTCAAAACCATTTTAGTCTGATTTGAAATTTCATGACAAAGATTTAGATATACAATATGTATATATAAACCCATTCAAAATGACAAAAACGCGATTGTCCACGAACGTTTTGGACAACCCTCATATATATATATATATATATATATATATATATATATATATATATATATATATATATATATTGTAGATAAATAAAGCTTTGGTACAGCAAAAATACTTAAATAAATAAAACAGAATGCGACAGTCCAAACCAAATTAAATAAATTGTTTACTGTTAGCGCTTTCAGCCATGTCGGCTCTTCAGACAGTTTTACAAAATTAAAAACATTGTTTGTAACGTTGTCAATGTATATAGATATATATATATATGTATATATATATATATATATATATATATATATATATATATATATATATATATATGATGCATTTTTTCTTCACTACTGATTGTTTTTCTTAACAGCATTTCAGATACTCAAACAGATGCTATCTTAAATTTAGAAGAGCAAAATAACTACATGATTCTCAATGGTACGCAACAGGCTTTTTCATTAGTTCGTGGTGCACACAACCATTGAAACCAAAAGTAGTTAAGAAGGCAGGGAAGTCAACAAATTAACCATCAGATTTGCCTTAAACTTTGCCATATGATATTTTTTGCCATAAACTAACATTCAGTAGAGAAAATCCTTTTTAAAATGTTTTAGCTTTAAAATTTTAGCATTTTGCTATAATTTTATACAGAGCTCTTCTTCAAAAGGAGGTACATATAGCCTAAAAACATCAATCTTTCTTAATATTTTTAAAAGGATTACAAACTGTTTTCATTATTTTAGAATTACATGATGCAGTGAGACAGAGTGATTTACAAATTTCCACAAAAAGTCATTATTCTGTGATTGTAATAAGTGAAGAATCATCAGTGTATCTTTGTGTTACTGGGATTTACAAGAATACATGTATCATTTTAAAATGTAAAGAAGAAAAATGTTTCAAAGATAAAGAAACAATTAGCACAAGTACCCAATCCATGCAGTATTCGATAACAAACTTTTGGAAGCACTGGCCTGGTAAAGTACAATCGTTCAATACATTTATTAATAAAAATATGTACATGTATGTTTAATTATATCGTATTTTAATGGGTCGATGTCTAAAAGGATTAAATATTTTCTGACATTTACAAGAAATTAGTTAGGAATCTTATGTTAAACAATTTTGTTCGTCAATAACTTAAATCTTTAACAGCTTATTCGTAAAAATATTAGATATTTCGTGTTGTTTCTTGGAATTGATTTTATGAGACACAAGATTGAGACATTGTAAAAAAGAGATTTAATCGTTTATTTGGCTAATTAACCGATAAAATATTTTCCAAATGCAAAGTAAACACAATAATTTATAACACAACAACTATTCTGGGACATATATTGTATGGAATTTTATTTATAAATTCTTTGATAATGACATATTTGATATTATATATATTTGATTTTAGATAAAATCGTACTCGTTATCTCTGGAGTGTTACTTTTGGGTGGAATTATGGGGTTCTTGTTTGGAATGATATTTGCAAGAAAGAGGTTTGTAATTTAAGATTTTGAGTCTATTTATTAGATAGAACATTACAAAAAGAAGCATATAGGTCTTGTTCCCCTAGACAGCATCATGTCTTGTTGAGATCCAAGTTGCTATGCCCACAAACTAATAATTCTTCTCCAGTAATTCTGAATGTATTTCATTCATTTGCTGATAGATTGTTTCTAGATCAATTTTACCAAAGAACAGTCATTACAGTTCATATAAAAATTGAAACTTAATTTCTTCCATTACTCATAGTCTTATCTTGTACGTCATGTTTGAGTAAACACTTTCAATTTGAACTCTACCGAATTGTGACTCCTTCATTTTGAATTCATGATGGATAGGTTTGCAGAGATACATAACAAATATAAAGAAAAATTGAAATAAATGAGAATTTAGTTTAAAAGTAAACAGTTATGCAATGTTTGACCTCAAACCGCCAACCATGGCCCCTATCTGACAGGAAATTTAGTATGAAAAATAGCAGGGGTCATGTTTTGAGCACATTGTGGTCAATGATTTATGTAAACGTTTTAATGAGAATGCTAATTCGGTCTTTGAGAGTGTGAATTTTTAAAATTGTCAGATCGAAAAATGTCAACGCCGCGTTTGCCGATGGCAATGGGCTTCAAAGACAAATTCTTATTAATGCTTGCTTGATATTTATATTGTTTATTTTATTTTAAGAAAAATAAAACTGCATACAGAAGGAAAGAGACGATATTCACGCCATACTTGTAACTCAGAACTGTATGCAGAAATCAGTGAATCCTCAAATATTATTGGAAAGGTTATACAAATATTTATATCATTAAGCAGTTGCTTTAATCTTTGAATTTTATTTCACTTTGATACAAGACATATAAATATAGACATACATATTATTTTTTAAGGCTTATCTAACATCATTTTGCGGGTAGAGTTTTCTTACATTTTTTGAGTACATAAATAATGACATCAAGGAAGTTTATGAATAACAAAACTTTACGAACGTACTTTTTAATCTATAACACCAGTTTATCGTGCGTCTAAAATACATTTTAATGTTATTCATACCTGTATTTTCTGTTATATGCATCATTAATGAATACAATTATTCTCTTGCTGATATATGAAACATATTTTTTGATAAATTAGTTTTATCCAACAATAACCAAAAAAAAATGATTTACCAAATGTTAAATATGTTTTTGGTATTTGTAGGACCGAAGCGAAAACATTACTGAGGAGGCAGAGATTGAGAATAAATTTAAAAGGAGTGCAGGCGATGGGCTGGTTTCTAGCTCGAGTTTAAATAGTATGGACGATGCTTACAGTAATATATACAATGTGCTACAACATAACTACGGACATAGAAGAAATTCTTACCCCATTGATGATATGGATACAAAAATAATGTTCAAGAAGTATTATAGTTTAGAGAAATTAGATGTACCTAACGAATCTAAAGATCTATTACATATTTGGGACAAAACCCCGAAATCAATTGTTTTGTTAAATTAAAATTCTTTGAATTTTTTATGTAACTATTATTTAAAGAGTGTTGGATGATCATGGACATTTTAAACTCTATTAATCTCCTTGAGAAGAAGAGTTTTGGAAAAGGATATAAGAAAATATTTAAAATATAAAACCATGATATTGGTATTTCTCTTTATTTATTAATAATTAATAGCTTTAAAAATCTTATAAAAATTTTAAGGTAGATCCGATGGGTAATTTGATGACCATCCAGCCTCTTTAATTGGATTGACTAAAACTATGCAATACAATTCAATTACAACTAATTATAAATGTATTTTCTTATTTTTGCACAGAAAAATATTATACAAAATCTTTAATTATTTTTTTGAATTTTAGCCAATACAAACCGGAGAGCGATTTAATACCAGTGAATTTATGACCAAGTTTAATCAACTATTTAGTACTAGTAACTCTAAGTTATAAAGTACAATTGCCTTTGGTTGAGAAAAATAGCAAGGCAGTAGAATTTATGAATAATGTTTATTAAAAAAGGACTGCATGCAGTATTATGCATTTTTGCCCCAAAAATTAAAGTTTAAAATAGTGCTTAAATGTGAGCTTTGAATAGTTAAATTATACTGAACATAGGGATGTAAAAGGTTATTGCTACAGTGAGTTCAAAATGTAAAAATAATATCATGTAGATACTTTTTCTTGGTATTTTTTTAGCAGAATGTGGGTTTTCACACTGTTTTATTTTTACTTTGAAACATTGACCGCAAGCTTGCTCAAGTAACATTGTTTACTATGATGTGTTAAACTTTATGAACAAAAAGATTTGTGAAAATAGTACTTAAGCAGACATGCGCTCTATGCTTTCGAAGGCAATTTATAAAGACAAAAAGACATTTTTATTTCATTTGTTTGCAAAATTGGGGGAATAGAATAGGCTCATAATAAATGAAAAGCTATTGTACAATGATGTACAATATTATTGTGATAAAGATTTTCTGTTTAATGTTTTATGAAGAGATGATTTTGATAATATCCAAAAATCGGAAAACACATGGGACAGCCTTAATAAATTATGTTTTCTGTTGGATTAAAAGAAAGATATTTGGAAATGGAATTTATCTGCAAGTTATATCGGATGTGTATACATTTCAAAGAAGATTTCTAAAATATGTGATATATGTTTTAATTTATTCTTTCTCTTTGTTATCAAAATAAAACTTATCATTAATCAATTTTGGTGATGCTTTTTTGATGATATCGCCTGAACGCTTAGCAATGTAAACAAGGAAGTTTTTCAACTTTAATTTCGTGTTGATTGTATTGTACGTATTCGGAAAGTATCTTAATTTCCTTGTTGTTAGAAGATAAATCTTAGTAAAATATTGCAAAGTTTTTAAACCTGTACATGATTTGTCAGTATTTAAAGCCTCGTCAAAGATCAAACCTAATTGTGAAAAGAAGCAATGTCAAATATTTAACTAAATATACATGAAAATGTGTTGAACAGTCGAGTATTGATTGGTCAGATATTACATATACCTTTATCGTCAAATTATGTAAAGCAAGATAATGTAAAATGTGACTAATTATTCATTCTCATCATGAGTTGTGCAGGCTAAAATTAATGGGTATTTAGATCAAGATTGATTTTAACACATATATACATGTAACACAAATTGCAGCGTAAAAGTACATATTACATATTACGTTATGAAAACGGCTAAAATGACAAGTTGACAACTGCAATTTAATTCTATCTATTCTTAAATCTATTTAATTTCAATTATGGCTTAGATTGGTTAGGAGAAATTATATTTTTTTTAAAATGAATCGTCAACAAGTCCTTACAATTTTATACATGTATTTGATATCTTTAAGTAATTTATTGCTAATTAATCAGGAAACATTTCAAATAGTTTAGCTTTTTTGTTTGTTGTTAATCTATTTTTATTTAGAATTTTAATGGCCACATATATCCATCCCTCTTAAAGTTTTTTTTAAGTATGATAAGGAGATTTAACAAAAGTTGAGTTTATTCTTTCCTGGTCAATAATTTAATCTGGCAAATTTTCAGCCAAATGTTATGAATGTTTTGAATATCCAGCATGAACGCTTTTTTAGGTTACCTTAGATACTCAGGTTACATGTGCTACCTGTTGTCATACGTTGTCGTCTATCGTAATTATAGCAGCTTCTGATTAAAACTACTATTATCATCTTTACGAAATGGGATGTGTGTCATCTAAAGAAGAAGAAAAACCCTGCAACTGGTCATTTAGCTAGCAAACTAAGCACATGGCTATGATGAAAAAAAAGTAAGTTTTTATTAAATTGTGAAGGGTCAGGAGCCCTGGTGATAGAATGGGGCTCTAATAATGATATTGTTTATATGCATTACTTCTTTAAACGTCTTTCTTTTCTACTACTTGGAATTCAGCAGACAAGTTGAGCAAATGGATATTATGAACAAGAAGGTTTCTACTAAAATTTTAAAATTTAAGGTTACATGTTTAAGAAATTTAACAGGAAATGCGGGGCACTTGTGGTAACATAGTTTATTTGATAGCATATTCTTCTGTATTGCTAAATATCTTGACGACAAATCAATTGCATTGTAGAATAAAATGGAAAAATCTATCTAAGTAGTGAAAAATCTATAGCCCCAGTTCTGATTCTTTGATGTTTGGGTCTCTATTAGATATGAAGCAACTCTTTAAAAATCTTCTTAATTACTACTGTGCATCTAGCAGGCAACTTCAGTATATGCCAATCATTAATAAAGAGACCTTTTCTAGATTTTGGAAATATGTAACCCCTGGGTGAAGTCTACTGATCTCGTTTATTGGAGTGGGGGGGGGGGGGCCTAACTTGTCATATAGTGAATTTGCAATGATTTAAAAGTCTTCCTTATTGTTGAACATCTACCTGTATGTACATGGTTATGATGAGCATGAAGGCTTACAAAAAAATTCTGAAATCCATAACCGTTCTGACATTTTCTTGTGTTATGTTGATTTGGTTCAAAGGTCATTTAGTTTATATTAATATTTATCATTAAAAATCATTTTGCCAATTACCGGGTATCTAGCGGGGCAAACGTAGTTACACATGTGATTTTAGGGAAGAACAAAGAAGTCTCTACTGAAAATATGAATTTCATGACCCGTGGGTTTTCTGGTTCAAGTATCGAAAGGGGTGGGGAGGGCTCTATTTGTCATAGAGTGAATATTCAATGATGTTAAAAATATTTTTTCTTAGACTACTAATAGGCATCTAGCAAAGTACACATTTTTAGAATGAATGATGTCAACCACATTGTGAAATATTGGGCTTTGGCAAAGGTATTCTGATTTTAGGCTTTTTAAATTATTTTGTAGGGAAAGATAATTTACCGGTACATTTTCTTTCTTAGACAATACACCGATCCATTTTGCACCGATAAGCTATGCCTACCTTAGTTACGTCATAGCGACGCTTCCGGGTCGGACAATCTGAAGTAAACATGGCGGGCGAAATAAACTTAACATCAATCTCTTCTGACATTTCTCTCGATTATTTCAGGAATAAATCAATTTCAAAGAGAGCGAAGGAGAAAGGTTATAATTATTTCATGAATAGTTATGTACATGCATTAAAATTGTACAAGTCCACTGATGAATCAGTAGATATCGCCGCCAAATGCTTTCGATCTATGCGTAAAAGTGAAGCTCCCCACAAAATAAACAGGACAATTACGATCACAACTTCGAGTATCAGCGAGAGTCATTGCTCATGCAAAGCTGGGTATGTACTTATATCGAAAGATTATGAGGTTTAGTTTTAAAAAAAAAACAACGTAACATTTTCATTCAACTATTTATATACGTGTTTAAAATATTCTTTTCAGAGCAAGCGGTACTTGTTCCCATTCAATTCGTATGCTATACACTTTAATTCACTACAAAAATCTCGGCATGACCAAAGTTCCTTCAACTCTTGCATGCACTAGTATGCCACAGCAGTGGCATAAACCACGGGGATCCAAAATCAGCCCAGAACCACTTTCTGCAATGGTGTTTTCTAAACCTAAGCAGACCCCAAGAAAAAAAGGCCCATCCACAGCATTATGCCAAAGATGAGGTACTGACAAATTATTGTAAGGTTTGTGGCAACGCACTTTGAAAAAATTACGCACTTTGAAAAATTTTTTCAAAGTGCGTTAAATTTTGGACCAAGTTAACCCACTTTGAAAAAAATTTTCAAAGTACGTTATGAATGTACATCAACATTTTTTAGTATCGAGACACTTAACGCACTTTGCAAAAATATGTATAAATCGCAAATTGTGAATTTAAATTCTTAATTTGTTGATAGTATGATGATTTGTTAAACTATTGAATCTAATTTACCGTCTATAAAACCGGGGATAAAGGTGGGATTGGAGGTTAACCAAAGATAAAGGTCAATTACCAGTGCTTCATTTCATTGATTACGTACAGGAAGGTCCCCTACCCCTCTTTTTTCCTTCCAAAACATGTTTGATATTCAGGAACCTACAGTAAATGTATAAAATCGAAAAAAGGAATACGCTTTGTTGTAAATTAAGTACAGTGATATTGAAAAAAGAAAACGAGCTGGTCAAACAATAATTTCTCCAATGGTATGTCAAAGAATCTATAAGCGTTTCAACATAAACCCTCTTTTTAAATTCTAATTAAATAAATCACTTCATTTAAAAAAAAATCCATGTACATTGACAAACATTAAATTATTATATACTTAAAAACTGATCCTCTAAAAGATCATGTTGTTTTTGATAGCCATAACTAACGTATCCTTTTTTTTAATCATATTTGTTTATAAGCAAATGCAATTGAAGACAGTTGAAATATGTTATACATTATCTCCATTATCAATAAATAAATTAAATAATTTTTGTGTCTGGCATATCACAATGTACCAGATAATTAGTAAGGTTGCTGCATACACAAAAAAGGTTCTTTATGTAAATTGTCGACCTGCGTAAGCTTATGAGAAAAGGAAAAAAATTCTAATCTAAAAACTGTTAATCAAGTTAGTTGAGAATGCAGTGGGTTCTTTCTAAAGTATATCCCATTAAGCTACACAAGGTTAAAACAATTATTTATTGTATCTGAAATTAAATATTATTTCGACTAAGCCCTGAACAATTTCTTTTCAAAGTGCGTTAATATCGACGATATCAACGCACTTTGAAAAAAAATATTTTTTTTTCAAAGTGCGTTGACTTGGTCCAAACATTAACGCACTTTGAAAAAATTTTTCAAATTGCGTAATTTTTCAAAGTGCGTTGTAACAAAGGTTTTTATAATAAAGTCTTCATGAGACATGTTATGATTGAATAATATAAATCAATACTAGAATATGTGAACTCCCTGCATATAAATTAATTATGCATACCAGATATTGATGCTATGGAGGTGAAAAAACTAAAGACAGATTCCGCAGCGGTGGGAACACCACTATCCTTCCTCCTTCAGGAGGATGTTCAGCTGATTGAGACATCACTAGGTAGTGTACAGATGGGGTCAATGCTTCCATATCAGGTATAATACACATAAATGTTTGCATGCATGTACTATATTGAATAAAAACAAGGACATCTATTTTCAAAACTTTATTAAAGTATCTTGGAAATTTGTCAACATCGCAGCTACAAACCAATGTGCATTAATACAATTAAACATGCTCACAGGAATTTTTCTTTTCAATAATTTAAAACACTTAATTTGATTGATGGCACGTTCAATGTGTATTCTATGAGTAGCTATTTTTCTGGTGAGATTTACATCGCTTTCACTAAATGGCCTAGCACTAGATGCAAGGGGCGGAATATTCAACTGCAAATCTAAAAGTGCCAACTCTTTTTCAATTAGAAACCCATTGTCAGCCATTAAGGCATCATTATTAGCAATAAACTCCCTTTCTTTCAAATGCTTCAAATAATCATAAAAACCACATTTTTCAATGATATCATTGTCAGAAATACTTCCAGAATATAAATCTGAAATAAATAAAATTGACCCTCTTCGGTCACAAACAACAAGAGCTTTTAACGTATTGGATGATTTGTAGTCTGAATAGCACTGACTTTGCTGTTTAAATGATAAAGGTTTTTCCGTTTTTAGCTCGGTACAGTCAAGAATAGCTAAACAGTTTGGAAAATCATATTTGTAAGATTCTGGCATGATTTATATGATTGTATTTCGATGGGGCCAGTAACTTAAGGAACATAATCTCAAATACATGTACTTTGCTAACCCATTAATTACTGTTGACACGGTTTGAACCTTAATATTGAACCTGAATGCTAAATCTTTCACATTTAAAGCATTTCTTAGTCTGCACAGGTACATAAACACCTGCTGTGACAAAGGAAACTTGTCAACATGTGTTTCTTTTCTTTTGTCTTCATAAATGATTGGATTTTCACAACTTGGAAAGAGAAACACAAGAAGCATAAGAAATCTACTATAACTTAATCCAGTGTAAAATTCAAACAAGTTTTTGATCTTGGACTTCGAAACTTCTTCAGCAGTGAAAATTGTATCTCTCTCTGTTTGGCAAGCAGCATCAGAAACTTCTGTTTGATTTCCTGTCGCAACCTGTCATTTTCTTCCTCCAGTTTTCTAACTTGTGCAACCCATGAAAGCACATCCGTAGATGAGAATACTGAAATAGTAAATGAAATAGTTCATTAATAAATGTATTTTTAAACCAAAATAAGTAAATTTGTATGATCAGAAACAATACAGATAAAATTACATGCATACATAAACACATTACATGTACATACTTACAAGAGATTGCATACAGTCAAGTATTTATATAATAATGTAGTTAACTGTATTCTCACAGTATACTGTTATCAATAATTTTTGTAGTTACCATGTATGAGCCTATATACATATTAAATATGTTAATTATACTTATATTATCCGTTAATTTCAGTTGAAAAACTACAAATCTTTTCCAACCATTGTACATGGGGCTTGCGGAAATACTACATTTCCTCTGGACACTGATGTGCCATTAATCAGTTCTAAATTTCAACAACTGAATGAAGCTTTGAACATGACACAAGATGACGCTGAGAAGTTAGAAAGATTAACCGTGGATCAGTCTGGAAATGCTTTGTGGTATGAGGAGAGGAAGAAACGTGTGACTGCTTCCCAGTTTGCAAGAATATGCAAAAGGAAAAAAGATATCACTGACACTTTTGTTTCTAGCATATTTGAAAGTAAAAATTTTACTACTGAAGCAACTTCCTACGGCAAATGTAATGAAAACATAGCTAAACAGAAATATATGGAAAAAATTCCACAATGTACATATTCATGACTGTGGATTAGTAGTAAATCCAAGATTTTCATTTCTTGCAGTCTCGCCTGATGGCAAAGTTTGTATAGAAGGACAGACTGGAGTGTTGGAAATAAAATGTCCTTTTTCAGCTAGAGATTTACTCATCTCAGAGGCAGTGCACTTACCAAAGTTTTGTCTTGAGGTATTAGGAGACTCATATACATTGAAAAAGAATCATGATTATTATTTCCAAATTCAGGGACAATTAATAGTGACAGGTGTTTCTTTCTGCATATTTGTAGTGTACACAAAAAAAGATTTATTTGTGGAAAAAATAACAAAAAAATTATGACTTCATTGCAGAAATGTTTAATAAACTTGCCAATTTTTACCTTCAACACAGACCAAGAATATTGAACAATATTCCTGCTGCATAATTTAAGACATCAAATGTAAGTGTACAGCTATGAAATGAATTATTTTACAAATGAAAGTGTGTTTCTGTGTTCAATTAATAATAAGAAACCGGCTTAATTGTAGAAGCAGAATCTGGTCTTAAGAAATATACATACATTCTTCTTCTGTTTGGCATGGTGAATCTATGACATGATTTGAAGTTGTCTGTGTTGTTAAACTGCATTCCATTAATTGAGAGTTTGGTGAATCATCAGTACTGGTACTACTGGAAAAGTTTTTTTTAAATATAAAAATATGTGATAAAAACCCTAACGTTTCATTATAAGACTGGTATATGGTGTAATGTAGAGAAAGTTATGCAATATATTATCTATATTATCTGACCAGAGACAAATATGTTCATCTTTAATCCAAGACTTAACTATAAACTGATAAATGTCTTATTTGATGCAAACCTGGTCTTGCTGTTTGATGAATAGTTGTTATCATCTGATTTTGAATGTTGAGACAAGTATTTGATCTTTCGCCTTGCTCTGTGCAGTTCACCAGTCTGGGCATCACAAGGATCATGGTATTCATCCGAAGGACCATCCAATGAAATGAAATGCTGAAACAGTGTAAAATTAGTAATATTATCAGTATATTCTAATATGTAATGCTCTCTGTCTCTGTCACAGCACAAAGCTACTACAACTTAAAAGCTTGAAAATTTTGCTACATTTGTTTTACCAGCATTTCGACATAAAAACAAGTGTTAAAGTGTTATCTGTTTATGGGAATTTGGGTATTTTAAAAGTCGGAACAAAATGACGCCATTTTCAAGTTGTATATAACGTTAGTCAGTGTTCAAAAGATATCGGATTTATGGGTGACAGGTTATTCTATAATTTGAAAATAAAATGCACATGTACTTACCTTAGAACACACATATGTATGCTTCGTAATTTTGTCAACATTAAGCTGGGCATGTGGTCTTCGACAACGTGATATCCAAAGTAAACATTTCTCCAAATCAGACTTTGGCTTCGGAAATGAGATGAATTTTGCTCCCATAAGTTTTTCCGGATACCTGCTATCCGATTTACATGTCCCATGCGAGCAATGCTTCACCATTATATGCTATTGCAAAGTGTTATCGTGGCAATACAAAGCTTCAAGATGACACAAAGGACAAACACTTGTAATTTTCGCTTCTAGAATGAGCCACTTGAAAGGACACAATATGAATACCAGTATCATTTATTCTTTTTCTTTAAAATCTGTCTCATATAACCAACCAAATTTTGAATGGACATGTAGTCTATGTTGTTACTGTTTTATCCTTGGTGTTACTGGTCAGATTCTAAATATATAAAGTCAAATCCTATGCCAATTCTTTTCTGAAAACCAAATGCTCGTATTTTCATCCATTTGTCAATATAACTGCTATGTTGAGAGGAGGGAAAGTGAAGAACTTCATTATTTCTTTCGGGGTTTTGCGCAACATATCCTTTGTGTAACTTTTATTGTCCTTAGTGTTATGTAGATATCCTTGTCGCATTCCTTGGTGTTACCGGCACATTTTACCTAAATATTTTTATAAATCATTCCAAATTTTTTTTTTAAATGCAACAATATACTGTCCTATTCAAAGGAAAAGTTTATTGGCAAAACCAAGTTTTTTTTTGCGTCGGATAATTATTTATTTTGTTCTTGCATTTTAAAGGATTATCATATGATCCCATGCTAACTCTTACAGCTGCATTTTTTAAAAATATTCTTAGTTTTGGACCCAATTTGTTTTTTTCAGTAGAGTATTTTCAATCAAGATATTAAGATTATGATTCTACAAACCTGTAATTTGTGTCAATATTAATTTTAATGCTACTTATAAGCAAGTAACACCATGGACATTACTTGTTGGCTCCATGTACATAAAATGTTATTTTTTATTAAATGTTGATAGAATTCTTTGTGTTTAAGTATTGTTTAGGGAACTCTGATATTTGCTTGTTAAAATACCACATTAAAAAAATTAGAACTCTGCGATTATTTTTTTCGGAATACTGCTTGTGGAATTTGGACAAATTTTGAAAATGACCCATATAGATTAATGATATGTACCAGTGTTGGTAATTAAAACATTCTATTATGTCATCCACATGATATTACGGCACAATTACTCAGATATCTCTCTTAGTGTCGTCAGCTACTAGTGCATTTTGTTACAAATATCTTTATTTTTTAGGGTTTTGTCAACATATCTCAAGTAGCTGGATATATTGATTAAAGATATTTTCAAGTATGGTATATTTTAACATTCTATAAGGTCACCCACATGATATTATGACAAAATTACTCAGATATCTCTTTAAGTCTCGTCAGCTACTAACACATTTTGTTACAAATATCTTTATTTTTGGCGGTTTTGTCAATATATCACAAATAGCTGGATATATAGATTGAAGATATCTACAAGTATGGTGTATTTAAACATTCTATAAGGTCACCCACATGATATTATGACACAATTACTCAGATATCTCTTTAAATCTCGACAGCTACTAGCACATTTTATTACAAATATCTTTGTCAGCATATCTCAAGTAGCTGGATATATAGATTGATGATATGGACAAGTGTTGGTATTTTAAACATTCTTTAAGGTTTTCCACGTGATATTTAGGCACAATTACTCAGATATCTCTCTTTATGTCGTCAGTTACCAGTGCATTTTGCTATAAATATCTTTATTTTTGGCGGTTTTGTCAAAATATCACAAGTAGTTGGATATATAGATTGAAGATATGTACCAGTGTTGGTAATTTTAAACATTCTTTAAGGTCGTTTACAAGATTTTACGGCACAATTACTCAGATATCTTTCTTTGTGTCGTCAGCTACTAGTGCATTTTGTTACAAATATCTTTTTTGTGTTGAGTTCATATACCTCAAGTAGCTGGATATATAGATTGAAGATATCTACAAGTGTGGTTAATTTGAACATTATATAAGGTTACCCACATTATATAATGACACAAATACTTAGATATCTCTTTAAATATTGTCAGCTACTAGTATATTTTGTTACAAATATCTTTATTTTTTTAGGTTTTGTCAACATTTCTCAAGTATCTGGATATATAGATTGATGATATGTACCAGTCTTGCTTATTTCAACATTCTATTAGGTCGCCTATATTACGACACAAATACTCAGATATCTCTTTAAATCTCGTCAGCTACTATTGCATTTCGTTACATATATCTCTATTTTTAGATAGTTCTGTCCAAATAACTTAGTTACTTGCACATATAGATTGAAGATATCTACAAGTGTTGTTAATATCAAAATCTTTGTATGTCATAAGCATGATATTACGACACACTCATATTTCTCGTTATCTCGTCAGCTACTAGTGCATTTCGTTTCAAATATTCCATTTCTAGACGGTTCTGTCCATATAACTTAAGTAGCTGTATATATAGATTGAATATATATAATTATGTTGTTAACTACAACAATCTTTGAAGTCATTCACGTGATATTACGATACAATTTCTCAGATATCTCTCTTACGAGAAGTAAGGAAAGCTAGCTACTAGTAACTGTCTATGAGATGAAATAAAAGTTGGCTACTAGTAACGAAATGTACTAGTAGCTGACGAGATTTAAAGAGATATCTGAGTAATTGAGTCATAATATCATGTAGGTGATCTTATAGAATGTTCAAATAAATCACACTTTTAGATATCTTCAATCTATATATCCAGCTACTTGAGATATATGAACTCAACTGTTAAAAATGTAGATATTTGTAACGAAATGTACCAGTAGCTGACGAGATTTAAAGAAATATCTGAGTAATTGTGTCATACTATCATGTAGGTGACCTTAAAGAATGTTAAAATAAACCATTCTTGTAGATATCTTCAATCTATATATACAGCTACTTTTGATATATTGACAAAACCACCAAAAATAAAGTATTTGTAACAAAATGTACTAGTAGCTGACGAGACGTAAAAAGATATCGGAGTAATTGTGTCATAATATTATGTGGGTAACCTTATAGAATTTTAAAATAAAACCACACTTGTAGCTATCTTCAATCTATATATCCAGCTACTTGAGATATATGAACTCAACTGTTAAAAATGTAGATATTTGTAACGAAATATAATAGTAGCTGACGAGGTTTAGAGAGATATCTGAGTAATTGTGTCGTTATATCATGCTGATTACCATAGAATGTTGTATATAACATCACTTGTAGATATCTTTAATCTATATGTACAGCTACTTGAGTTATATGAACACAATTGTAAAAATATTGGAGATATTTGAAACGAAATGCACTTGTAGCTGACGATATAAAGAGATATTTCTAAAAAATTGTGTCGTTGTATCTTGCTGGTGACATAACAGAATGTTTTAATCAACAATACTTGTTGATATCTTGAATTCTTTTGTACAGCTACTTGAGTTATATGGACAGAACTGTCTAAAATGGAGACATTTGAAACGAAATGCACTATAAGCTGACGAGATTTAGAGATTTAGAGAGATATCTGAGTAATTGTGACGTTATATTATGTGGATTACATTATAGAATGTTGTAAAAACATAACTTGTACATATCTTTAATCTATATGTATAGTTACTTGAGTTTTATAGACAGACCTGTAAATCGGTTTCAAGATATTTGAAACGAAATGCACTAGTAGCTGACGAGATAAAGAGAGATATCTGAGTAAATGTGTCGTTATATAATGCTGATGACATATCAGAATGTTGAAATCAACAACACTTGTAGATATCTTCAATTCTTTTGTACAGGTACTCGAGTTATATGGACAAAACTGTCAAAAAATTGAGATATTTGAAACGAAATGAACTAAAAGCTGACGAGATAAAAAGAGATATCAGAGTAATTGTGTCCTTATATCATGCTTATGACATAATTATAACAGAATGTTGTAACTAATATAACTTGTAGATATCTTCAGTATATATGTACAGGTACTTGAGTTATATAGACAAAACTGTCAAAAAATGGAGATATTTGAAACGAAATGCACTATATATAGTAGCTGACGAGATCAAGAGAGATATTTGAGTAATTGTGTCGTTATATCATGTGGATTACATCATAGAGTGTTGTAATTAAAATAGATATCGTAGTACATCTAATTGGGTTGTAATTTAATGCTAATGATACATAATAGATTGTTGAAATTGATAACATCTGTTGATTTCCTCAACCTGTATGCACTGCTACTTGAGATAACATTGTTTTAGAATAGAAGATATTTGAAACAAAATGCACCAATTTATAACTGATGGATTACAAGGTATATACATGTATGGGGACTTTAAGGATATAAGCATGTACATCACCTAGTCGAATGTTTAAATTAACAACACTTGTATATAAATTTTATCTATTATGCAGCTGTTTGAAATGTTTTGACAAACCTTGAAAAATTGAGATATTTGTTAGGCGTTTTATAGCGAACGATAAATCATGTGGATGACATAGTGCAATGCCAATATTAACAACACAGGGAGACATTTGCCACCTAAATATGAGATACATTGTAACATGATATGGTTTGTCAATTGGACAGTAACTAGTAGTCAAGTTTTCTTTTATCTCGTAGCCAGTTACTAGTAGCTAGCATTTTTTTTACTTTTCGTAACCAGTTACTAGTAGCCAACTTTTATTTCATCTCGTAGACAGTTACTAGTAGCTAGCTTTTCTTACTTCTCGTAGCCAGTTACTAGTAGCCAGTTACTAGTAGCTAACTTTACCTATCTTTCATTATATACAATACTGTACAACACCGTTCTTTTTGTCTCGATAACAGATGTTTTTATAGTTCTAGCCTCGCAACAACCGCTTGTAACTAAAAACTTTCAGAAAGTCACGAACATTCGAAATAGACTATTAGACGTCAATTAATGAATAATATCCTGATGCTCCGGAAATTACATTTTGGAATTTTAATACTGAACCATTATCATGTTGAGTATAGTTTGGCTCTTTCCTGATAACTTATGTCTATATTGGTCTACGTTTTTTATTTCCTCTATACAATAAACAATGCCTAGAAAGAGTCATTATCAAACTGCTGAACGGTTTATCAAGTAAGTGCATGTACTACAAAAAAATTTGTTGAATGCATTGGTTTGAAATCAATTAATTAATTAATTTAATTATCATTCAAACTATTTTTTTAATTTTCAGTGCATCTACATTACTTTACTCTTATTGTATTATCAGCTGCGTTCTATGCAAAATGTCTTGGAACTGTCAAAAAGAGGTAGTAAATTTTAAAACATGCTCTATTTTGTTTCAAATCTTCAAAGCGCATGATGACATCGTTTAGGAGAGGAGGGTTGATTTGTGTTGATTGTAGTTTTTAAAAGCGAATTATTTGACACCATCATAAAATGAATATGATAAATTTAACCAACCAAATCCCTTATTTCTTTCAACAAGGTGATATGAGTAAGAATAATGCGTCTTTATATCAGACTGAAAAAGATTTATTGATAATTTATTCACCTTGATATCTCTCTTTTTTTTTTAAATTATCATGTCAATATTTTTTTTCAAGCTTGTAAATTGTCAATTAATCCTTTTTAAATTCTGAATTTGGTTAGTTTCTTTATTAACTGTTTACTTGAAAACAAGAAAAACACAACTATTAAAGTTATCATATAATGTTCAAATAAAACATACCGGCATTCGGAAAGATAAGACTTATGTGCACAATTACTTGTTGGTGTCGGGATTGCATTATCTTTTCCAGCTTAAAAAGTAACAAGTGTTTGAAAGATCTATGCGATTCCTCATTTACTCTGTCGATCCGAACAAATTGGAAAAACCTACAAAACGGTATGATTTGAACTTTTGAAAATCATTTAATTCATTTGTTTCCTTCAATTTTATAATTTTATGTCAAAGTATTAACGGTATTCTTAGTTTACCAAATTATGCCTGCAATAATTTGCGCAACGCTTATAGGTACAGAAACGTATATTTCAAGTTGTTTTCTAAGTACGGAAAGGCCATCCATCCAAAGTATGTATAAGATGTTTGTACATGTAGCATATAGAGAATAAAAGATACCCTTTCCATAATTCACCCTGCATCAGCAAGAGGGTCAAATACCGGAGGACTGATATTGGTCAAGGACTCAATATTAACACATTTATTACATGTTAAGTAAAAACATCTAATAACTTCGTAAATAACATTGCATTTCATTTTCATTTGAAATCAGATTATCTCTATTTATGTCAAATGAACACAAGAAACACGAAAAATATAACGAAAATATAAAAAATTGTTTTATTACACATTGTTCTTATTTTTTTTATCAATATGGCTGCTATACCGCGATGAATATTGAATTTACAATAGCTACTATTGATTAAAAATACAATGCTCCTTTTTACAACAAATAAAGTTTATTTATTCAATCTATAAAAAATCGTTTGCTAAACTACGCTCTTAATTTAAAGCGGAAAAAACAGAGGAGTTTCGCAAGGAGTGTGAAACGAATGCGTATCTATAAAGGCCCTGCAGGATCTGTATCAGCCCTGCAGGCTGATACCGAGTGAGATATTTTTGTCATACTATGTGTATTACAACACCGATGAAAATCTAAAACATGAATAGTTTGCTGTAGGAATATGATAAATCATTAAATGTGCTAATACATGAACTATTTCCTGTATACAGGGTTATTTTTCTCCCTTGTAATTTTCGCCCTTCAACACTTGCAAACAGTTTCGCCCCGTCTTGAATTCGCCCAGTCACATTTATGTTTAAAGAGAGATAATTTGTTATATTGGAATTTCCCCAGTATAACTTCACCCGCTGAAAACGAAGGCGAAAGAGGCGGGAAAAAACGGGGGCGAAAATTTCCCTGTATACATTATATTGCTTAACTGATCATAAGTTTACACATTTTCATAAAAAAGTTGTCGTATGCTGTTTTTTCTTCAGTAGTGCTATCTTTAGCACCCGAAGTGATAAACCAGGAATTACACCTAACACTCAATACACGCAATTCACACACGCAAATAACTGAAAAATCACACACAACACACACACAAACAATAAACTAACCCCCTAAATACCCCCAACATATATATAAACAGAATCAATAACCCGACTTTGGCTGATGATACTTATTAAAACTTAGTCCGGACAATGTTTTTGGTAAGTTGTATTCTGAATAAAATAAACAAATTTACCCGCAGCAGGTACATGTATAGTTGAAACAACAATTTATGTAGATCACTGGTGATAAGGATACTTCACACGTTCATGTATAACGCATAATCTGGTACACGTGCGTCGACACACTGTCATGTAAATCAAACCTTTTATCACGGATGATACTGGACCATATCACCAGCTTCACCATGTGCCTGTGCGTCCACGTTCGTCTCTTTTCCCGCGTCGACTATGGGTCGTCTGTAGTTGTTCTGCACCCACGGATAATACAGCCATATGAATCGTCGACCACACCCACTCAGCTAGTCACCTAATATTCATTGTCGTCTCATCGGTAAAAATTACAACACTACACTGTTCAAATAACACATTATATATAACCGTCGGGCTACCATACTTTATATTCTTATATATATTCTTGTTAATGTGGGTAACCTTATAGAATTTTAAAATAAAACCACACTTGTAGCTATCTTCAATCTATATATCCAGCTACTTGAGATATATGAACTCAACTGTTAAAAATGTAGATATTTGTAACGAAATATAATAGTAGCTGACGAGGTTTAGAGAGATATCTGAGTAATTGTGTCGTTATATCATGCTGATTACCATAGAATGTTGTATATAACATCACTTGTAGATATCTTTAATCTATATGTACAGCTACTTGAGTTATATGAACACAATTGTAAAAATATTGGAGATATTTGAAACGAAATGCACTTGTAGCTGACGATATAAAGAGATATTTCTAAAAAATTGTGTCGTTGTATCTTGCTGGTGACATAACAGAATGTTTTAATCAACAATACTTGTTGATATCTTGAATTCTTTTGTACAGCTACTTGAGTTATATGGACAGAACTGTCTAAAATGGAGACATTTGAAACGAAATGCACTATAAGCTGACGAGATTTAGAGATTTAGAGAGATATCTGAGTAATTGTGACGTTATATTATGTGGATTACATTATAGAATGTTGTAAAAACATAACTTGTACATATCTTTAATCTATATGTATAGTTACTTGAGTTTTATAGACAGACCTGTAAATCGGTTTCAAGATATTTGAAACGAAATGCACTAGTAGCTGACGAGATAAAGAGAGATATCTGAGTAAATGTGTCGTTATATAATGCTGATGACATATCAGAATGTTGAAATCAACAACACTTGTAGATATCTTCAATTCTTTTGTACAGGTACTCGAGTTATATGGACAAAACTGTCAAAAAATTGAGATATTTGAAACGAAATGAACTAAAAGCTGACGAGATAAAAAGAGATATCAGAGTAATTGTGTCCTTATATCATGCTTATGACATAATTATAACAGAATGTTGTAACTAATATAACTTGTAGATATCTTCAGTATATATGTACAGGTACTTGAGTTATATAGACAAAACTGTCAAAAAATGGAGATATTTGAAACGAAATGCACTATATATAGTAGCTGACGAGATCAAGAGAGATATTTGAGTAATTGTGTCGTTATATCATGTGGATTACATCATAGAGTGTTGTAATTAAAATAGATATCGTAGTACATCTAATTGGGTTGTAATTTAATGCTAATGATACATAATAGATTGTTGAAATTGATAACATCTGTTGATTTCCTCAACCTGTATGCACTGCTACTTGAGATAACATTGTTTTAGAATAGAAGATATTTGAAACAAAATGCACCAATTTATAACTGATGGATTACAAGGTATATACATGTATGGGGACTTTAAGGATATAAGCATGTACATCACCTAGTCGAATGTTTAAATTAACAACACTTGTATATAAATTTTATCTATTATGCAGCTGTTTGAAATGTTTTGACAAACCTTGAAAAATTGAGATATTTGTTAGGCGTTTTATAGCGAACGATAAATCATGTGGATGACATAGTGCAATGCCAATATTAACAACACAGGGAGACATTTGCCACCTAAATATGAGATACATTGTAACATGATATGGTTTGTCAATTGGACAGTAACTAGTAGTCAAGTTTTCTTTTATCTCGTAGCCAGTTACTAGTAGCTAGCATTTTTTTTACTTTTCGTAACCAGTTACTAGTAGCCAACTTTTATTTCATCTCGTAGACAGTTACTAGTAGCTAGCTTTTCTTACTTCTCGTAGCCAGTTACTAGTAGCCAGTTACTAGTAGCTAACTTTACCTATCTTTCATTATATACAATACTGTACAACACCGTTCTTTTTGTCTCGATAACAGATGTTTTTATAGTTCTAGCCTCGCAACAACCGCTTGTAACTAAAAACTTTCAGAAAGTCACGAACATTCGAAATAGACTATTAGACGTCAATTAATGAATAATATCCTGATGCTCCGGAAATTACATTTTGGAATTTTAATACTGAACCATTATCATGTTGAGTATAGTTTGGCTCTTTCCTGATAACTTATGTCTATATTGGTCTACGTTTTTTATTTCCTCTATACAATAAACAATGCCTAGAAAGAGTCATTATCAAACTGCTGAACGGTTTATCAAGTAAGTGCATGTACTACAAAAAAATTTGTTGAATGCATTGGTTTGAAATCAATTAATTAATTAATTTAATTATCATTCAAACTATTTTTTTAATTTTCAGTGCATCTACATTACTTTACTCTTATTGTATTATCAGCTGCGTTCTATGCAAAATGTCTTGGAACTGTCAAAAAGAGGTAGTAAATTTTAAAACATGCTCTATTTTGTTTCAAATCTTCAAAGCGCATGATGACATCGTTTAGGAGAGGAGGGTTGATTTGTGTTGATTGTAGTTTTTAAAAGCGAATTATTTGACACCATCATAAAATGAATATGATAAATTTAACCAACCAAATCCCTTATTTCTTTCAACAAGGTGATATGAGTAAGAATAATGCGTCTTTATATCAGACTGAAAAAGATTTATTGATAATTTATTCACCTTGATATCTCTCTTTTTTTTTTAAATTATCATGTCAATATTTTTTTTCAAGCTTGTAAATTGTCAATTAATCCTTTTTAAATTCTGAATTTGGTTAGTTTCTTTATTAACTGTTTACTTGAAAACAAGAAAAACACAACTATTAAAGTTATCATATAATGTTCAAATAAAACATACCGGCATTCGGAAAGATAAGACTTATGTGCACAATTACTTGTTGGTGTCGGGATTGCATTATCTTTTCCAGCTTAAAAAGTAACAAGTGTTTGAAAGATCTATGCGATTCCTCATTTACTCTGTCGATCCGAACAAATTGGAAAAACCTACAAAACGGTATGATTTGAACTTTTGAAAATCATTTAATTCATTTGTTTCCTTCAATTTTATAATTTTATGTCAAAGTATTAACGGTATTCTTAGTTTACCAAATTATGCCTGCAATAATTTGCGCAACGCTTATAGGTACAGAAACGTATATTTCAAGTTGTTTTCTAAGTACGGAAAGGCCATCCATCCAAAGTATGTATAAGATGTTTGTACATGTAGCATATAGAGAATAAAAGATACCCTTTCCATAATTCACCCTGCATCAGCAAGAGGGTCAAATACCGGAGGACTGATATTGGTCAAGGACTCAATATTAACACATTTATTACATGTTAAGTAAAAACATCTAATAACTTCGTAAATAACATTGCATTTCATTTTCATTTGAAATCAGATTATCTCTATTTATGTCAAATGAACACAAGAAACACGAAAAATATAACGAAAATATAAAAAATTGTTTTATTACACATTGTTCTTATTTTTTTTATCAATATGGCTGCTATACCGCGATGAATATTGAATTTACAATAGCTACTATTGATTAAAAATACAATGCTCCTTTTTACAACAAATAAAGTTTATTTATTCAATCTATAAAAAATCGTTTGCTAAACTACGCTCTTAATTTAAAGCGGAAAAAACCAGAGGAGTTTCGCAAGGAGTGTGAAACGAATGCGTATCTATAAAGGCCCTGCAGGATCTGTATCAGCCCTGCAGGCTGATACCGAGTGAGATATTTTTGTCATACTATGTGTATTACAACACCGATGAAAATCTAAAACATGAATAGTTTGCTGTAGGAATATGATAAATCATTAAATGTGCTAATACATGAACTATTTCCTGTATACAGGGTTATTTTTCTCCCTTGTAATTTTCGCCCTTCAACACTTGCAAACAGTTTCGCCCCGTCTTGAATTCGCCCAGTCACATTTATGTTTAAAGAGAGATAATTTGTTATATTGGAATTTCCCCAGTATAACTTCACCCGCTGAAAACGAAGGCGAAAGAGGCGGGAAAAAACGGGGGCGAAAATTTCCCTGTATACATTATATTGCTTAACTGATCATAAGTTTACACATTTTCATAAAAAAGTTGTCGTATGCTGTTTTTTCTTCAGTAGTGCTATCTTTAGCACCCGAAGTGATAAACCAGGAATTACACCTAACACTCAATACACGCAATTCACACACGCAAATAACTGAAAAATCACACACAACACACACACAAACAATAAACTAACCCCCTAAATACCCCCAACATATATATAAACAGAATCAATAACCCGACTTTGGCTGATGATACTTATTAAAACTTAGTCCGGACAATGTTTTTGGTAAGTTGTATTCTGAATAAAATAAACAAATTCACCCGCAGCAGGTACATGTATAGTTGAGACAACAATTTATGAAGATCACTGGTGATAAGGATACATCACACGTTCATGTATAACGCATAATCTGGTACACGTGCGTCGACACACTGTCATGTAAATCAAACCTTTTATCACGGATGATACTGGACCATATCACCAGCTTCACCATGTGCCTGTGCGTCCACGTGCGTCTCTTTTCCCGCGTCGACTATGGGTCGTCTGTAGTTGTTCTGCACCCACGGATAATACAGCCATATGAATCGTCGACCACACCCACTCAGCTAGTCACCTAATATTCATTGTCGTCTCATCGGTAAAAATTACAACACTACACTGTTCAAATAACACATTATATATAACCGTCGGGCTACCATACTTTATCTTCTTATGTAAACAAACAAAAATATAAAAAAAAAAACACTTAACAAAAGACAAAAATATGTATATTCTAAAGTATGCACATTCTAAACTTAATCAAAAATACTTCTCACTTATATACTGCTGTTCTTTCTCAACACGGTTCATTGTACAGGAACACCACACAGGAATTCTTTCCAAACATCCACACAGGATTTCATCTCACACGGACAGAAATAGACATATTAGGCCACACAGGTCCTAAGACATTTTGACAAACACCACGAAGTATCTTACTGAAGGACACACCTTCTCTCATCAACGACCTGGCCAGAACTAACACGTGTACGAAACCGGTCTAACAGTCAGTGACTAGCTGACCATAGCACTCTATGGAGCGCCGTTACTCACAAAAATAAATAAAACTAATAACAGATAATATGTAGATATTGAATCTTATCAAATGTCATATCTGCGTATAGGTATTCATTTTATAAATGAAACTTTCAAAAACATAACATTGTTAATTGATACAATCGCATTATATAGGCACCTAAAATATCATTTTTAAAATTACTCTCTGGCGCTTGTTCTCTGTTTATAGTATATATAAAATTTTGAATGAGTAGTTAATATGTCGGTACATGATTTTTTTTCCTATACCCAGTTATTAAATCGATTAAAAGTTGTTTACTAATATATTTTAGATGTAAGTTCTATCCATTTTTGGACACGTTTGAAAAACAAGACATGTCCGATATACGTGAAGAAAAGAAAAGATAACGCACGCTTGTGTGACTTTGACACGTGTGTTTCCATTACATGGACTCGATTAAAGAAACGTAACCTCTCACTGACAATTAATAGCAAGGGTGAGATAGAAACTGGACGTTTCATCAATACCTCTTTTGAAAAACCTTTAGGTAAGAACCCTACATGTATATAGTAATGGCCTAACTACTAACTCACCTAAGGTGAACATCATACTTACTTTAAGTATATACATGCACATAATTATTGCATTGCATCCTTGTACAATTATAAGTGTACATTTTTGACATTTTTAACTCGATTCAAATGCCTTTTAATTAATAATTAAATTCAAAGTTAACCTTTTCTTTGTTTGCATTAAACTGTTTAAATTTTAATTCTGCCAGTAACAATTGACTGAGACAAGCAAACAGTTTTTTATGTAAACATATATCGATACAAGATTACTTAGTAGAAGAAAATATGTCTTCTTCACTGCTGCTCTCTATGTCTCTTGTTTAAAAATCGTTTAGAATAATGCTTGATTTTGTCACACTTTGGCTGGATTGCTAAAACAGCGTAATTAAATGTTGATGGCATTTACTACAAGAGAGAGCGAATAGATAGGACATATGGATAAAAAAAAATACATCAAATACCAACTACTCAACATAATAACCAGACAATTCAACATCTTAACACCTCTTTAAAAGTTGATTTATCGGGGCATAATTTGACTCTTATCTTAAAAGACCTTTGTGCGAAATACAGGAAAATATTTAGATCATCTATAAAAATAGTAATTTAAACATAATTATTCTAACAGGTATCTTAAAATGATGGTAAAAACTCACAAAATAAAAATTATTTTGATATATTTCAATACGAAGCAATGCATTTCACTATAATGATGCATATCTCTATCAAACAAACTTGATGTAGTAGTTTAACATGCCTTAGCTTAAACGATAATTGTTTAACATTAAGTAACACACAAATTGTTTCTCAAAACAAAAAATATTTGAAATGAAAAAGATCGAGTTTATGCATTACATGAAAAATCCTCTCACAGATGTATGGACAAAGTTGTGTACATCAGCGTATAAATATGCATGCATATCTCATTACTACTTTTTATTTTATATCATAAAACCGACCACCTTCTGGCGACAGGTAAAGAGAAATCAAGTAATATTGTTTTATAAATTGATAAATTCTGGAGAAATTGTATAATTTAGACTATTTTAAAGTGCAATTTTTAAGAAGAAATTGCAAAAATGTTATTAATTACTTATATTCAAATGACATTGGTGTTTCTTTTTATGGAAACACATACGGTACTTTTTGATGTTCAATCCCTAATATATGCAATACTCTGCACAGTGAAGAATATTCTGACGAAAAAACTCCGGTTAAACTCAGCAAAACAGCTCCATTTTTTCAAGCGAGTTCGATGGTGGGAAACAAGGTCAGCATTATTTATTGATCAAATATGGACAATCAAAAGCTATAGAAACTTATTCGTTAGTTGTTATTCATATGTCAAAAAAGGGAATAGCATGCCTTGGTCGGTTCACTACTAATCATCGTAAGTAATATAATAAACATTCAAAAGATTTTTTTTTATATTTCAATTAAGAACACAGTGCATATAATACTGGTTTTACTTGGACATAGGTAATGATTGAGTTTTCGTTTTCTTGAAGCAAGTCTTGAAAAAAATAGCTGACCATCAATTGCAAACTAAAATGAGTTTACAATAGTATACAATTTACGCTAACGACGACCTTGATATTTGAATTATTCTGGTCATAATGAATGAATCGCAAGTGATATTCTAGTTCAAAATCTAGATATCAAATAGAAAAGAGGTTTTGAATAATCCAATTGACCAATTGAGTTTGCATGTATCCTATAATTAATATTTTTAGAATTTTCAAAATCATGATCGACGATACAACTATACGTCAGATGGCCTCTTTTATAACTTATATGAATAAGTCAAATAAATCGATTGCTTAAACCTTCTGTGTTTGTTTACGTGCCAAGAAAATGAAGACTATATGGTGTTAATTTAAACTAAACTACATCCAATTCCTATTGAGTTGTCTCTTATATACTGTTCTTACGACTTAGAATACGTACTTAATTTTAGTTGTTGACCCACCACAAAAATATCGTATAGCGACTATGGAAAAATTTTCTATGTTATGAACGCGTCTTCATTACTATAATAAACATCAACACTTTTAATATTGAATTGTAGAAAGGTTAAAATTGGTGTACTGAAAGAGTGATATTTTATCGTTAATAAAATGTTACACGGTGTTAAAAACAATAATCACTTTTACAGATTTCCAGATGGTGGTGTTAGGGTTGAAATACAATTTAATAAATTGGAGAAAAACATATTTGGTACGTAAAAGCTTTTCTTCTATATTCGTCCCTTTTGTTTGGATTGGGTAAATCAAATGTTCTAGCGAAGCAACATTATACCGAACACGATTAAATCAATGACAAAGTTTTTGGTTACTATATCGGCCAAAACACTTTACATACAAACATACAGCAACAAAGCATTGTATTTAGAATATGAAATGTTTTCAGGAAAGTGGAAAACATTGAAGCGTATTGTAACAAGCTGCAGGAATACGAAAATTTGTCACGTATTTGTGATAACACAGAAAATGTCATTATTCCTGTGCAAAATTTCAAGTAGAAGAATTCGGTGTTTTATTATAAAACGAAGGAAAAAAATCCATTACCGAGGAAATAATCCAATGTCGGAAAAAAGAAAAAACATAAAGAAAATAGAAGAGTGGAAAGGTAAAATCTTTTCATAATTCAAATTGCAAATGAAAATATTCAATATTATTAAAAAAAGGTGAATTGTAATTTCAGGGAACCTTGATTGTCGCTTTATCGTCGTTTTATTATTTACTTGGTGCCCGGATTGTCATATATATTGCATTGAAGGGTATGTTACTTTATTACTATACATGTACCATTTTCATTTATTTACCTGAATTTGCCTTACTCCGTAGATTCCTAAAAAAGGAAATCTATATCCGTTTAACATCCCGTTAAACTCTCCTTACTAATTCTACAATCTCGTTTTCTTTTATGTTTGTTTGTGTACTGTATCAAATTATACAAAAGTTCAGCTCTCGCGTTTTAATACAAAATGATGGCATCGAGGTATAAAATACTCGCGTTAAAGTATACAGTCATGCTACAAAATTGATAGGTTTTTAATTTACACGTACCTGTACTTTATTTTTTTTTGTTTTCATCGGAATTAAATTGATGAACAAAATGCGAACTTTTTTAATTAGGCAGCCAATAAAAACATTACAAACTTTTTAAAATAAGTCTTTTTGTTTTAAATAAAACAAGATATAAATCATGTACATTTCTACATACTCACCATATTTCAAAACCAAATAGTGTATCTTCATTTTTTTTTAATGGGGGCTCATTGTTTGTGAATATCATGGATACCTCCAACTGTAAAAATTACAATCTTCGACAAATTATGAAACAGTGTTTTTATATCTTATACAGAGAAGCAAATCAACGAAAGTTCATCCCGACAAACCCAAAAACAGTAACAACATGAAAATTGGTCCTCATGAATATAGATGATTCAATTGTATTTTCTGTTTAAACTTTTTATACACATAAACATACAATGTTTGTTATATGTATTGTATGTTTTTGATATAGAATTTAATTGTTTTAAAATTGTTTCATAAAAGAACTTTGCATAATTTTTATATGTTAACATGTAAATTCTAATGATTTAGCTTTCATGCGATTCACTAAAATTTCAAAAGTAAAATTCACACATCCAATTCCTCAGTGCTTAAAGTGCTAAAAACTGATATCAAATTGATTATAGTTTTATAATATATTTTCAATTTGTGCAAAGTCCGTTTATATAATGTAAAATATAATGAAGAACTTTGGTTTCTTTATACTTACAAGTTTCAAAAGAGTTATTATTTAATGATGGTTTAATGAATCCATCCGACTCTTTACGCTTGCAGGTCAATTTTTCACAATATTTACTTTTGCATCAATATATGTATTGAATAATACAGTCAATTGGGGTAATTCGTATCACCTCGCGTTTCGTGTTTTTGGACGTTTGAAGTTTTGCCATGCAATGTACAAAACATCAATAAATGAAACTACCCCACAGTCATCATCAGCAATATATAACCTATCAATATAGAAAATTAAAGAGGAAATATCATACTTTGATAAAAAATAATTTGTGATTTAATAAAGTACTCGCTTACCTCAATGAAGGAAATTTAAATGGTACACTGTCCAATATCTAACCTAAATCATGCATTTTCAACCACTCCAGTTTTGGGTATATCGAAACACGTGTGACACAATGACCGCACCAGAATAAATTAGGGCTTACCACACATGTGAATTGAATATTTTTCGTTAATATTTTGGGTTTATGCAAAGCAATTATAGTTACAACGATAGGGATATAAAAGACGAACATTGTATAAGATGACGGATTAATTCTGGTCTGACCATATTTTCCCTGTGTTTCTACAGATAGCGTGTACAGGCGACGCATAGGGCTGTTATTAAATTTAAACTACGTCAAAAGCATGGACTATAATAATGATTCCTTTACTATTTTTAGACTGTAGGGAAATAAGATAAACTAATTCGTTAAAAATATCAGTTTCTGGACTGTTTTGTGGCAGTTAATTACTGATTTGAAATATCCCGAAGTGACCCGCAATACACTAAAAAGGTGGTGTCATAAGAAACCCTGTCAAAGTCGCTCTTTTAAAGACAGAAATATTTTGTGACCAAGATCTGTTTCCTGCAATATTCTTCTTTCTGTTGATACCAAATAGCCAATTGCAAACATGCGTTTTTACATATTTTGCAACGAAGTTGTAAAAAGTGATTCGAAATACCCCAAATGACTGTACTTGTGATAAACTCCTGTTTAACGTTAAACAATCAATTAAACGTTGAACTAAAGCATATCGTCGCCTATAATTATGATGATCTTTATGAAGATATCATTCAAAATTGCTTTTGACTTCAAAAAAGATCAGCGCGAAACCAAAATCGACATATCGTAATGAAAAAACTGCAATTTTTGTCCATTTTATCGTATGATATCTATGCAAGCATGTGTTATTTAATTTTTATTCATTTTTGTCAGAGCAATCAATATTACAGAAACCAATAATACAAACGCAGAAAAATATGATGTGTCCTTTCAAACAATTTGGCTCACTGCGGAAAACAGTAAGTGTATGAATCTTCAGTTATATGTTTGAACAGTGTCATTGTGCTGCCGAAACAAAACAAACAAAAACGAACATTTAAACAAATTGATACATATTGATATAAGTTATCTGATATATCATTCCATTTAGAAAATGACGTTTTATGCCAATATAGAAAGTATTATTTTTTTTTCGATCTTTTATAATTTTTACAAAAGAAACGTCGTCAAGTGTCTGTACTCCCATGATATAGATTCAAAAGCTGTTTCAATAACTGCTCGAATCTCAATTTGTCATTAATTTTATATCAATAAATTTATCTCTTTTTGTTTTTAATCTTTAATTAATTGCCTAATGAATCCTTTTCTTATGTACTATTCGTTCACATTTGAATACTGCTTTTAGTAACTGTTTTATATATTTTATTTTCTAGGACAAGGCTCAACAATCTTGTTTCAATGCATTAACAACAACACCTGTCCGATAAATGTCACAAAACAGCATAGTTATGTATGTCTGTGTACCAGTGGAATATGCGCAAAAATTAGATGCAGAGGCACTTACAGAATTACTCCGTTTAAAATTAAATGTAAGATTGAAACGGAAACAAAAGAGGCTATGAATTGTTTATCGTACCCTGTAATCGAACAACTTTCAGGTAAAAAGCAAGTTATATGCCGTATACATTGGTTAAAATCATTAAAAAAATTTTAAGAAATAGCTAGGGACGCAACCGTTATAAAAGCAAAGAAAGAGGTCTATGGACCTTCATAAAAGTATATATTATTTGATATTATTTATGTTAACGTTACTCAGAATGAATAAAATTACGTGTCTGTTTTCAGATTATCGTATTATAGATGGACAGACGAGTTCAGTATACAATAATGAGACAGAATTGTCTATCTTTGAAGGGGTTAAATGGAAGATTACAGAGTGAGATTCCTTGGTTGTTCATTAACATAATTATTACATCTTTGTGTGTTTTTGGAAATTGTTTGTGTAATTTTGTTTGGTATCGTGAAATTAAATAAAAATCAAGTTTATTGTGTTTTATATTACATTTTATTTGAATAATAACATTATAAGAGTAAAAGTCGTTCATGTTAATATTTAATCATAATTAATCATGATTTGCTATATTTGTAGAATGTCTGCTACTGAAACGACATCTAAGTGTGTCACGCATAGAAATGCATTTATTCAGCTCTGTTTTCCTGAGATTTACCCATGTCTTTTGACAAGTAAAGGAAAACTTCAGAAGCAGAAGAACGAATCTTCAACAGAAGCACAGAATATGCATAGTAACATTTGGATGTATTGGAAAGGTGAAGAAATGTTTGTTTTGTTAAATATATTCTTATGCAAAAAAGTTTTTACTAAAAACCGTTAATACTTGGTAATCCGCAAAATGTGTTTACAAGTGCATGAATTCTTTTCTAAGAAAAAAAGGTTTTAAAAAGTGTTTAAAAAATGGTCGATAATGTTATTATATTTTTTTAGCAATTAAACTTCATCATTAATTGTTAAAGAAATGTCATTGCTTAACCCAAGATTGAAATAATATTATGTTCAAAATTCCTTAAACACAAAATTGTGCAGATTTTCTTGTTGGGTTAATTTAAAACTTCATTGAAGAACCATATCAAATAACATAGTGTATTGATAGAATTATTGGCCACGAATCAACATATCATTGAAACTGTAATTAATTTTCACCTAATTTACAAAATTTAATGTCCATGAATATAATTGAAAGCAGAGTATATACTTTAAAAAAAACATGAAGAGCCTTCGATTAAGGAATAAAGATTAAATCATTCTTTGAGTATTATGAGGTAATCAAATGTGGTCGGGGTGATCAAATCCAATAAAACCCGAAGGGCTTTATGATAGATTTGATCTCGCTCGACCGTAATTGATCACCTTATAATATTCAAAGAATGATTCTTAATTACTTATTTTTATTTATTGCCAATTTAACGTTATTGTCCGTTCGTAAAATTATGCAAATCCCGATTGAGCCCCTCAATACGTCATTTGATATGTATTGGACTATTCGTTACAAATTTGATTCGTAGTGTTATCAAAGATAAAGACACTGGAAAATTTAAATATTGTACATTTAAACAGAGGAAAACATTATCTTTTACAATAATCTGACGGCGTGTCACATCTATATCTATATCAAGAGTATCTATATAATGAATTTGTTCATTTTGTTGTAATTCGTAAAAATGATTATTTCTCCGGTGGCTCTATTATGTACACAAAAAGTCGTAGTTGTCCTTTTACAAACTACAAGATAGGTAAGATGTATCTGTGATGTTTCGTCGAATTAAATAGCTGTTGAGTATGCAGGTTTGCTTCAATTTAGTATGTATAATGTTTAGATGACGTTTTTTGAAAAAAATATCAGTTTGGTTTGAGATGTCTTGTATTCATATGATTTATTAGTTGATTAATTTAGGAAGTTTAGGAAATCCCAAAGTAATTGAAGCGAATTTTTTGTGACAAAAAATTGTATTAAATCTATAATTGTAATTATTATACATAAGAATATGTTCAAAACATCAAATTAATTAAACAAAACAGCATTTGATATACATAAAGTGATTATACAATTTCTCATGTGAGTTTAAACGAATATTAAGCAATTAATAATTACTTATTCTTTTAAGTAAATTGTAAAAAAAAAAAAACTTAAATATTATTTCAGTGAAACTTATCCTTGTTTTCTCTGGAACGATGACCTTTGGTGTAAGTTTAGGCTGTTTCTTTGGGATGCACTTTTCAAGACTCAGGTATGTTGTCATCATTTTTTTGAACCTATATATGAATTTGTTTCATAAATAATAATATCAATATGGAATTTAAAGGAAAAAAGGAAAATCGAGCGTAACTTTAGTTTTTTGTTTTTATTTTATACAGAATTATGAGCAGGCATATCAAGAGACAGAAAGAACTCCGAAACTATGCTTGCCACTCTGAACTTTACACAGAAATTGGTAATTCCCTAAACAATGAAACAACGGTAAGTTATATATTCATGAAAGTGGACCTATCCATTCAGGACCCCCGATACACAACACACCATGTAGATTTATTTTCTTAGTAAATGTGCGCCGTTAAAGGGACCCATCCTTTTATGAAAGTTAAAGGGGCATGGTCACGATTTTGTTCAAAATTTAATTTTCCGTTTTTATTGTTAACAATGCTTCAGTAAGGCATTTTTAATTGTCAACCAAAATTTGAGCGTCAGTCGTCTAGTTATAAGTGAGATACAGAGTTCACAATTCTTTGTTATGTAAACAAAGCTCAGGTCATGATTTTGTTTGCAAAATTTTCCACGTTTATACCTAAAATGAATATGACCAAAGCTAGGAACTGTTTATTCACGTTCAAAACTAATCAGCACATAGAAAATATCAGCTTGAAAAAGAACTTTTTACGGTATATTGAACCAATGTAAACAAAAACATGGCACGAGCCTTGTTAACATAACAAAGAATTGTGAGGTCTGTATCTCGCTTATAACTCTACAAGTGACACTCGAATTTGGTTGATCATTAGAAATGCCTTATTAAAGCATTGTAAATAATAAAAATAGACAAATCAGATTTGACCAAAATCGTGACTATGCCCCTTTAAACCACTATATACTATTTATGAATAACATAATTTGTAATCAGTTCAAGTATTAAACATACTTTATGTCTAAAAATATTTTTTTTTTGCATGTTACACTTGAGTTTTCAAACAAACCAATTTATTATTACAGAACGAAGAAGAATCACTTTCGGAGCAGATAGAACTAAGGAGCATGACAGAAAGAAGATTTAGTGTAAGCGATGACCAGTCTATCGGTTGTATCAGTGGAGAAATTGATAATTCATACAGCAACATTTACAATGTTTTACAGCCAAATTATGGATAAAAACATTTTTGCAAGAAAGATTCTGGTTTGTGAGTCATAGTGTCTTCTCTATCTCTGACCCACTCTTAGACTCTGATTAACACATGTCTGATAAACAAAATCAAAGCACTAAGATGCATTTGAGAATTAATTAGCTGTATAAATTATTGTTAGTTAGGATTTTGAGGGGAAGAGATTTATTAACGATCTCCGATCCTCAGCCATGTTCGATAACTCTAAATTATCCGGAATTTTTTTATTCGTACTATAAATCTGCCTTTTATATAAGCAAATTTAATAAGTTTTCTAGTGTTAATATTACGATCAGTTCGTAAACGTAAGGCTTGACTTAGTGGTTCCATGGAGATACATTCATGAATAGGTGAAAGAGTTCGAGCCACGATGCACCGGTACAACCTTTTTTTTAAAATTAGGTCTCAACTTGTATATTTATTTAATTATATCCATCAAATGCAAATTTGCAATAACTTTGTAAAATGCATGGATACCATCAATTAATTTCTTTTTACTTCATTTCATTTATAAAGTTTGAAGGACAAATAACATTTTATGATGAAAAAAAACTTTGAGGCTGAGGGTCGGAGAACCTTAAGTGAAGCTAAGTTGTTTTCGATTTATAATTAAATGTTTTAAAATATTATACGCTCAATCTTATTCCACTTCTACAAAGAGAAGGAAATCGCTTTACATAAAGTATTTTTAAGGTGGTATGGGACACCTCCATATTGTGACGTACATTCTAACGAAAAAACCCAAAATCAAGTTGTTTTTTTCTTTACCCAACAGCATAGCGCAATAGGCTAAGGCGTTAACTACGAATCTATAAGTCACGAGTTTGAATCCTGCTGGGGCTTTTATAATTTTCACCTTTCCAAAAATTGTAAAACAATTTTTGGTCAAATATTGTAAAATTTAAAATTCTAAACCAGTGAAAGTATTTTGTTTACACTGTTCTATTATCCACAATAATATCGCAATGTGTCCCATACCACCTTAAGCTTACATTCAGTAGGGAAAACTATTACACAAACGTGTACATTTTAAAACTTCAAACTCTAAAAAAAACGAAATAATAATGTAACTGTTTAAATTTCCTTATATATGATTATTGGTATTACTCTTTTCATTAAAAAAGGGGGTTAAGTACATGAATATATTCTTCCGCATGTTTCAATTTATCAATATTTAAATGAGTATTTTCTTCTCTATTTATTGAGCAAACCTATTGTGATTCATAGCTCTATAGAAACTGACAGGTTTGAAATCCTCACAATCCAGTACTAACCAGTTTATCGATCGGTCGAAACCCCTTAGCAACTTTAAAAAAATAAGGACTGCACGAAAAAATCATGATGATGTCAGACTCAAGTTCCCATATAAGAAATATTGGTTATTTCTTTTATCTAACGCACTGATAAACATTAACAATAATTTAGTTACTTTTACTTACTCTATGAAAAAAAATGACAATAACAAACCGTCAACCATCCCAAAAATCCATAAAACGAAATACAAAATCAAAGCAGAGCAACACGGACCTCCAAGATAGAGGTAGGATCAGGTGCCATGGAGGAGTGAGCATCCTCTGCTGACCGGTCACATGAATATGTGATTACAGGTCTATATGATTAATTCAACAATTTTGTAAAACAAAGATGTAAATACGGTATTAAACAATAAAATGCTATCTTTGATGAATCATGCGGATTTTGAAGGTAGCGATCATTGCAGAAAAAAATAACATAATAACAGGCTGACGCGGGTTATGTATATTTTCTGCAATGTCGCTACTACCATCATTCTTATTTTGTTATTGTATTCAGTAAATATGAACAATGGCCTCAGGCGGATTTGAACTCAGAATCAGCGTTATCATCATACTGTGATATGATGATATTCAAACACATCGATCGATACAAACAATGTCATAAAACATTGTAATCGCCATCTTGTGACGTAGTGTCATAAAACATATAAACCTTGAGGTAGTGAACTACCTTTAATACATGTAATTTGTTGCATTTGATAGAAAAATCTCCAGTTTATCATACTGACAAAATGTGGGTCTAGTTTCCAATATGCAATTAATAATGTTGTTAAATACGGCATTTTTTGGCTTCAATAAATCCAACAGCTTCCATACAACAGCAACTGCAATAAGCCATGACGGTGTTTTATTGGATAATAGTAATCTGCATGGTTGATACTAGCTAAAATCAGTCACCAACTGACAGCATTACATGACCAAATATGGAGGGATGCTCAAGATCAAAATCATCAAATATGGCTCTTTAAATGAAACGTACTGATTTACATTGCGATAATTAACAGACTTTATCCACTTCATTGGAACGTTAGGGAAAGATATAAACATAAGGAACATTTTTTTTAATTGTTTAAGTGTGTCTATTTGGTTATAAAGGATACATGTTCCTTCCCTGATGAAAATAATTCATAATCCCAGCCATAATGAACCATTATGAACGTCAACAACAAAAATGAGCAATATTCAATACACATCCCACTCAAACAATAGTATATTCCCTCAAGTGGTTGGAAAAGCAATCATCAAAGAAAGATTCCTTCGACGACAACTTCTTCCAGAACGAGGGCGTTTCTTCCGCCCCGGGCTGCCGTGTCGTCTTTTATATAGTTGGGTTTGACTATTTTCGCTGTCACGATTGTTCCAGCCAGTAGTGTCCCGCACTCAATGGTGTGAATCTGACCCGTTTTACTGGGGCCCACAAATGTTCCGCAGGTTGACATTTTTGACCAATCCGAGGAGTTTCCTACTCTTGTTTCAACGTCATGAAGCCAACGACCTATTGTAGTGCACGTATACATGTTACATAAATATCATATTTAAAATTTAAAATTAAATTTACGAATAAAATTTAAATAAGATTTCTTAAATTATTTATAGCAATTTTTCAATAAATGAACTTTGATGTAGCATAAATATTGATAATTGAGTCTTTGAATTCAGTTTTACATCGTGCATGTAAATCAAATTGACGAAGCCCATTCTTGTGACACGACCCGGCGAGTTTTCCTTTGACGTCTACTGTACAATAACTACGATATAGAACACTTTTGGTGGGCGTTTCGTATGTTAATGATGGAAAACTGTATCATTTTTGCATTGATAGAAGACTGTACACGATACCAGAAGGCTTATTTTTAGCGATGATGGATTAATGTTTCAGTATCTTTAAAGAGACACTACATCTCATTTTGCGCGAGTTCCATGAAATTACAATTTTCCCGTAACTTAAATACATTATCTTGCAAAGTTCAAAGAATGAACTTTGCAAAAATTACGCTTTGTGAAATGTAAAAATTCTCAATTTATGTTAAAACTAATAACTTTAGACGGACCATACAGTAAATATTGCTAGCCCAGCCTTAGTTCAACAGCATATGCTAATAAATTGTAAATATTTCAGCGTGGCTTTTAGCAAGAGGGTGAAAAAACCACGAATTTCGACAGGTTTGGCTATAAAAAGATCAAAGAGATGGAGACAAAACACAATTGCGGACTATATAACTTGTAAGATATAAATAGAATATATCTATTATTCTCATCAATAATTTTATTATAAAAATATTTAACATCTATTTAACAACCAAAATGAGCTGTAGTGTCTCTTTAAATGAACTGATGATTTTACAACGTACTTCTATTGCAATTACTGTACAATGAACTGTTGGAGAAATGCAACCTGGGTTTCCCTGACTTTGGCGCCTCACTCCATTTTTAAAAGCGAACACCCCACCCCACCCCCACCCCCCACTCCCACCCGAACACATTGTACCTTTGTTTTATTTGTTTTTACATAACAAAGAAATAGGAGCTTGGTATCTAGTTTTTATCTTAACAACTGACATTGAAATTTTGGTTAAGCAGTGGATATACCCTAGTGAAGCAATGTATACATTGAACATTGAAAAATAAATTTTGAAAATTTGACAGTCTGTTAACTGAAAGTCCATTACACTTAGCGTTTCGGCCTCTATAGATAAAAGTTGGTCAAAATTTCAACTTCTTGCAGTACCATCTGATTGGTTGAGAATAAATAATAATATGTATATATGCATAAATTAGTAAGGTCTTTAGAAAGGTCATTTCACAAGTCATTAAGAATTTTCTATCAAGTTGTATTTGAAATACAGGGTTGGACCCGGCTCAAGCTATTGCTTTCGCCTTAAGCCCCACCCTGTATCTCTCACTCAGTAGGAAACTCGTCCTTTAAATATATATGTAACTTATATGCACACACACTACTGGCTCTAAAAAGTACTAAAAGTGCCATTTTTTACTGATAATTGCAGATATGTATTGATAATTTTACCGTTGTTACTGATAATTGCTGTTGGTTCTGATATTTACTGATATTTACTGACGTTTTTGCTGTGAGATCTGATAATTACTGATATTTACTGAGATTTACTGTTAGTACTGAGAATTGCTGATAATTACTGATAATATTAATTTTTAAGGTCCAAAACACTGTCTTTTAATTATTAAAAAAGACATAATAAAGGTTTAATGCAATTTATTTTCAAGTGTGTATTCGGTAGTTATGCGTTTAACTTGGAGTTTTATTTATATATAATTTTTTTTATTTATTTGATAGCTTCTTTTGAACTTAGGAAGCACACAGATCAATTTTGTCTTAATGTTAGAAAGCCGGGCAAAAATTGATAACTAAAGGCAGCCTCCACAAAAATATTTAATTTCTAAATGGTGGTAGACAATTTTTTTTCAAAAATAAAAAAAAACATATTTCTCAACATGATGATTTTTTTTTTAAAATAGAGAAGATACCTGGTCAGGACTTCAAAATGTCTTTGAAGTTTTACTTCACAGAAAGATCAGCGGCAGCCTCCACAAGAATATTTAATTTCTAAATGGTGGTAGACAATTTTTTTTTCAAAAATAAAAAAAAACATTTTTCTCAACATGATGATTTTTTTCAAAATAGAGAAGATACCTGGTCAGGACTTCAAAATGTCTTTGAAGTTTTACTTCACAGAAAGATCAGCGAGGCTGTATCTGTGTATAGTAAACATACTTTCAGCAGATCAAGAGGTGTGAATCGACCTTGTAAATTGTCAGTGTGACACCTTGTGAAAGATATTGCATAATATCCGAGGTATCCATGATCTTGAGAATATTTAATCAAAACGAAAAGTATATTATTTACAATAATATGAATAACCTAATAATTTTCATATTCATCATTTGCGTATGATTAAAATAAAGTTGGATATACATGTATAAATTAATATTTATTAATTCCTCTCTCTCTCTCTCTCTCTCTCTCTCTCTCTCTCTCTCTCTCTCTCTCTCTCTCTCTAACATTTGCTGAAATCAAAACAAGCACAAAGATAAATTAACTGACCTTTCACTCTTTCTCTTTTAATAGTATATCCTATTTTGCGCCGCTAAGTTTGTTGTCATGATCTAGTCACATAATTTTAAATCAGCTCCTCTCTCTCTCTCTCTCTCTCTCTCTCTCTCTCTCTCTCTCTCTCTCTCTCTCTCTCTCTCTCTCTCAGATTTTCTACTGAAAGGTACTTTGAGGCGTCAGGGCAGAATGGCGTTAGCACGATAAAGACCAATTACAGCATCACAACCGTCAGTTCCAACACAGATTTGATTGTAAACTTTTCTACAATTTTCCTCTCTCTCTCTCTCTCTCTCTCTCTCTCTCTATTTCTCTCTCTCTCTCTCTTAGTATTTATATGGCATTTTTATTATCTTATTTCTAAACAAATTTAAAAGTAAATTACATATTAAGAAAATGGCATAATCTAAAACAACCTTTCTTGATTTTAAACCCTAGATTTCTAGCTTAAATTAATTATATCGTTTAAATAAAGTGTCACCGATGAATTTTTATGTCCAAAATTCATGATACATGCCACACTAGGCGTTAACATGTATACTTTATATATTTAGCTCTTCACGCGATCAACAATGAACTTCAACAAAGACGCCAGTCTATAAAATTGGTGGGTTTTTTTCACATGTTCTATCAAAATGGTGTTTTGACCCGCTAACAAACTTTCTCTCTCTCTCTCTCTCTCTCTCTCTCTCTCTCTCTCTCTCTCTCTCTCTCTCTCTCTCTCTCTCTCTCTCTCTCTCTCTCTCTTACAAATACTTTATTCATGCACTAGTATGCGATAATATGACCAGCGGCTATATGGCTATATGTACATTCGGTTCTAATTTTGAAAAAAGGACACACAATTCAATTGATTTTCCTTGATAAATCAACGATTATATAGTCTTTTTTTCTAATTTAAAGTCCACGCTAAAAAGCATGCAGAACAAATTCATTTGTATGTCTGGGATCAAGAAAACCCTCAGAACTAACAGACAACGCTCAGACTATACACACGACAGGGTGACCGCGGCAAGGTGTGAAAACTGGCCACCTGTGTATATGTCTTGTAGCCTCAGAATAAACAGATGTAAATGGTCTGGAAGTACACCGTGAAACAAAAGTGTTTGATTTTATTTTGGAAACAAAAATAGTGATAATGGCCGGGATAAAAACATCTTAAGTTTATGATTATTTAACATGGTCTAATACATGTAGTGATCGCTCGAAATCGGGAATCATTAGATCTATTTATCGATTACGTAAAGAGGTTAAAATCTTCATAAAAAAGATACTTAAGCATGGATTGTTCTTGAAATAACACTGGAGTATCGAGTGGATTCGCGCTCGGGGATGGGCAATATAGCCAGTCTGTAATTTCTACATGCATTTTGTTTATGTGCTGAATTGTGTTAGTCAGCAAGAATAAAACTTTGAGCACGAACAAAAAGAAAAACATACATTAAAATAAATATTTAGCAGATAATTAGGAAAATAATATCAAACCTAATTTTTCGTGGTTGTAAAAGAGAAGTTACTGTTGATAAAATCAACGAAAACTTAGATCTTTATTTTTTGTTTCTATTAAGAAAATGCCCGGTATTTGTTTTTTGTTAAATTGAAATAATATCTTAACAATTTGCATGTAATTTAATCCCTGGCTTTTAGAAATTATCAGCGATTCTCAGTACCAACAGTAAATATCAGTAATTATCAGAACCCACAGCAAAAACATCAGTAAATATCAGTAAATATCACAACCAACAGCAATTATCAGTAACAACAGTTAAATTATCAGTAAATATTAGCAATTCTCAGAATGACAGCACAATATCAGTTAAAATTAGAAATTATCAATAAAAAATGGCACTTTCAGTACTTTTTAAAGCCAGAAGTGACACTTGCAATACTGCGACTATTATTGGAAATACTGATTTCGCAAAAGAAATAACGTTTAAAAAACAAACAAATTGGGAAGATAGAAGAGTGAGTTACCGTGATTATCAACTCGATTATACAGGGTGATATTCTTGACTAGACCCACTCCTCCCAAAGCAATGGATAACCAGGGGTAGAGCTCGAACCCTGTGTGGAAGAGAAGGTTGAAGTCTCTAACTTTGGTGCGTCCGTCCACCGCGTTTTCCCAGCCTTCACTTGCCATACGATTATAGAAGGTTGAGCTCCCAAACACTGCCTTTCCAATGGCCAAGTTTAAAACTGTTAAGAAAAGACCGAGAACATCTGTGCACACATTGTAGTACTATCGCACGTTGGGATAATGCAAATGCAAATGCAGAAGACGAGACGTATTTTCCCATTGAAAATATCAATTTGAATATGCGGAAATAATCTGAAAAACCAAAAATGACACGCTTTTTTTTGTTTATTCCTTTCACAAGGTAATGCAGTTCCACAAACCTTTGTAGCATTTTCCATTGTGTGCAAAATACGTCAGATTACAGGAGCATTGTCCTGATTCACACACCGAGTTTTCGGGACAACTATCGTCTTCAGAACACGAGTCGCCCAACGATGATCCTGAAAATTTCATTACAGCATCACTACTTTCATCCTAATTTTAATTTTAAAAAATTAAATACAGATTTTTTGTGCTTTTGGTCAAGTCGATTATTAAAGCTAAACACCTTTCTCCGATCTTTGTAATGGAGGAAGACGTCCTATTTAACTGCGAATGTTACAAGCAAAGGCTAACAATAAACAAGATTATTTCTAGAATGTGGGGTCTCAGCCAGTCATCAATGTGCGTCTTTAACTCGTAATTATACGTACATGTATAACTTAAAGACGTCAGGACTTACCGCCATAAGCGGATGTCGTGGGGTTGGCCTCTAAGCCAGGTAGTCCTTGGTTTGATTCCTGTAACCTTTGTTTCCATGGACCGGTACATCTGTCAGGCTCGCCATTGTTAGTAGCATGAAGAAAAGTCACAGAAGATATCAATATCCCCACCCCTAACACCAGAAGGAGACCGATCGTAACAATCAACACCCATTGCCTCGCAGATATGTGACGGTACAGTCTGTTCTCTAGAACTCCATGAAAGGACTCCATTACAAACAGTAGTGAGTGTTTTTTAAGTACTCGTCATATGACACGACACGAAAAGCGGAAGGCAATTTAAGACATTAGTAGATCAGCGTTTAAGGACTCTTAACATTATGAAAACTAAATTAATTCATATTAAGTGAAAACATGGAATTAAACGACCCGATCCCCCAACCTCCAAATCAATATATTCAAAACATCATTACCTAATTCGGTTAGTACTTATAAACAAACTTAGTCTAGTTATAAAGATTGTGTATACATGTATGTTAACCAGTTTAAATATAACGAATTCACACATTTTAAAGTATGTAATATATAGTAGGGATTTTCAAAAAAAAAATATAAAGAAATGTACATGAATTATATAATAAAATACTCAAGAGATTTCCAAGAATTCTTATCTTTCTTAGGAAATAACATGTAATCTTAATGTACACTTTATCTTTCAAGTGAGTTCGCTGATCCTGTACTGTATTGATAAAATGTGAGTCTCTTCTTTTTAAGATGTGTCAAGTGCATTGAACTGCGATCCACTTTATTTTGCCTTAAGCTCTACTTTCATAAAGACTTAATACATAGTCAGCGCATGTTTGTCTATTGTTCTCCATTTAATGGTAGTGGTATATTTATTTACATGAGCTTACGTAAAAAGAATATCAATAGACAAACATGCGCTCATGGTTAAGCAGAGAAAATACTGTTTCTTCTTGAGTTCGCGTTCTCTGTTGACTTTGTTTACTTTGACCTGTTGAATATTATAATTCACCACGTGATTTCTAACCCAAGGTAACTGTGAATACTAAACTTCCGTCACGTGACGTGTAAGGTAGTATGCATTCTGTTAGGCGATATTGAGTGTCCATACCTATTTCAATTGATTCCCATCGAGTGATGGTTTCTTTATTTCTCTGAGATATCTTTAAGAGAAAGATCATATTTATCTCAAAAGCGTATTCTTTTCATCATAACTGTATTTCTCTGAGATATCTTTAAGTAAGAGAAATATCATATTTATCTCAAAAACGTATTATTTTCATTATAATTGTATAATTTTAGATGTATTTGGTGGTTAGGATTGGGTACTTGTTGTTTTATGTAGGCGATATTCTCAGTGTGGTTAGTAATAGTCTGGATTAAGATAATATAATAATACATAATTTAAATAAACAGGAAATCACTCACATGATTGTATAGTCTACAACAACCGAGCTACTCCTCCAAATCGCTGACTTTTCAAGGGGGTGAAATATGATACATATAGGAAAGATTTGTCAATGTTGTTAGATAGAAAAGTCACAGATAATGATTGCAATTGTGGTAAGTGTCATAAACATTATTATAGGGGGAATTTATTGAACAAAAATATTACAGCTAAAATAAAAAGTTGACCCCTTTCCCCCCAAAAATCTCAAATGTATTGTGATGATATTCAATATTTTAAAGCAATATAAAAGACTCATTATCACAAAAGAATTTTGTTGATATATCATGGTTTACAGGACTCGATCCCGGACCTTGATAATATCGGATTATCAGTTCTGTGCGTTACTGATAAATCTACTTGTTAATTTTTTTTGAACATGTAAAGTGTTGATATCAGCCATTGGTTTACGATCATCAATGACAACTTATATATTATGTGTTATATGTTTTGTTTTAAAAACCTTTAAAAATGGCAACATGCACAGAGAGAGAGAGAGAGAGAGAGAGAGAGAGAGAGAGAGAGAGGGGTGTTCAATTACAGTTATACGAATTATTTTAATTGCAACGCAGTTTAAAACCATTATGCCATTAAATTTCTATTGGAAATTGACCAAACTCCAAAACACATGACTTGAAGTAAAATTGAGCGAAGAATAAACGTAACAATAGTGATCAAAAAAGGACGCAGTCATCCTTTGAAATATACATGTACGTCATGTAATTCGGATTTTTTGTTTTTAATACTTATCAATACAACAAAACGGATGAACCTTAATTTGATATTCTATTTAATCTAGTTCACTTTGACTGCACAACACTTATTTGGTCACATCTGTACAAGATCACATTGTCGTCTATAGGGAACAGGGCTGGGGTTTTAGTGAAACTAACAAAATTCTAATAATATATTTAAAAAATCCTCCTATAATTGTCTAAAAGACGATGCGGAGTCTTTTTTAAAAGAAAAAAAATATGTAGACGTTAAAACTTTATGTAACCTGTATTTATCATTAAAACCTTTAATAAAATTCCGTTCCCTTACCCATTTCTGTCCCTAAATTGTAGTCATTCTCTTTTTGAAATAAACATATAACATTTAATTTAAGGTATTATCATAATTTCAAAGAGAAATTCTATCACACGTTTTGTTCTTAATATCATTTTGAACAGCTAGATAATGCTTCGGAAATATTATTTTTTTAATTCAAGTTATTTGTATCAATGATAGAGATAACTTGCATTTGCAAAATAATTTGGAAACGGAATATCTTAATAAGCATACGTATTGTAGCATTAAAATTCTTCAGACAACATCGAGAGCATATCACTCATCTCTGAAACGATAGTTATTATCAGATGATCAAATGAAATTGGCATTAAATATGTATAAATTATATAGTGATAGAAAATGAGAATTCTGTACTGACCTTCAGCCCAGTTCTCTTCAAACGTGGGCTTCTCACATTGGTGTGTTTTTCAAACACTGACATTAGAATTAACACACTAGCACTAGAATCCTTGAAAAATGTGGGTATAAATAATGCTGAAGTGGAGTCTGGTACAAAATTACTGTCTGACAATTTCTGAATATCCTGAGTTTTTTGTGGGTTTAAACTTAAAAGCTGTCCGATTTGGAGTTTCTTGTTGATTACGTTTTAACTCATTTCTGTTCACCCCACTCCCTTCGCATGGAGTGTTGTATAAAACGTGTTGATCTTACGTCCTGTTTATAACTGTAGCACCTTGAGAACGAACTCACATTCCTTGTATTTGAAAACAATGTACTTGAATTTTGTTGAAAGGAATAAGAAGTATTAACATTGACTGGGGCAGGTGTCCTAACTCACTGGAGTGTTGTTCAAGTAGTAACTTCTTGGATTGGGACTTATAACACTGACCTATAAGATGAAAGCTTCTAAATTGAATTTTGTAATCAATGAATGTAATCTAGTAACAAATGTTTTCTTTTAATTCCATACTTATTTAGAGTTCTTGAAAAATTTCATAAAGTAAAACAATAGAACCAGTTTGAAGGAAAATTTAGAAACGCTGATTTATTTTCTAAACCTCATAATAAAAACAAAACATAATAACAAGCATGGTGATGTATAGTATTTTATCAAAACTATTTTTAGCACAATTTCTACCATGTTTACTTTCCAACAATGCAAGCAATTAAAAAGTTGAGTGAATAAAAGGATGTTTTCTTTTGGAATATTTTATTTATTATCTTTAAAACGATTATTTCCAGCTGTTATTCATCACCTGCGCATGTGTAATAATCTTTATCATATTTATTTTTCACATTGACATGCCCAGTAAATATTTCATATATGTACAAAGTAGGTAACCTAACATATTATACTTTACTAAGGCTTTCCAAAATGTTTTGAAAATCTTAACATGCTTTAATGATTTGAAACACACCTGAACAACGACAGCCATGATAAAATCAGTCATATACACAATATCTGGACAAGGTTGTAAAATAGATGCTGTATAAAAAGATTTTCTATTCTTATGCTTAACATTACGCTTTTGTAACTGGATGACTTCATAATCATAATACACATTGAGCATTGCAGTTCTAAAGAAAATCAAGATCAACTATTCATATAAATTTAAACCTACATCAAACTTTGAACCCCTTGTGTGACCCCAGAATTGTCCAGAAGCCACAGTCTAACAATTGAGAATCACCAAATGTCAAGATACGTGCATATAATTATACCATATATTATAACATTTGAGTTTTTTAGAATAATCAACTTTATTTTCAATGGAAATATTCAACCCCCACCCCTACCTCCTGCCTGTAGTTTATTCATTCTACCCTCCGGTAATCATGATTTGAACAAACTTGAATTTACACTAATGCAAGATGCTTCCAAACAAGTTACAATTTCAGGCCAATTGGTTTTTGAGAAGATATTTAAAGATTCTTCTCTATGCTTTCTTATGTAAAAAAAATTGCCCCTCCCATTGTGTCTCCACCCTATCTTCGGGAATAATCATTTTAACAAACTTGAATCTACAGTACTGGAGATGCTTCAACACAAGTTTCAGCTTGTCTAGCCAAATGGTTTTTAAGAAGAAGATTTTTAAAGATTTTTTTCTTATATAAGATTTCGACCCCCCCCTCCCTCCGGTTCTTCGAGTTTAACACTTGTGAATGTGCAAATTGAAACGAGTGTACATCATGTTTAAATCCATTTGGAGACTATGATACGTCACCACTGTTGAATAAAAGCTTCAAATGGGTGGATGTTGATACAGATTTACAATACCTGTATGACATTGTCGTTGTATTAACACACGGCTAGTAAATTCAACATTTACGATATCACATTGGCTACACTTCGGGGCCATATATAAAATTTTCTATATAGGGCGTAAAACAACAAGAAAAACGATTGATTCTATCAAGCGGATTAATTGTCTATAAATCTATTTGATTAGGACAGATAGGTACAGGGTACATGGGCAAGACTCCGCCCCTATAGGGAGACGATACCGTTAGAGATTGACAAAGTCACGTCGGGCTTAGAAGCAAAGGTAGGAGGTTTAGATCTAAATAGCACTGTCCGTCTGTCTTGTTGTGTGTCTGCTTTATCTGTCTTTCTGGCTCTCTGCTTTGCCTTGTTCTGCCTCTTGCTGTCTGTTTTGTCCGTATTTCAACCCGTGCTTTGTACATTTTATTGTGTGTTTGTGGTGTCGTTCCGTCAGTTTCTGTGTGTTTGGTTCCTAAATTATTCCATGAAATTATTTTCTTCCCCCAGATTGTCCATAACTACGGACATGGAGGGTCCGGTCTGACACTTTTCTGGGGATGTGCCAAAGACACCACAAATCTAGTACTGGATCTTCTAAAGTCACGCAAAGGAAGGCTGTAGTTTATCAATACCATTGTTAGTGTACTGGTTTACAGTTCATTATTACCAATGTTAGTGTACTGATTTACAGTTCATTATTACCAATGTTAGTGTACTGGTTTACAGTTCATTATTACCAATGTTAGTGTACTGATTTACAGTTCATTATTACCAATGTTAGTGTACTGATTTACAGTTCATTATTACCAATGTTAGTGTACTGGTTTACAGTTCATTATTACCAATGTTAGTGTACTGGTTTACAGTTCATTATTACCAATGTTAGTGTATATATTTACAGTTCATTATTACCAATGTTAGTGTACTGGTTTACAGTTCATTATTACCAATGTTAGTGTACTGGTTTACAGTTCATTATTACCAATGTTAGTGTACTGGTTTACAGTTCATTAGTATTAATGTTAGTGTAATGATATTTAATAAAATACTATTAATGTTAGTGTACTGATTTACAATAAAATACTATTAATGTTAGTGTACTGATTTACAGTTCATTATTATTTATGTTAATGTACTGATTTGCAGTTCATTATGATCAATGTTAGTGTACTGATTTACAGTTCATTATGATCAATGTTAGTGTTCTGATTTACAGTTCATTATAATCAATGTTAGTGTACTGATTTACAATAAAATACTATTAATGGTAATGTACTGATTTACAGTGCATTATTATTTATGTTAATGTATTGATTTGCAGTTCATTAGTATCAATGTAAGTTTACTGATTTATAGTTCATTAGTACCAATGTAAGTGTACTGATTTTCAGTAGGACATAAATTAACCGCTGAATATTGCATAAATACCATTGTGTTTGTTAGTATTAGTTTGAACGATCAACGAATTGTCATGTTTTATATTGTTTGAAGTCAGATCTTTACATGTGCATGCATTATTATTAATTGTTATACATCATGTCATCGTGAAATCTGTCAAATTGTATTCACTAGTTATATATGAATATATGGTTATTAAAAAAATTATATTAATGTCAATTTATTGATTATACTCAGAAAGACTGAACACTTGTCCTGTGCCCCTTCAGATATATTTTTATTTGATAAATGTGTAATTTTTTGATGAATGGAAATTAAAATTAAAACACCGCTAATTCGGAAAAATAGTTTCCACGTAATCGTTTGCTGGTTTTACAATAACATCCTCTTCTATGTTAAACTAATAGAGCATGCGTTTACATTCAAACAAGGAAATTAAAAGACATTGTATATCATTGTATATCTCCATGTATATTTATATATTTATTCATTTTATGTTTAGATATATCATAAAAAATATTACTCAAACAATCAATGTGACGTTTTATGTAAATACATTTAAGAAGGAAACAACTGATACTTGCTAATAGAGCATACGTGTGATATTCGATGCTTATGCAAATAACTTTTATTTGGTTGATGTTTTAATATTTTTTCCCAGAGTTTTAACTTTGATCGCAATCACCATGTTTGGCTTTTTATGAATTTGAAACAACATAATGTATATCTTTTGAGCACATGTACAAACCAGATCACATAAACTAAGGGAAATAACTTCAGGATCAGGTGCCTAGTAAGCATCCCCTGCCGACCGGTCGCACTCGCCGTATGCTCTGTAAACAAATGTATTAATGATATTAAGTGTAATCACCATTATGTCGAATATTTTTTTTAATTTGTTTTTATTTCATCCAATGAAATTCTTAAGCATTCATTTTCATTGCAAACAGCTTAGATTTTTATTTCAAACTTGCAAAAATAATGAGCATTCCAATGGGTGACAAAAAGGTATGTATTCTTCATTATACTCAACATGTCAACTATTTTGTAGTTATTGCATATTTTGAAATTTGAACACAAGACAACTCCCTTAACATTTTTGATTTATTTAATACAGGATGGTTTTCTGTTTGTAAACCATTCGACGTTTGATAGCTAAATGATCAGAAATGACTATTTTCTGCCCCCCCCCCCTATTCAATATTACAATATGAACCAACGTCATCAATTGGTATTTGATATTAATAGCAAAAAGTATTCTAACATCTTTTTTAAAGCAGACAAATCGCTTAAATTTATTGTGATACATTAATTCATTAAATTATTTCATTGAAACAACTTTTCTGGTGGGTAAAGGGATAGTATATAGATGTAATATTAATTTTACCTTGAAATTGTCCCAAACTTCCACTTAAATAAATAGGAATGAAGGCGAGTCAAGCAATGCAATTACTATACATCAGAAGAAACATTGGACATTTGACATCAAAAATATTAAGAGTTGTCTTCCTTGTATTGAAATTGTATGCAGCTCTTGCCTTCTATAACCAGCTTTATGTTGTATACTTAAGGTATCCAATCCATAATAGCCCCAGATTCAATGAATCTGGATGCATAACAGATATGTATGGGCTTAATACTCAGTATACTTGGACATAATCTTCATGTTTAAGTACTAATATGTAAGAGGGGAATGTGTCGTAATAAATGGCCTTTTCATTTTCTTAAAGAGTTGCCCCCTTTGCTTTTAATCTATAAAAACTAATTCTAAAAAATTCTATACAGTATAAAATATATTTTCAATAGTTTTTGTATTCCTAATTATAAAGTACATTTTTCCACCAAAGCATTTATTGACATTCTTAGTATTTACTTATTTATTTTTAAAAATGTGTTTGTCCCCATAGACCTTAATGCAATCTTCATTAATTAATTACTGCTTAGTTAATAATATTTTTAAAAATTTCTCTCGGTAAATCTTTTTCTACTCTTAAATGCTTTAAATAAATATTAGAGTATTTAATACATGATTGATATTCAAGGTTAGAAAACTTAGGTCCTAATATGGATCGGATACCTTATATAAGCGAAACAATGTAAAATTATGGTCAGACCTATTGCTTCTAGTTTAAACTCACAACAAATATGTAAGTAAAACAGCGGTGTACAGGGTTTGGCAAAGAAAACAACTTAAGAAAACAAATGATCTTCATTTCAGAGCGAGTTCTGTAAACGCAATACAAAAATCGTGTTAGAAGGTGTTTTAATAGTGCACATAAATGCAGCTATCAAAAGTACCACTAAACCGCGTCTTACTTATGTGAAAGTCACAATTGATTTGTTTTATGAAATTGAAATGTTTAACATTCTAATAAAATTATGATTTAAATACCATGTGTTTAGTTATGTTTTAGAGTACTTTTATAAAAAGTAAATAATGTATTTTTATACTTTCTAATTAGAGTATGTAAGATGATTATTTGCATTTATTTCTCTGTATATAATTGAATCTTTTGTATAACAATGTCGAGATCCCAAGGATTCGTGTTTTGACAAAGGTAGATCTTGAATAGTCAAAAAAAGCATCTTAAAAATTTTAGTAAAATCACATGTAATATATTGTTTCTTGAATATTTTCAATATTACCTTACCTTATTTTTATATTTGTTTTTATTTCCCACCTCTTAAATGGTTCATACGTAAAGTATTTCGCATGTGAAGAATCATTTGGCGCTAAATTTCGACACAATCAGTCATAAAGTACATTTTCAATACGAGATTGCAAACAGTCTCAAATCAATAAGTGATTAAAACATATATTTACCACTGAGGTTAAAAATCAAATAATATACTCTGATAGATGTTTGGGACATATTGATGATTTTGTTGATTTTATTTTCAGTTTTACTCTCGTACCTACGGCATTAATAATATTAATAACATAATAACATTTAAATTACATTATTAGATTGAGTTAAAGATACTGTTTTACTATTTGTTTTGCATATAGTAATATCGAAAACTACTTGTTTTCGATAGGCGTATTTTTTAAAAGTTTTTTGAAACTCATTTCGACTGAGATCAGCCCAGACTTGCATAAACTTTTACAGCATTCTAAAATATTATAAAATCCTATATTTGTATGGGGTTCTTAATAAAGCAGCTGTAAAACATCATAATATCAGATTAGGAAACGACCTTGTCCTAATTTTCGTACATGAGTAAGAGATCGATTTAGATACTAGTAGTCACTCAAAAAGAATTTAAATAAACTGAATACTTTAGAAATTAGATATCCGCGGATTTTCTTCTTACATTTATAAATTATTCTCATATATATGAATCAATACACATTTAAATACTTTATCTGATGACAAGGATTTCTAGTCAAATTAAAGTTAGACCTGCATATTAATTATTTGTTATGCCATAGGGACCGTACGGGATAGCAAAAAATAAAATGATTAGAGTTGCGGTCTTTAATTTTAGAGATAAGAGGTAGGAAGACATTTCTTCGAAAGTTTTAACAAGTTTTAGTTCTTAAAAATAAAATAAAATTACAAAATCGGCCTCACTTCTTAGATTATTATGTCGATGGAATGTATTGTAATATTATACACTGTATATGATATAACAACCTCATATGATATTTTGTGATGTTAAAGTATTGAGAAACTACTGGAAAAAGGAAGCCAATTCATGATTATCAGGGTAACATTTATTCTAAAACATTTTACTTACATTATAGACATATCAACAAAGGCTGGAACTTCTCATCAAGCATTAAATACAATTTTTTGGGAGGGAGAAAATTTTTTTCTACATTGCAGAGGCTAACTCACCGACAAACATTTTTATACAGAAAAAAATTAATACAAGTCACTTATCCTATAAATATAATCTTATATTTCATTACGAATTATTATACGATATACATGGCTCAAATAGAGAAAGGTGCAAATGTTGTTTTGTTTTAAGATCTAAGACTAACTACCATTCTACATTTCTAGAATATTTGACACTAATGTTATAAATATAAATAAAACATCTTTTAAAATCATATTTACTTATTTAATAACCTGAATCTTAACAGAAATAAAACATGCGATGTTCACAAAATAACAAATATTTTATCATACGCAGAGTTTCAATAATTTGAACTTTTGCATCAACAAACTGCATGTGACATACAGCGCAACTAAATACGTTATTGTCAATAACTATCGATAAACCTAAAATACAAAACTCTGCTACATATAGTGTTGTTATTTTCACCAAAATTGTCATTATAAAGTTAAAATCTATCAAACGTCGAAGACGCTGATATTATATCTTCCGCATCCTCTGTAATAAAAGGAATGAAAATATTTAGAAATTGTTGTTAAATTGCGTGCCAACTAAAACGTTATTAATTTTCTTAGTATGTATTACTTTACCTTATTCCTTGAAGAATTAAATTTCACTTGTGACAAATAACAGCTTGTGCATCAGCAGCTGAAACTAGAATGTTGCCAAACCCATTAAAATGTTTATTGTTCTAAATACTTCAGTAAAAGACAAATAACGTTGTCGCAAACTTACTGAATTCCATAGAATGCTGGAATTTGATTGGTCCAGAAATCGGTCCACAAATGCCGCACCATCCAGCACAAGTAAAAGAAATCTGCCCATAAACGGAACGATGGAAATTTTTTATAGCTGTCTGATAACCTTTTTTGCGACCAAATTCAACCTGAAATTAAGATTAAGTAACAGCTTAACATTGCTAAGAAATGCTTCTTCCATACATTGTTTGTTTTGTGGTGTTATGTAAATTATACCATGGTTTAGGTTCACGACCCTGGGTTTAATCTCACGAGACGAAACAGTTAAGTCATGTATGGAATATCTGTTTTAACTTATGATTTAGCTGAAAATTGTTCATCTAATGTGATTTAATGTGATCGTATTTTAAATTGACATTGCAAATAACAGTTTAAATCCACAAAATAAATATCCAATTAAAGGCCCAAGTTTCGACGTGACCATCCTAGCATCATTTTCAGACAATGCGGCAATATATATCACGTGCACCGTCCACTCCTAATCATTTTGAGACATGCGATCAGAGAAACAGGGTGGATTCTCCGATGCTTGGAGATTTTGATTTACTGTGGATATTGCGTTTTTAAAAATGTTAGGCAATGAAGAAGAAAACATTCATCTTAGTCAGATTGCAGACAAGATAAAAAAAAGATTACATTAAAGAACGATGGTTTTCGATGTTAGAGAAATGAATTTTAGTCTTCATTTCAAGCATTCAGCTGTGTACATGGACATATATGTCGGGCAAACCTTAGATTGGTCAAACACCACGCTAGCTTCGGAAACCCCGTAGATGACGGTAATTTGAATGAACTTCCCTAGAAACACCATGAAGAGCACTACATGCGACGCGAAGGTGTTTGACGAATGGCAGATTCCCACAACACAAGCGACTCAGTTATACCTGAGCTTCCAGTGTTCACTGTGGAGGATGTAAACCATTGACTTTCACGATTCATTGTGGAATTTAGGAAGTTAAACGGGAATTTTACCTCCGAAGTATCTGTATTTGCTTATTATTGGGATTCTACGAGGCATGCAAGAGCAGGGAAACACCAACAATTTTATGAATGAGAAGGACGACCATTTCCTTAGAATCAGAAAGACGCTAAGTACTCAGATGAAACAGCTGACTGCAAAAGGTTAGTGATTGTTTAAGACGATAGGTTTCCTTACGCACGTGCCATTGGGGGAAAACCTCTGTACGAACGAAAATATTTTTTGCCCTTCTCCTTTTAGATTTAGAAATCATGAATCGAACTTTTCCTTTTAAATACGATGTTCTACTCATGTTTTAGTCTCCTATCATTCTTTGAGAAAATCTATGCTAGTTGACTGTTTCTACTGATTTTTCTACAAATGTCATTAACGTAGGTTTTTAATCTTAGGTTAAAATAAGAATACTAACTACAATAGTTAACGTGTTTAAAAATAAATAAATGACGCAGAAAATAGCAGTATTTCAATTCATCCCTTTTCAAAATATAATAGAACTAAATCAATTAAATATGTCTTTATTTGTTTTATCTACATTGTCATCAACTCTCTTATGCAGTTACTCTGGCAAAACGGAAGTGAAAAAGTGTTTGGACCTAAGCACAAACCATCGCCACTGACAAGACTCAGTACGAGAAGATAATCGATAAATTCGATGCAATGTATTCAGAAGCATTGTTTTTAAGGAACTTATTTATAAATACCTCGAAAACAGTAAGATTTTAAATGGTAGGAACAATTTAGAATAGATATTTTTTTGTAGTCGTATGTATTCCTACGCCATAGTTCACTAAGATTGGTTCGCTGTCATTAATTACTAAAGCGCCATATTTACATTGGTAACGTTTTGGAATCTAGGACAGACTATCCAATCTAAAGATAGAACCAGTATTAGCGTAGACATTTTTTTGTTAAAATAATGTTTGGATACAATTTTCCAGAAATATTTGATTACTGATACATAATGGATCGTTGAGGTTGATGGCATTAATTATATCTTAATCGCAAATCTTCCTTGAAAGTATACACTTCGGTCAATTTAGCGATGCGTTGAGTGACGACCCTATTTAAAGTAATAGTTAGACAAGTCGAATCACGGGTTGCAGTTTATGAAAGAAGCGTTTTAATTGGCCGATTTGGAACCCGCCTTTTTTAAGCGGTATTAATTTCTTAATTCTCTCAATAATCGTTTCTTGCTTTTTATGGTGTAAACAAAAACACGCTGTTGTCCATAGTTATTTTAAACGGGTTTCTAATTTTATTTTTCAGCATAGTATTTCATCGATAAATGCAATTTTTTAAACGCATCAATCTAATTTGAGGTAGTATTTTTGTTGTTGTAGCTTATTACAAAGTATTCACAACGGATAATGACAATAAATATTACAGATAATGCACTTTATTGAACTTCAATCGATCAATGGCACACTTACTTTTACAAGTGTGCATTTACCTTCAAACATACACAAAACTTGCAATTAAGGAGGTTGGCACCTGAAATAATTGTAATGTCAATCATCCGAAAACCACTTGGATATAAAGATTGGGACCTAAAATGTTCATTTATTCTATTTGTGACCCATGTCACATGCCATTTTTTGGAAATATTGGGCTCCAAACAGAAATGATAATTTTCCTGAAATTTTTGCTAAAATTTGAGATGAAAATTGATAATTTGAAGAAATCAAACAAATATATATAGTTTGAACTATTATTTAGTTATGATTTTTATACAGTATGAGGTTGAACACATGTAGTGACTATTAAAGTAAAATCTAAGTCAAATTTTAAAAACTCTTGCTCTACTGGTGACAGATGTTACAAAATTTTGGAGTAATCAAAATATAACGCAAATAAAAAAAATTATAGTAATGTCATCTTTCCAAAACTTTGCATACAAATAAACAATACATTTATTGTCTCATTTAAAAGTAAAACAAGTAGGGGTAACATCTAAAAAATTTGAGATATTGCATGAAATAAGCTAATTTTAGGCCAAAATTGGAGTTAATTTTTTCTTAACTTCTATGAAATATAAACTAAATAAGCCAAAATATATCGATAGAAATATCAAAATAATGTTTAAATATGTTTTTTAGAACATCATGAATATATCATAATACACAAACTATCCAGAAGTTTGGTCTGTGCTGAAAATTAGGAAGCTAAAGTAACAGTACTCAAAAGCTAATGAGTTATGAAAATTGTTCATTTCTTTACTCAAAAGCTAATGAGTTATGAAAATTGTTCATTTCTTTCTTCAAAACCTTCCGCCACAAAATATAGTCCCTTACTAAACTCTGTAAAAATGAAATTTTTTTGAAACAATTTTATTCAATAAAGTTTATTTCGCATTGTAAAATATAAATATACTACTAGAATTAATATGTGATGCAGAATTTTCAGACTAGAGGTGACCCAAAATAGCTACCCAAAACCTGAGGAGCGAACCTCTTTAACGGCGCAAACTTGTTCAATTTTGAACTATTCTGTGATTTACCTTCTTTTGTAACTCACTAAGCCTGTAGCAACATTAATTAACCTCAAAATTCATCGGACAATATTTACTACTGATGTTGACGCTCTACTTGCCGCTAACTTTCAAACACACTTAAATTCACATCCAGATTGAGTCACCATTGGATTTCACGGCGTGTATACCCGAATTTTCCCGTGGATCTACATTTTGCAGCAAGCTTTTTATGAGAAAAAAAATTGCAATATTACAGTCTGTTCAACTCATGCGATATACCACATACGGTACCTGTCCCTGCTTTTAAAGAACTTTTTTCTACTTTTTTCACTAACATAGTTTACAAATGAACGTTAACATTACCCCGTTCGTTCTCCAATAACTTTGTTATTTTTAATTTGCAAGTACAACTTATTTCAAGTTTTCTTTCCACGACGTTTGTTTCCACGTGTTATACATCCTGTTGTCACCATACATTTGATAAATGGGCGGGTCTATAGAAATGCGCCAAACATAATTGTTGTTGCGAATTGCAATTGTAACATACACCGAAAGTGTCGTCACTCAACGCAATGCTATATCGACCGTAATGTGTACTTTCAAGCGAGATTTGCATTAAATTTTACACAACTTGATTCACATGGGGTTTTCCGTCTATAGTTCGGATTTCTTGTAAGAAAAGCCCGAGAATTCATACTAGGAAAAATAAGCAATTGTTCATTGTTAGAAACTATACATGCCATGCGAAATTATATATTGTTAATTTTAAAATAGATAATCAATACAATCAACTCCTTCAGAGTACTTCAGTACTTTGATTAAAAATTGTTATCGCAGTAAAGTTTTTTCTGATAAAAGGACACTGTCAGGTATAACAAATCCATTTTTCAAGTTAAAAATACTTTCTTTGATAAAAAAGAAATCATTTTTATATTATTTTACTTTTAATAATCGTTGTTTTTTTTAATCACAGGCTTCAACGTATTCGAAATATACTCTCTAACTTATTCACATTATTTCAACTCGTTTTGTAAAGCAAGTATAAAATAACACAATTTACATATCATCTATGAAAGAACCCATGACAAGTGATATTTACAGAAGGCCCAGAAAATGATATCGTTTGAGATTGCAATAGTTAAATCATCAATATTAACACTCACAGCACAGTTAAACAAAATCCATTTTTACAACGAAATATTGTGCAAATATTAACGACACATAAGAATAGGCATGCCCTTTTTTTGCACGGGCAAGCAATGTTAGCTTAATAGGCCTTAACGCATGAAAAAGATGTAGCCATAGCTAACGAAACTATACGTTCGTCAAGAACTGTTTGACAACGTTAAACATGGAGAATTTTTTGTGTGGTAGAGTCGTTTTGAAAATTTATATATTGAAGCAGCTAGGAAAACATTACAAAAAGTATTCAAAATTCGATCATCATACTGTAGGATCAACGATCAGTCCAGTCCCTCTAGTATCAATGGTTGCTGCCCCAAAGTGAGGACAAGGGTTCCTGAATTGTTCCCCGCTACAGTCTTGAGCATATCCATACTGAATTGGTTCCGATCCCGTCAGTGATGTGAACGTATAATCAGTTCCATTTATCACCATGCTCTGTAAACAGACATATTGCTTTTGTGAAGTATTTTTAAACATTACGAACATATCAATTTACAAATATGATTCCATCTGTGTTTATACATAAAATAAAGCATGTGGTACACAATTATCACCTCTATATATATTTTCACTTTTAAAAACTGTGTCTTTTTCAATGGAGGTTGAATAGATGATTGACATTGTCGGAGATGTATTATCCAATTTGATCTGTCATGGATAATGAAGTTGTTGGGGTTTTTCAACGTGATGAAATGTGAAGGTTCAGTCGCTAGGTTGTGACAGTATATTTTCGTTCTCCTTCGATTTGTTACAAATGGATAGACCCAGTATTCTCCGTCTGTTGTTATTCCGGAACAAGTTGACAATTTGAGGCATGACTCTGGAACTGCAAGGAAAAGATATTGAAAACTTGCAGCTGAATTTTCCTATTCAAGAACTTTATTTAAAAAAATCAATATTGAACACCTTTTACATGTGAAACTGAATAAGAACAATGATATTTCTTTTCAATGTGTTTTTATACTCCGATTTATCATTATTACATAGCGATTTCGAACTTAATTTTAGTCGACAAAACAATTGGTAATGTTAACTATTCCTCTTTTAGCTTACCCCATCGATTTCCTCTGTCCTCAAGGACCCAGTAATAGTCTATGTCACCTCTATCATCACTGTCGTATATCACGTTGAAGAGATCACATGACTCGTCAGCCATGTTGTACAATAACGACACACAGTCCGGTTCCTGGGTACACTTGGAGGCACAGTAACTACGATGGGAGAAATGTCCCGACCATATTGCCATAGAAGGCTCTAGAAGGTCAAGTCGTGTTGTGGTCCGCCTCAAAAATATTTCGTCTGATAAAAAGGTATATTTTGTTTTTACAAAAATAAGTTTTATGTTTGATATATTTTATAAACTTTGTTAGAAAAAATAATAAATCATTTAATATGTATATGATATATCCATGTTCTTATACAAACAAAACATGTATATTAAAACAAGATGCATCTTGACCACAATGTGAAACTCCATAAAAAATCCAACTACATTTTAAAAATCAATTCTAATTGAGTAAAATTATGGTTAATCTCGATTTCCATATAATCACATTTATGCCATTTACTTATTATCATTTTATTAAAGAACACAAAACAAAGTCTTTTGCGTTACAAAAAATATCAGCGGTTTAATTTGCAACTATAGTTGAAAAATTAATTGTACTAATGCTGAAAAATTCTTTGCCTCTAATGTTTGATTGCGTTGCAATCATTTAGATGACACAAAGGACATTGGTTCTAATTTTTGTATTGCCCCAAATATCAATTTCTTTTTTTTTACTACTGTATAGCAGGTTAAAATCGCGGTCGGAAAAGATCGCGACTTTTTCATTTTACAGCAAATCGCGGTATGTTGAATTTGCGGAAAACAAGAATATTTAAAACATAAAACTCAAACCCTATTGAATTTTACACAATACTGATCATTGTTATTTGTACACGGGACATGTATATTAACTCACAACAAAAAAGAACTGTTTTTATTTGGGTTTCATTTTCAAAATATAATTTGTTGAAAAACAATTATATTGATATCTAATGAAATGCTTTTCGATTAAAACACCGTTTTGTGTAATACCCGTTCATAATTATTGTCTGGTTAATATAACAGTTTTTTTAAGTGCACCCCACTTCTATAATGGAAAAATTGCTTCTGTAAATTGAGTTTCAGACCTTTTTACGTGCTAGACACTCATGAGTAGCTTATGTGAACACTCTATGAAGCCCCCAAATCACTTTGTAATTAACCGATAGCACTGGGCAGACAGAATTAGTCACGCATCACAGCACGTGGCCTGGGTTCCTGTCAAGAGTCATGTTTGGTTACTGCAGTTCAATTTTAAAGTTTATGTAAAAGGAAGAATGCGCTTAATAAGGAAATATTTTGCGCAATTCTTGTGGGTTATTTGGTTATTCTATTTAAAGAAGGTATTTTTAAAAAAAAAACGAATTGTCTCATGTATGCATTATTAGATTTAGTCAAATCTGGAAGAAGAGGAAGAAAAATGAAAGCTCACGATAACCAAAATGGTGCCTAACATTTGAATGATGAAATGTGTTCTGTAAATCATATGTATCCAAAGTAATGCCGTTCTTTAATTGACACTGTAAAGTTAAAAACCAAATTGAATGAGAGAAAATAAAATATTAACTTTTAAGAAGAAAAGTGTTGTTCATAATAATTCTACATGATTTCCTCCATTCTATAGTGAAAAATAATAATAATGTGGAGAAAAAAATGAGATGCATGCTTGTCTAGATTTCGATGTTTGCTAGAAGATAATATTTCGTTAAAGATTGGCGCTTTGGTACTTCTTAAAATATTGATTATAGACTTAATTTACATCATTACCAATTCGCAGCTATGTAAAGGCTGTCCAAAGCTAAATTTATATCGGAAAACGATACTGTTTTAATTATCGAATAAACACTTTAACCGGGCGATTTTCTTTAAATCTTTGTTACATTAATAAACAGCGATATCCAACAATATATTTGATGCGTTTTTTTGACGTCATATGTTGTTCTTAAGCACGTGACGTGCGTATCCTAACACAGCGTATGATCTATATAAATCGCATCGGCGAAAGTGATAAATGACATTAAATCAAATATATTTTTATTAAAAATCCTTCGATAAGTAATGTATTTTGCAGTTCTTGCTGGGGGTTCATATAAGTATTTCGTTAATTTGAAATGATGTCAAAACTTTGCGTCCCATCATCGAAATCAGGCACATTTTTACTTTTTAAGCTCGAATTACACAACATTGGGTAAATTGGTAGGTTTCCCCCCAACATGATTCACATTGGTACTTATTTACTCTACCAGTTTCACGCAAAAAAATACAAAGATTGAATTGATCTTCCACTTGCGCCAGACTGTTTTTACATGCATAAAAATATCTCCATTCATTAGTTGACGCGTAGCAGGGCGAGTCTCCAAAACCATTCGTTTATAAATAGTCATTTACCTAATACGAGGCTTTAAAACTGGCGATTTTTTATACTAAGTAATGATAATATTGAATTTAGTATTACTAGTATTTAAAACAGCGTCTATGTAAAGGAACCACGCGGTTTAAGGGGAGATAGGACACGTATCACGTGACTTTCATTGCAATGATACTTTGATGTGCAAACTCTATTATGACGTCATAATTGATTTGATTGTATGATGCTATGATGTGATTTATCCATTATGACGTCATAAAGGATTTGATAGATCTTTTTCCCGTACTCAACGGCTCTAAAGTAGTCATTTTCACAACATAGATTGGTGAAATTTAAAATTTTAATTTAAGAAATGTAAATGTATAAAATCATAAGCGGTTAATATAATCAGGTATATTTAAGTATTGAATCCTTATTTTTTGAAAGATATAGTCTCATAACTGCAACGGTGTGTATGCCTTGTATGCAAATGTGAATTATACATCAAAATTACTGTATTATCCTATGGGTAAGTTCAAATTAATGGAAGAGCCACAGTAACAGCCTCAGGCGTGATCTTTGATTTTTGCTTGTGACGTTGTATTTATCAGCGTTCAACGTTTGTGACGTCACAATTAAAACTCGTGATTTAACCTTTTAGTACCCTGATTGTGTTATGGTGCTATATCTGCAGTAGCTTTACATGCAAAATATATGTGGAATGTAAATATATTCTGATAATGATCCGTTCATGTTAATTGATAAATCTAAATAATGCATTACTTTTTTGATAGTTTAAAACAGAAATTGTCACAAAAGGTCATATAATTCCAGAATAAGGGGTATGGGTGATTCCTATTGTAGTATCTCTCTTGAATGGCAAGAAAGTGGCTATGAAAATTTTATAAGTAATAAAGCGCATGCTAAGGTTGATATATGGAATTTTGTTTAAAAATTAATTGACAGTTTTTTTTTTGTGCCATCTCATTTTGTTCAAATTTAGAATCAAAAACTTTAAAATTTGAAGCGCTGATTTGAGCAATATTTTGATAAAATTATGATATTACTATGTAAAAAGGCCAATGTTGTAATTGATTTTGAAATTTGTTTCCACTCTTAAAATTAATGAATATAATTTACAAATAAATTCTTTCAAATAAAATAATTATTGCAGAAAATTGAAATTGTTAAAAAAAATCATAATATCAGACAAGGGAGATAATTCCTATCAAAATATCTCCCTTGCAAGGTAAGAAAGTAGTCATGAAAATAATGCATGTTGTAGTGGACATCTAAATGTAAACGTGCTAAGAAAAGCAAAAACATTTTTGACAAATAATTTTACACTGCAACGTCCTGTTCCCCCTTGATAATATTCAGTAAAATTCACTTATTTCGTTACGATACTTCCCTGAGAACTATCGAAAGGAATGCAGATCGTGACGTCAAAGTTAATTATGACGTCATATCATATGAAGTTCAGACAAGTGACTTTCTACACATCAATTCGGGCAGCCTTAACATAGCCGCGTTGACGTTCGATTAAGTTGTCGTCATAGGTTCTGAGGAACCATTCTGGCAAAGAATTAGACTACACTGCATCCGTTATGAAGCAAAAAAACATGAAATGAGCTCACATGATGATTTTTTTCATTTGCCATCATTAAGTACAAATAAATGTACTTGATAAAATTCATTTTCGATCGTTTGTTCAAAGCGAAGAAAACATATAAATGTTTGGTTCGCTTTACATAAGCGCATTGCCGATGTTTGAATACTTTTTGTTGAGTATGGGTGTAAATTTTATACATTAATCGAAATGTGTTAGATCGTCATACGGCACAAGTACAAATACAAAGAAAATAACTCCAATCAGAAAATATTTACATTCTACTGTGTTTTTCCATTAAGTTCTGTGATCTTTAAATGCCTCTTGATGCAACAAGTAATCAGGTTAAAATGACGAGTTTTATTATGACGTCACAAACGTTAAACGCTGTAAACTGCAACGTCGCAAGCGAAAATCAAAGTTCACGCTTGTGGCTGTTACTGTGGCTCTTCCATTGAGTTAAGGATGACGTTTACTCAGAATAAAAAAAAATTCCACTGATGATAATGAAAACCAATCTATTGTATGTTATAGACCTTTGATTGTAGTGTTATTTTTCACTTTCAAAAAAGTAGGTCAATGACCTAGTTTTTGAGTTAATGGCTATTGTATATATTTCAAAAACTCCAGAAAAATCCAATAAAATTTTACACTAAGATTGAGAATTTCTTAATTGTGAAAATATTAGAAATAATTAAACACTTTAAAAAATGAAATAAAGTTTATGAATGGTAGTGGCACTAAATAGATAAAAAGCATTAAAATTTCAGCAACAAATTAAAAAAATATTGCAGTCCCAATTTCCTCTATCAGTTTTTAAATCCCTACCCATTTTTTATCAAATTTTACAAAAAATTGAATGATGATAACACAAAAACATTTATAAAATTAAACTATTTATATTGACCTTATTCTGTTGGCATAAAATTTATATGAGGTCAATGATCAAAATTTTGAGATATGGTGTCTTTTATCGTTTTTAAGCATTTTTCAATTTTTTGCAATTCGTGCCATACGATAATTTTAATGAATAAGTGAGGTAAACCCAACAGAAAATATGAAAAATTATAAAGACTAAAATATAAAATCCTAACTTTTAATATTAGAGCACTGCCAAAAATGTTTAAGCGGAAAACAAAATCTGCAAAATTTAGTCCGAATTTCCTCTGTTTGACTAAAAGTCAATTTTTGTTTGAGCCTAATTCCATAATATAGTAAAAAAAATCGAATGTTATATCTATAATAATTCATTTCATAAATACTTTTTGTGTTTAGAACAAATTTTACTCCTGACTTTGAACTTTATAACAATCCGAATTTGAGAACTCAAACCCTGAGTAAACGACACCCTTAATATTAACTTACCCTTATGATAAGATAGGAATTTTAAGGTATGAATCACATTTGCAGACAAGGCAAGAAGTTAAAAAAATGTAAATATAAGCATTAAAGCATGATTTTTGTAGTATACAGTCTCATAACTGCAGCGATGTGTGCATACAAATTTTCATAACGTGCTAACGCGCGTTACTCAATTTGTATGCACACACCGCTGCAGTTATGAGACTCTATACTTCAAAAAATCATGATTCAATGCCATAACAAAAAACATCTATGTAATATTATGCGTTATAATATAGTGATACCGATACTCTATTATAACATTGAACGCTTTGATGGAAAGAAAATATTACTTTTTATTAACTGGAGTGATTTGAAATTCTTACTGTTTAAGGAGGCAACAGATTATCCATCAGAACTACCTTAACGTTTGAGATATGATTTGTTTAGCTTTAACTATTTGTTAAGTAAAGAAAAAATATCATTTTTGCCTTTAAAATTTTAGCATTTTTCTAATTTCATAGACATCTCTTCTTTTTCAGGAAATCAATACAGTCTTTTAATGGTTATGACTATCTAGCTTTCTTAATTTAAGGTTTTAAAAGTTCATCTATGACATGAAATACTTTCATTCTACAAACTATAAGACAATGTGTGCGTAATTTTTAAGTGAATTTATTGCCAAAATGTATTAGATATCTGTATCCTTAAAGACTATCTATATTATAAAGTTTAAGGTCTTACCTGAATTTCCCAGAGTTGTGATGAGGATTAGAAAACACAAAAAGAGAACCGTAATTATTCTAAGTGTATTCAGTATCATTGTCATGCCCTTAAATCAAAACTAATATACAAAAGCCGATTAAAATGGGTGATGATACATAGTACAGGTAGCTGTCCGTTCAAAGAACATAATTTCTTCTTTTAATTACATGTACCTGTGAAGAGGTAATAGCTGTTCGTTAAGAGAAATGTCGTTGCATGTAATTTATTCATTGATCAAACAAGCCACATCGATTTTTTAAAAGCTATCTGCAAAATGAATCGACTGTAATATAGATTTAAAAATACATGTACATTAATTACAAACCAATCAAAGTTTGTAATTGTCAAAAGACTTCAAATTAAAATCGTCTAACAAATGGTTATTGATACTTTTTTTGGCCTCGCCGTCTAGAGACAAACAGTAAACAGCCTTTTACAAACGTAATAAGTGATGTTGTACTATTCTCTTTTTTTCAAAGAGGAAATTGGCCCAAGATTGATACATTATTAATGCATTTGGGGTGCTCATGTGCACAAATCTCATGATCTTTATTGACATTTTGTTCAGTAAAAGTGAGAAAACCAAGAAACGCTTAACGATCAATTGAACCGTTCTATTAAATTTGGTAATAAAAATAAGAAATGCAGCTTGCCTTATGTTATTTCCATAGTTTTAACTTTTAAGTTGAAATATCCCCAAGTAAAAAACCACTAAGTGTTCTAAAGCTGAAATTTTACTTAAAGTAAATCATAATTTGTAGATTACAAGTAATAAATTTATTTAATTTTTATTGCTTATAATTTTTTAAATTTTGTATCTAAAACTCTGGGTATGATGTATCACGTTCTGTATGGAGATACGAGTTTATTTGCAGTGATTTAAGATAACAATACAATTTCTTTAATATAATCACAATTCTTTATTTTATTGAAATATTATAACATTTTTCATCATACTATACACTTGGTACAACTGTTTCGAATCTGTTTTGAATATTATTATGTACATGTATTCCAGTAGAATATTAAAGTTGTGTATTATTTGTCGAAACGTGTCAAGCCTCATTAAATGAAGTTAAAATCATTAAGGAGCATTTTTATAATTTTTTGAAATATGATCACTGAATGATTTTTTTCCTTATTTTTCCTTTCTTAAAAAAACTAAGATGTTGCATTTTAAATTTGCATGTGTCCCATCGAAAAGAGCCACACAGGAAGCATTATTTGTATTTTATTTGTTTTTCATAGCCATCCCAGAGATGATAAATTGTAAGTTTGAATAATCATTATCAGTGAAAAATAAGTTAACTTGAAAATATCAACAAAAATAAATGCTAATTTTCCGATTAAGGCTACGTAAATCCAGTTTAAACTGTGTTATCATTATTTTGTTCGGCAAAAAATTTACAAAGGAAATTGAATTCTTAAATCAGACAAAAATCGTGTTTAAATTCACTACATTAGAAAAAAAAATATTTTTTCAGCTTTTTAGAACAATTACTATCTCCCGATGCAAATCGCTTTTTGAGTCATACGGAGGACCTTCGGACTTTACGGGTCCATCGGAGTATAGAGTCCTATCGCACTAACACTAAAGGCCGTTATCCAATTTGCAGTTTTATGAATTATTTATCAAAGACACTTATTTCATATTTTTTAATAGCTCTTTAAACTGAATGTATCAATAAATAGCCTGTTTAATTGACTCGCAAAATCGTGATATTTACAAAATTTAACAATTTTTGCAGTTCGCGGTTAATGATTACATGCACCTTTTAATCCATTTTTAATTTTCATTGTCACGATATTTTAAGCAGTATGCCAGACAACTTATATTTTATCAACCCTAGAGTGTGTTGTATTGGCGTTGCAAAATCATTTGTGGAGATCTTTAAAGCATGCATTGCATTATGTTTTAAACCAGTAGCCATGTTCATAAAAGTATCTTCAGATCTTTCTGAAGATATGTCATAGAATATGTCTTAAGACATATCTTTTGACCACTCTAAGCATTATCTTAAGATGTAAACCGAAGCTATCTTAGACGTATCCTTAATTAAGATATCTTAAATTGACCAAATTTCCTTTTAAACAATAGAATATCAACAAAATATAATGTGAAAAAGTATTTGAGTATTGTGAATGTATATCATATACATGCTTAAATATTAAGAAATTACATTTTCAAAGATTTCTAATGTGTTATTTGATTCACCAATAACAATTATTTATTTTATTTGCTCGATTTTGTATCGCCCATTACATGCTTATAAGTTTAGTGAAATGCGTGCCTCAAATATACATTTCTTTTAATTTCACCGCCCATTCTAAATATCAGCGAGCCTTTGTCACTATACTTAGAATCGAAATTCTCCGACACAGAGTTTCAAACGCTCCAAAAGTAATGATACAAAATCAAACCCATGTAACTCTAGAGTGGTACGGAGTCCGGATTTTCAAAGCAGATAAATATGAATCGTCTCTGCGTAGTGGAAACTTTCGGTTATTCACGTGAATCTGATATGTTAAAACTGTACTGGTTTCATGCATATCTTATTTACCCAGGTAAATGTAGACAATGAAATGCACATGCATATACATGTACATATGAATATATGTCATAAGGTCTTTCCACCTTTCAGGTGAAAGACCTTTTGTATTTCTTATGTTTTTAGGTCTTTCCACCTTTCAGGTGAAAGACCTTTTGTATTAGGTCTTTCCACCTTTCATGTGAAAGACCTCTTGTTTTCTTTATATTTTTTTAGGTCTTTCCACCTTTCAGGTGAAAGACCTTTTGTATTCCTTATGTTTCTCATTATTAGGTCTTTCCACCTTTCAGGTAAAAGACCTTTTGTTTTTCTTCTGTTTTTTACTTTCTTTTTTTCTTCTCTTTTTTTCCAGGGACAGCTTTTTTATTTTCAAAGATATTGAACTACTTTTTTCGTTATGTGATTGATCATAAAAAGTTATGGTACCAAATGACCCTTTGCTTAATAACTCCCAGAACTTACAAAGTTATTGCCCTTGTGTACAAAAAGCTTGTTATCGCTACTCTACTTAAACCATAAGATATAGAGACTTGGAACTTTTACCAATGTCTTTAGTTCACTTAGAGGGTTCTTTAATCTACTAATACCAAAAGGATCCGGGCCCTCTTCTAGCATTTATTGCCCCTGAAACTATTTCAATTTCCATAAAATCACTTCTAACTTCTTTATTATTTATCATAGAGACTTCGGACTACTTGGGATATAAGCGTCTACCTTGACCAAACAAAATGACATAAAGATCAAAGGTCAAGGTCATTTGGAAATTTGTTAATTAATGAATTTTTAGATTTCTTTTGTTGAGTGTGGTACAGAAAAACTTTTTCATGGATGTAGTAGGACTTCTTAAGGACATTTTTAAATTTAACCCATTAGCCCCTATATTCAAACAATTACGGAGTTATTGCCACTATTGTACAAAATGCTTGTTATCGCTACTTCTCATAAACCGTTAGAGGCAGAGACTTGAAACATTTACTAATTTATTCAGTACATTTAGGGGCTCATTCAGTCTTTCATACCGAAAGGGCCTGATGCCCACTTCTAGCAGTTATCGCCCCTGAAAGTTTCTTAATTTCGTTAAAAACACTTACAACTTTTGAACCTTACATCGCTATCAGATTACTTCAAATTAAAATGTTGACCTTCATAAGTCAATATGACATAAAGGTCAAAGGTCAAGGTCCAACAAAATAAAATTTGCATATATAAGTTTTTGACTTATTTTATAATGTAACGCAGAGAAAATGTTTTATAAATTATATTGAAAAAAAACATAAAAAAATAATGAGGTGGAAAGACCTCTAATTGTTCGAGAACAATTAGTCTACTAGGTTTTTTTTTCTTCTCTTTTTTTCCAGGGACAGCTTATTTATTTCAAGAGATATTGAAACAATTTTTTCTTTATGTTATTGACCATGAAAAGTTATGGTACCAAATGACCCTTTGCTTAATAACTCCCAGAACTTACACAGTTATTGCCCTTGTGTACGAAAAGCTTGTTATCGCTACTCCTCTGAAACCAAAAGAGATAGAGAATTGGAACTTTTACCGATGTCTTTAGTACATACTTAGAGGATTCTTCAATCTTCTAATACCGAAAGAATCAGAGGTTCACTTCTAGTAGTTATTGCCCCTGAAAGTTTTTAAATTTCCATAAAATCACTTTCAATTTATTTATTATTTATCGTAGAGACTTCGGACCACTTGGGATAGAAGCGTCTACCTTGGCCGAACAAAATCACATAGAGGTCACAGGTCAAGGTCATTTGGAAATCTGTTAATTAATGAATTTTCAGATCTCTTTTGTTTATGGTGGTAGAGAAAAACTTTTTCCATGGCTGAGTAGGACAGCTTAAGACATTTTAAAATTTAGCCCCTTGGCTCATACCTTTGAATAATTACAGAGTCATTGTCCCTATTGTACGAAATGCTTGTTATCGCTACTCCTTAAAAACAATCAGAGATAGAGACTTGGATCTGAGGCCATCTTCTAGTAATTATTGCCCCTGAAAGTATTTAGATTTTCATAAAATCACTTCCAACTTCTTTATTATTTATCGTAAAGACTTCGGACCACTTGGGATAGAAGCGTCTACCTTGGCCGAACAAAATGACATAAAGGTCAAAGGTCAAGGTCATTTGGAAATCTGTTAATTAATGAATTTTTAGATCTCTTTTGTTTAGTATGGTAGAAAAAAACTTTTTCATGGATGTAGTAGTAGTTTTTAAGACATTTCAAAATTTGTACATGACATTCATATTTCTTTCCCTTCCCAACTTCGCGTGTTATAAAGCGATGATTGTTCAAATCAATTTAACACCACATAAAAGAATAAACAATGAATTTTATATTTATTTTTTTCTTAAACAAACTAGTATTATTATTAATAAACATTAAAAACGTTGTTCTAACCCAGTTCATGATGTCTAAGTATAACATCGCTAGCTTTTGAATTTAATTCAGTCGTTGATTAAATTTCGGTTCTTATATGGAGTTAAGAAGATCTTTTATCATCAAATTATGAAAACAAAATTATGAAATGGCTCATTAAAAGAATTTATTCATTTTTGAAATCCTATTTTAACATTCTTTATACTGAATGTACATTTCAGCCAATTGCGTTATAAAAAATATAATTTTAAATTTAACACTAAGTAATTTGACGGCTACTTCTGTTGAAATAGCCCTTCAATTCGAAAACTAAGTACAAAGAATCGCGTAGACAGAGATTTTGAAATATTTTGAAATATGGATCTATAATATATGTAATATGAGCGAGGGCTATTTGTTTATTAAAAAATGTATTCTTTATGCACAAAAAAATTAACGAAGAAAGAGATACCTTATTGACATTTATCTCTTTGTTGAAATTAAAAGGAATTAATTTGATTTAGAATTACTGCTTTAAAAAGAATCGCATGTCTATACTTAAATACTAACTCATGAGTCACATTATCTTCACAGTAGGTAAATGGCAAATATCCATTCCTTGAGCCAGAAAGGATTAACTCGTAAATAAAAAAAATAAACTCTCGTCAGTACTTTCAGTCATTTGATTATAAAATGTAGTCCCAATACTGTAATATTTAGGCGAGACAATTAATTACTAGCACACAGTACTAGTTTAAGTAATGATACAACACTTTTCAAATTATATAGACAAATATTAATATATTTTTTATGAATTTTTTTATATATAGATGGAATAACATAAAGCTTTCATCTAACGTCATTTTTTTTTAAATCGTTGTTGCCCTGCAAACAGTTCAGGATAGTTTGAAACGGGAAAACTGGTTATATATATATATATATATATATATATATATATATATATATATATATATATATATATATATATATATATATATATATATATATATGACTTGGACGGTATTAATAATAACATTAATTAATTTTAATACCAATTTTATCTGAAAGTTCAATAAATTGACAAATTTTTTTTCAAAGTGCGTTGATATCGCTGATACTTTCGCACTTTGAAAAAAAAAATATTTGTTCAAAGTGCGTTAAGATGGTCCCAAATTTAACACACTTTGAAATTTTTTTTCAAAGTGCGTAATTTTTCAAAGTGCGTTGTAACATACCTTTAAATAATTACAGAGTTATTGCCTCTATTGTACGAAATACTTGTTATCGGTTCTCCTCTGAAACCAAAAGAGATAGAGACTTGGAAGTTTTACTAATGTCTTAAGTACACTTAGAGGGTTCTTCAATCTATTCATACCGAAAGGATCTGAGGTCCCCTTCTAGTAGTTATTGCCCCTGAAAGTATTTAAATTTCCATAAAATCACTTCCAACTTTTTTATTTTTCGTCATAGAGACTTCAGACCACTGGGGATGAAAGTGTTTACCTTGGCCAAACAAAATGACATAAAGGTCAAAGGTCAATGTCATTTGACAATCTGTTAATTAATGAGTTTTTAGATCTCTATTGTTTAGGGTGGTACAGAAAAACTTTTTCATGGATGTAGTAGGACTTCTTGACACATTTCAAAATATAACCCTTCAGCCCCTACCTTGAAACAATTATTGAGTTATTGCCCCTATTGTACAAAATGCTTGTTATCGCTACATCTCCTAAACCGTTAGAGGTAGAGACTTGAAACTTTTACTACTGTATTCAGTACATTTAGGGGCTCCATCAATCTACTCATACCGAAAGGGCCCGAGGCCCCCTTCTTGCAGTTATCGCCCCTGAAAGTTTCTTAGTTTTGGTAAAAACACGTACAACTTTTAAACCTTACATCGTAGAGCCATTAAACCACTTCAAATTAAAATATTGACCTTTACCCGTCAATATGACATAAAGGTCAAAGGTCAAGGTCAAAGAAATTGCATATTGAAGTTTTTGAATTTTTTGGTGTAAAGTAACGCAGAGAAAAAATGTTTTTTTTTTGTTATTATATTGAAACAAAACAAAAAAAATAATGAGGTGGAAAGACCTCTAATTGTTCGAGAACAATTAGTCTATTAGTTTGTTTGTTTTTTTTTTTTTCTTTTCTTTTCTTTTTTCCAGGAACAGCTTTTTTATTTCTTTAGATATTGAAACAATTTTTTCTTTGTTATTGACCATAAAAAGTTATTGTACCAAATGACCCTTTGCTTGATAACTCCCAGAACTTACAAAGTTATTGCCCTTGTGTACGAAAAGCTTGTTATCGCTATTCCTCTGAAACCATAAGAGATAGAGACTTGGAACTTTACCAATGTCTTCAGTACACTTAGAGGGTTCTTCAATCTATTCATTCCGAAAGGATCTGAGGCCCCCTTCTAGTAGTTATTGCCCCTGAAAGTATTTAAATTTCCATAAAATCACTTTCAACTTTTTTATTATTAATCATAGAGACTTCAACTTTATTAAGAGAAACTTTTGTTTCACCAACATAAATAAGCCCACAAAGGGTACGTTCTATTCCGTAAACAACATCAGAGAACTTGCAGTTAAGATTTTCACAATTTAAGATCCGATAAACTAATTTATTATAGATTATAGAGAGTCAATTTATTCTAAAGGCCGGTTTTAACGGTAATACTTGGTGTAAACGACTTGTCATATACAACTTTTGTAATATGTCCCTTATATGTCGACACGATAAAACAGATCTAAATTCCCATTTTTTGTTTATCAAAGAAAACGAAACGCTCCTTTGAATAAAAACAGTTTTTGTCGATATTGACGCACCAAAGAGAAGGATGATGTTATATATTTCAGGTACATTTTGATGACTGAATAACTTACAGAAAGGTATACGTCTAAATATTTATAATTATGACGTTTTTACTGACGGTACTAATAAACTTAAAAAAGTACTGATAAACTTAGAAAGTACTGATAAACTTGGTGAGGAATAGTATATTACGTCCCTGATATTAGTTAATGAAGCATAAATAGACTTTCAAATCCCAGGCCTCTCAATGGCTAAAGAAGGAAAGTTTCATACAGCTCGCTCACGGTACAGAATAGACACATGCTCTATTCTAACGCGTGAAATATATGATTCCGGAAAGGTTTAAATTTCATGTAAAAGCGCTGTACACGCGGTAGCAATTTGCTGTATACGACAAGGTTTATACAGCGTGCTTTACCGTGTAAAATGGCCTTAACTTTTACAGTGTAGAATTCAGTTCGTAAACTAATTTATTCCTTTCACAAGTTTATGCAGTTCCGCAAACCTTTGTAGCATTTCCCACTGTGTGCATAATACGTCAGATTACAGGAGCATTGTCCTGATTCACACAGCGAGTTCTCGGGACAACTATCGTCTCCAGAACACGAGACGCCCAACAATGATACTGAAATGACAATAACTTAAAATCTTAACACATTTACCAATACAGCAACATTTACTCTTGGGTTTCATCCTAATAAGAATTTTGTTTTTAAACGAAATAAAGGTTTTGGTGCTTTTGGTCAAATCGATGATTAAAGCCAAACATCTTCGCCAAATCTTTGTTATGGAGGAAGCCCTAGTTATAACTGCGAATGTTAGAAGCAAAGGCCAACAATAAACAATGATTTATAGAATGTGGGATCTCAGCCAGTCATTAAGACAAATGCGCGGGTTTAACTCGTAATTATACGTTAAAGAAATGAAGACTTACTGCCATTTATAGTGGGTGTTGTGGGGTTGGCTTCTAAGCCAGGTAGTTCTTGGTTTGATTGCTGTAACCTATGTTTACATGGACCGGTACATCTGTCTGACTCGCCATTGTTAGAAGCATGAAGAAAAGTCACAGAAGATATCAATATTGCCACCCCTAACACCAGAAGAAGACCGATCGTAACAATAAACACCCTCGCAGATATGTGACGGTACAGTCTGTCCTCTAGAACTCCATGAACGGACTCCATCACAAACAGTAGTAAGTGTTTTTTGAAGTACTAATCTAGTGGCACGGCACGTAAACCGGAAGGCAATTAAAGACATTGGTAGATCAATGTTTAATAAGGACACTTGACTTTCTGAAAACTACATTTATTTACATTTAGTGAAAAGTGAAAACATGCATTTAGTCGACCTGATTTTCTCTCCAAAATAAATCCAAAACCAGGAATGTAGCACGTAGCCCCCCCCCCCCTCCCCGCCCCAACTTTTTCCGGAGCTTGTACCACGAATTAGGATTTTCAAGATTTTGGAAATATGGTGGGGGGGGGGGTTGGAAAATGGGTTTTTTTAAATGTGGTCTGCTTCTGCCCCCATTCTCCCCCGGATTAGGATTTTCACGATTTTGGAAGATGATTTTTTTTTGTAATGCTTGTCAAGATTTTTTTTTTGGATGAGTTTGCTCCCCCACCCTTTCCAAAACGAAGCTACGTGCCTAAAAACATCATTAGATCAGTATATGTAACTGAATTAGTATGTAATTAAACAAACTTAGTTTGGAAATAACGATGGTGTATATGTTAATCAGTTCAAATATAAAGAAATCACGCAAATTATGTAATTAAAGAGCGCAGAGATTTTCATTTTTTTTTCAAAAAACGACAAATTCTTTTCTTTTTAACAAAACAATATGTAATCTTGATGTACACTTTATCTTTCAATGATCAATTTTGCTGATATACTGTATATTGATGAGACGCAATACTCTTGCATTTCAACATATGCAGGTGCATTGAACTGCGGTCCACTATATTTTGTCATAAGCTCTACTACTGTAACCTAACTCCGAATACAAAGTAAGAGGGCATTGCATAATATATTCTAGACTCTTGTATTTACCAGCTCTGAGATTTAAGTATATGCTGCGTGACTTTAATTTGTAGAACCTTTAACCAAAACGAAGTTTTCGAAGTATCTTTCGTGGTTTTTTTTACCCACATCAACTCCCGAAACACACACAGATAATGCAATATTATCACAAACATTGCCATCTAAAGAAGGGAAAATAATAAAGCAAATCACCATGAATTTCAATAACTCTGAGTTTTTTCCATGTTAAAAAACGACCGATTTCTTACAGTTTTCTGTGAGGAGTTGCATAGATGTAAATTAGATTTATTTTTGAAATTCTTATCAATAAAACAAAATTTTGAATGGATGAACTTAGAGGTGATAAATCAAAATTTAATTTTTTTTTATTTAGTTCCCATTGACTGTGCCACACTGATTTCGTCATAACTGTACACAATCATATTGTCGTCTATAGGGACAAGGGCTTGGGTTTTGATGACACTATACAAATTCTAACACACCGTCACCTGAAGTTATGTTTTTCTCAAAATGAAAAATATATACTAGTATCCTCTGCCTAGATGGTACATATTTTTATTATGAGAAAAATATGTAAGGTCAGGTGCCTGTGTTCTAACACTATATCTATCTTTAATGAATCCTCCTGTTGACCTCCAAAGGACGAACGGAAAGTCTTTTATCAACGAAAAAAAAAAAACATTAATAACTGTTTTGTTACAAAACATTATGAGTCAAAACTTTCAGTCCCAATATTGTAGAGTCATTTTTTTTTTTTTAATTTCAAATAGAGAACTTCTGTCACGTTTTGTTGTGAATATCGTTTTGAGCATCTTTTATTAAAAAATGCTTCAGAAATATTCATTCTTTAATATCAATGATGGATAGATCAGTATGTGTTTGATACAAGTTCCTACCAGTATACACAGTAACAAAAATCCTTCATCACCATTTACTACTCTTTATTGTATTCATTTGCAAAATAACGGAAGACCTTCACAAGCATATTGTATATTGTATTGTTAAAATTGACACGCTAAAATTTTTCAGACAACTGCGAGAGCATATCATCACTCAAATCTGAAAAAGAGATAAACAATAATTATTATTATACTTTCATGTTAAATACTGAAATCTAATTGGCTTAGACGAAGTTGACAATCCGTTCTCATACCCTCAGCGTAAGCAACACACTTGGCAACGGGCCGATAGAACAAATTGTTACATGCGCGTAAATTATGCGCGTACGGTTCGCCGTAGAACTCACGTCTTTTCTATATAAAAGCAGTAAAATTTGCTATAAAATTAAGACATTCAGTATAATAAAATAAATAGTGCCTGTTTGGGAGGGTACCAGTTGAAATTGACACCCCTCGAAAACCATTGTCAACTGACGCGAGTTGAAATTGACACCCTCGAAAACCATTGTCAACTGACGCGAAGCACCCTCGAAAACCATTGTCAACTGACGCGAAGCGTCAGTTGACAATGGTTTTCGAGGGGTGTCAATTTCAACTGGTACCCTTCCAAACAGGCACTATTTATATATTATCAAATGATCAAGTGAAATTGGCATGAAATATGTTTAAATCATATAGTAATGAAAAATGAGCTTCTTTACTGACCTTCACCCCAGTCCACTTCAAATTTGGGTTTTTCACATTGGTGTGTTTTGCAAGCACTGACATTAGAATTAACACTAGCACTAGATTCCTTGAAAAATGTGGGCATAGATAATGCTGAAGTGGAGTCTGTTACAGGATTACTGCCTGACAATTTCTGAATATCATGAGTTTTCGTGGGTTTAAACTTGAAAGCTCTACGGTTTGGAGTTTCTTGTTGATTACTTTTTAACTCATTTCTGTTCACCCCACTCCCTTCACATGGAGTGTTGTATAAAATGTTTTGATCTGACGTCCTGTTTATAACTGTAGCACCTTGAGAACTCACATTCCTTGTATTTGAACACGATGTACTTGAATTTTGTTGAAATGAATCAGAAGAATTAACATTGACTGGGGCAGGTGTCCTAGCACTAACTGGTGTGTTTGAGATATCGAAGGACATCCTGGCAGAAGCTTGCATTGATGAGGACCTAGCACCTGGGGCACCTGTTTGTAGCACTGGGTTAGGTGTCCTCAGTCTGGGTGTATTCACAGAACTCCCTACACTGGATGGTGTCCTTACACTGGGCACTGGGAGTCTTCCACTTGTCAGTGGAGGTTTGTTTAATGCCTGTGGATTGTTTGGAGTGGATGGCCCTCTTACACCGAGATGTGGAGGTCTATTGTACACATACGGATTGTCAGGTGTGAATGTCCTCACTCCACTACTCTGTGGAGTTATAATAGGTGGATGGCTAGGAGTGGATGGTCTTGCTCCACTTTGTGGAGTTCTGTTCTGCATGAGCTGACTGTTAGAATTGTTTCTGTTGGGAGTTTGACCAGCTATCAACTGACTGGTCTGAAGTCTCTGACTAGATTCCTCTCTCTGCACTTCCTCTAAGACAGACGACAGAGGGGTGTTTCTGGTGTTAATTTGTTTACAATCATCCCCAGTCTTACTGTAGATCAACACGATGTTGGCGGGAGTGATGTTCAAGTAGTGACTTCTTGGATTGGGACTTATAACACTGACCTACAAGATGAAAGCTTCTAAATAGAATTTTGTAATCAAAGAATAAACATCCAGTTACAAACGTTTTCTTTTAATTTGGAATCCATACTTATTTAGAGTTCTTGAATTATTTCAAAAAGTGAGATATTAGAACCAGTTTCAAGTAAGTAACATGAAACAAGTATATACAACCACCTCTTTTTTATGTATAGTATACCTGTCTCAAAACTAGGGCGGATCCCACCTGAAGTTCTGACTCAAACTCCTTCATGATGTCACGGTGGACTGTTCCTTGGACATCACCTGTACAGACACATTGATACAAGGTATATAAACTAAGCTGACAGACATAATCTTCATCTTGATACATGAAAAACTAATCAGACAAAATACTGGTAACTTGTTACATTCGACTGAGTATTTTATTTGGCAGTTTGGTAGAATGAAGCTTCTGCTAATTCGAGTATATGATTAAATATCTCCTGTACATCAGTACATGTATATATAATATATAAATTTAGAAATCTGCTAAATCATCTATGAGCGGCACAATGTGTTCCTATCAATGTGGGGCTATGCTCCCGAAGCCTCACAACAACTCCACTCTTTTTCCCTGTCGTCAGTTCCAATACCAACAAGTCCTGCAACATTTAAGCCTTTCACCTGCAGCTATGTCAAAACATGATTTGTTATAGATTTGTTATAGTTTCTGCAACAGCTGTTAAAATTTCAATGTTGCTCAGGATGCTGGAATCTAGTTTTCTCTCATGTAGATATTGGATGTACACCAACAGCTGTTCACGATTTCCTCTGCCTGTGCTTTCATCAAGAATTAGAGAAAATACTCCTGCATTTAACACCTTAACTTGAAAAATCAATTCCTGCTAAGTAGTAAACACCCTTAATATAATATGTTTACTAGTTTACAGTAATCAATCTTGGTATCATAAACAACACTTTGTACATTATAAAAATGTCAAAATTCAAATTTAAACATTTTAATAATATACAAAAATCAAATCAACAGATATTTAAGTACACTTGTCAATAAACTAAATAAACCTTAGCAATACTGATTTTACGTATGATGATATTGAATAAATCACTTAAGCTGCTTAAAAACTTATACAAATATCTGCAGAATATAGAGAGCTAAAGAAGAGTTGTGTTCCTTACCTGAGCGGTCCTTCAGTGACACACTGAGATCACAGCCGTGCCACTCTATGTGGTAGATGACACACATCAACAGCGGGATTTTACCGCGGTGTAACTGTTTCTTCCTGGCCTGAAAATAAATGATCTTCCTTGTAATAAAACACAAACTTCATCTATACACACCATATGTACCATGAGTTGCTGAACTTTCTGGAACTAGAATTATAACATGTATGTCATTTTGATTCCTTGTTAGTTCATTGAGAAACCATGTATGGCTATACAGACCACAGGTTAATGGATACTTCATGGGATCCAGGTTTAATCAAGGGTGTGTGGGAATTTACCAGGGTTGTATTTCATAGATCCTAGGGCAATACAACAAGGAATGTACAAAATACAGCCAGCCTGAGGGTAAATCCCTGTACACCCTTGATTGGACCTTGATTACGAATTTAATTCCTATTTAAATAATTTTTAAAATTTACTTTAAATTATTTCCACCCATTATATTCTCCCCTATTGATCTGAAATGAATAAATGTTGCAATGCAATCTAAAGACATTGCATTAGGACATCACATAATGCCTATTTATTCCTGGCTTTAGCAAAGAAGTACAGTTATTTATACCAAGCTTGTTAACTAATCAGATCTTGTCTTACAAGTCACATGGGAAATAATAAGCTATAATTAATTAATGAGAGCAGTGGTTATGAAATTATTAATCTTGATTCTGCCAGCAGATGAATCTTAACATTCTACTGAGTCATTACCCTGTTGAGGTTGCTGGCAATGGAGAAGTTATGGAGGAGCCTCTGTCCATCTGTTCCTAGCTCCTCCATCAGTGTCCTCCATGGCTCCTCATTAAACATGTCATCTGATGACTGCGAGGATAGAATCATGTCCTCCTTCTGAAAAAATCATAACATGCGTACAGCATATTGGTTATCTACATATCCTGTAAAAGCTGAAGTATTCATGGTGGATTAAATTGTGTTATATAATAAAAATACATAACACACATGTATAACTCGCAATCAAACTATCCAGGGACCAACCTAGACCCAAATTTCAGGGAGACTTCACTTCTCCCTCTGGGAAATTAAGGGAAAAGTTTCAGATTTTAAGGAGACTTCTCAAAACGCGTGTTGCGCCAACCTTCACAAATCTTTGTGTTAACAAATATCAATTTACTCTTATTCAATTATCAAAATAAACAATGAAACTAATTTAAAAATAATTGCAATTGTTTAATACTGTGTTTATACACATATATATACACATAAGCTCAAGAATGCAATTCAATGCATGAAAACTGTTCTCATGGGGATTATTTACAACCCTGTACAGTTACTCATTAATCACAGGTAATATTCACAATGCAAATGACTTTTGCTTCTTTTCTTGCTTCCATATTTTCAGGGCCTCTGGAAAGTGAAAGTGTGCCATGGAAGGACCATCTTCAGAAATTCTCATTAAATGAAATGTTGTTAAAGTTGGTTCTCAGTCTAGATTTGATTCTGTTTTGGGTTGAGAACCCTCTTTCACATGTTTCACTGCTGACTGGTATCACAGTACAGCAGTGAATCAGTCTCACAATATTGGGCATGATATCTTCATACTCGGATCCAAGGTCAAAGCACATATCACTGAGGGAAGAAATTTGAGATGATCCAATTACAAGACATTTATACTGTTTGTATTCCATTGGGGTTTCCTCTGGATTGATTCCATGGATAGCAAAGTGGTTGGCAAGAACAGCAATTTCCTCACTTCCATACTTTGCTAGCTCTCCTTTCTTGTGGGCAGATGTAATATGGACAAGCTGTAGCACTTGCATTTTTTCAATGAAACCATTTTCCTGAAATCTGTTTTCTAAATTCGCAACAATGTTACATATATCCAAGTACTTGGGCATCATACTTCTGAGGATGGTTTTTTGTTGTTGATAATACCTAATTTGAACCCCCATTGTCTTCTTCTTCAAAGTTACACCCTTCATGCTCTTTGTCAAAACTGCTGAATCCATCCATGACCATTTTAACTTCTATGGCTCCCTGGACAGCTGATTTTCTACTTTCAGTTTCAGGTCTCCTGTACAAAACACTGTCCCCATTTTCAATTATGAACTCATCTAGTTTATCCACATACATTCCCTCTGCCTCTTTGAAATCTAGAAGTGCATCACAGGTGCTTTTAACTATGGGTGTTACTTTACTTAGATCCAAGTCCTTTGTCTGAAAAATTCAACTAAGTTTTCCAAGAAATGGAAGGATGTCCATAAGCATATACATGTGTGATTGCAATGAAGCTGTATTGGGATACTTCTGCATATATTCCTCTTGCAGCAGGGTTCACCGTTCCCTCATGTTGTAATGCCACAAGAAGTGCTGGGAAGTCCTGTAAAGAATTTTCACAGATTTCTGAAGACTTAACCACAAACTGAGTGAAGCTGGGCAAATTTTAACATAGGAAGGTTCAGCAGCATTTGAATCTCCCTCAGTTTATTTGATCTGAGAGCAGAGCCACTAAAATAGAAAAATATATTTGACACTGTGTCAGAATACTTCTTTAGTTCTGGAATTGATTTTGATGCTTGTGAAGCAGCCATGGCACATCTATGAGTGGCACAATGTGTTCCTATCAATGTGGGGCTGTGCTCCCGAAGCCTCACAACAACTCCACTCTTTTTCCCAGTCATAACATTCGCATCAGCAGTTCCAATACCAACAAGTCCTGCAACATTTAAGCCTTTCACCTGCAGCTCTGTCAAAACATGTTTTGTTATAGTTTCTGCATCAGCTTTTGCTGTTAAAATTTCAATATTGCTCAGGATGCTGGAATCTAGTTTTCTCTCATGTACATGTAGATATTGGATGTACACCAACAGCCGTTTACGGTTTCCTTGTCTGTGCTTTCATCAAGAATTAGAGAAAATACTCCTGCATTCAACACTTTTTTAATGTTCGGCACCCCAATTCACTCAACAGGCTAATAATGTGAGGGAATTCTTCTTTTGGAAGTTCTCTCTTTGCGAGGTAGTGGCACACTTCAGGTACTGAGGGATTATCTTTTAATCTCTGTCCATTTTGTTAGCCAAAAATTCTGGAGAGGTTGCTGTGTGGATAATTTTGACTTTGTGACAGCTGTAAAATGATGTTGGGCTTTAAAAAAATGATCGAAAATTTAATTAGGACATGTCTAAGATAACGAAACTTATTCCTATATATTTAAATTTAAGAAGATGAATCGATATCGTAATATTAACATTATTATAGAAATTTGAAACTTAAATTGATTTAACTTAAGTATTCTTTGATATATTATTAATGTACTTACAAAATGCATGTCGCACATGATGCGTAGTTTTCGCTGGTTTTCGTGGCCTCGAGAATATGCCTTGTCCATGTTTGAAGATCGACACAATGTACAGTGCCATTTATTTTCTGAATCTTTTTGGTACCAATCAAAGGAATCTTGGGAAATTTCCTTTGAAAATTTCTTTCTCGGAGAATCAAATTGTGTCGTTGTCTGGTAACTTACGTTTACTACCAGGCTTCGGCGAGCCTCCGGTTAACCACCCATGAAGCAACATTTCTTTAATTTTGTGTTCTATTACATCTGATTCTTTGACTAAAATACAGTTTATCATATCAATAAAAACATCATATGCCAATATTACTTATTAGGTTTGTTACTGACTGTTTAAAGAAATTTGTGGGGTCGGTAAAGTCCATAGAAGGCTCGGCTTCGCCTCGCCTTCTATGGACTTTGTTTTGTGGAGGACCTAAAGTTTGATATGTAAACAAACGTTTGTGTAAAAAATCAGTTCAAATAACGTTACGTCCGCCATGTTGCCCTATAAATTTTGACGCTCGCCTTTTAAAGAAATTTGTAAGGCAATCACGTGACGCGTTTTATCCAATGACGTCGAGACATTCTAGTCCGAGGCAAAACAAATAGATTTATTATATTTTAGACATTAAACAAATTAATAAACAAAATCAATTTATTGCTATAACTTTAGTGATAAGCACAGACTGCCGATCGTGACAGCTGTAGTAAATGTATATCGAGACTTAATAAACAGACTTCAGTGACTGATATTTGTAGCGTATGGCATTTATGATCACAGGGGTGAACCATCACAGGACTGTCCAAAAGTTATATTACAATTAATTCAAACCCCTCTTTCCAATCTTGACACGCGATCGTTTGACACGCGATCCTTAGTCGCTCATGTATACACAGTTTACATTGGATGCTACGTACTTCTTCCTATGAAACAAGGTAAAATTTAAAGGAGTTCCGATGGAACTACGATAGTATGGAAAAGTTACATATGTCGGGGGCATGCTGTGATACAAGTTATTAACGTAACTGTTTTAGCGAACAATGAGCAATTATTACGGAAGATTAATCCAGATGTTAGAATTTTTTAATGACAACATTGAAAGTAGTATATAATAGAGTTGAAAAAATCAGGGCGATTTGAACTTCTCTTTGATGATAATTCAAGGCGAAGTCTCAAGCCATAAGGTGACTTTTTCACCTGAGTCACCCCCTAGGTTGGTCCTTGTTATCCCAACAGTCTGTCATAACCTAAATTTTCTCCAAAACTATTTTCTTACTTCTATCTTTAACTGCTCTGGAGAAGTTCTTGTTGAAAAAGATACTGGTGCCTTTGGATTTTCTGTGTTTCCAGGCTACATGTATAATGAAATGATTCATTTTTTTTTTAACATAAAACACCCATATTTTGCACATTACAATTTTAAAACATGTCAAAATATCTCTAAATTCTCAGGGCAAACCCCAATTAAGTGTTGACATTCTGCAAGAATAATCATTACTTATTTTATCTTTTCTGTTGAAAATTATCAATAATTATGCTCATAACAGAGTATCTTTTGATTCGACACTAGAGATAACCAGTGTTGTTGGGTTTTTTGTGCTTCTTATATATATATATCCTAATTTGACTTTTCTCCTGACTAAAACATCCTCTTAATTCTACCACTTGTATGAAAATCATAGAAATAGTATAATTTAGAGGACCGGTACTTCATCCTTCAAATCAATGCTATAACTATAAGACCCATTTCACCAGTTTAGGGAGAAGTCCGGCTGGTCCAGGGAATTTCCGACGGGCTCTCTTTATGACTGGTGTTGTAGCTGGGCTTCTTTCCCTTCCAGTACTATGTCGTCTGGCTGTAGCCACAAACTGAGGGTTACCATGATAGCCACTTGTGCTGTTCTGATGATGGGCCTGAACTCCAGAAACAGGAAATCTCTCTCCATTGTTATCACCTCCAAAATCTTTACTTACATCTGGCTCTGATAAAAAAAAGTAACGTTTACATACTGTATGACATGTCATTAAGAAAACTTTTGCATAAGTTTATTAATAGCAGCAAAATTGTATATTATAATACATATAATCATCTATAATTATACATATTTTTATAAGAAGTTTTAAACAATAGCTTAAGTATATGTAAAAAAAAAGAGAGAAAAAAAGTCCATGTACATAAATATGTAACTCCATCAGCATAGTCTAGCTGATACAATAATATACAACTGTACATACATATATATATATATGTTAGTTCACCTACCTTCACATAACCGAATCTTCTTTGAAGCATCTTGAATAGATTCAGAGGACAGTCTTTTCCCTGATTTAACACCTCCTGCAGTGGAGATGTGACCTCTTTCTTCAGTCTGTTTAATACTTAAAGATTCGATCTGATTGTGGTTACGCCCTTCATTTTGTGTTAACTTATTCAATGAGTTGCCTCTTACGTTTTGGCTGTATCTCTGGACATTCTTTCCCGTCCCTTCATTACAAGAAGGTATTTCAAACCTATTTCTGCTACTGAGACTTTCTTTAAAACTGTGTGGATCACTCGAGTTTCTTGCTGTATCATTGGGAGTTACCCCTGAGTGATGTTCACTTGAGCTTGACCTGAGCTCAGCGGAGTCTACTTTGCTGACTGGCGTGGTCCCTCCCCTAAGTCTTGGGTCACACTGAGATGTGGCATTCTGGTGCAAATTTCCTTTTGAGTTTGTTATGTCATCCAGAGGCAAATCCTAATACGAGAAAAAAATCTTTCAATCACTAAAATCTGATTAACGTTTATCTGTTGTAGTGAAATTATGCTGTTTTTTTCACTCCAGAGCCATGCAACTTAAAGGGGCATGGTCACGATTTTGGTTAAATTATATTTTTCTGTTTTTATTATTAACAATGCGTTAGGAATGCATTTCTAATTATCAACTGAAAGTTGAGAGTCAGTCCTTGAGTTATAAGCAAAATACAGGGCTCACAATTCTTTATCATGTAAACAAGGCCCGTGCCCTGTTTTTGTTTATATATGCTCAATTTACCAGTAAAAATCTTTTTTCAAGCTGATTTGTCTATCTTCTTATTATTTTAAGCATAAATAAACAGTTCCTAACATTTAACACATTCATTTAAGGTCTCAAATAGAAATTTTCACTTCAATATTCAAAATGTAAACAAAAGTTTTGTTTACATAACAAAGAATTGTAAGCTCTGTAACTCGCTTATAACTCAACGAATGACGCTCAAACTTTGGTTGATTATCAAAAATGCCTTACTGAATCATTGTAAACATTAAAATCGAAAAAATAATTTTGACCAAAATCGTGACCATGCCCCTTTAAAATAACAAGGTCAATCTTATTCTATTCATCAAATCTGTATAACACATTGAACAGTGTTGAACAGGTTGGGACCAATCGCCTGTTTAGGATATAATTGCCCCTTTGGGATATAAATTTAAAGTGCAAAAAATAAATTTTGTTGATTTTGAATTTTTTTATATAAATCTGCATTAATGTGTATCAAATGCAACAACTTTTGCATCTTCGCTAGCCAAGGGTTTCTGATCCGCACCGCTCCTCACGAACCCTTGGCATACCATGCTATCGAAAGTCTGGATTTTTTTCCTGGATTTTGATTGGGGTTTACTGAAACTGGTCGACCAATCAAAAAGATGCAAAACATATCTGATTTAATTGACAATGTTTTCGTACTGTTTATTCACGAGTGTCTCTAACACGCATAGCTCAAAACCCATATTTTTCTTAGTCTTTCTGTTTGAGTCTTTCTGATACATGAAGCTAGCACTCCTTGCAATGGTGCAATAACAAGTGCCACATAATCTGTGTATCAAGAGAAGCATGCACTCATAGATAAGGAATTACCGCTCCAAGTCTTACAAACTTCAAATTAATTCGGTCCATATATAACATTTAACAATATTCCCATTTATTGAATACGCTGGGCATTAAAAGGTTCTTTCAACATGTCAATATCAATATCTATGGAGGCTGCCATTACTGCATCAGTGACGTTATATTAAAAGTACGGCATCTTTCATTATTTGGATGATTTATATTTTATAGATAGGTTGGCAGATCACGTGACAAAAAAAAAATCCGGACTTTTGATAGCATGATATGCAAGGGTTAGTGGGGAGCGGTGCGGATCAGAAACCCTTGGCTAGCGAAGATGCAACTTTTGGTTAAGAATTTTTTCTATATGTCTATATTTTGTAAGATTGAAGTTTAGGGTATACCCAGGAATCAATCTCCGTAATAGTATGGTTACAGAAAAGTTGTTTACCAAAAGTTGTTACATTTCATCTATTCTAATGAGGATTTATATCAAAAATTTCAAAAACAATGTTTTTTATTTTTTGCACTTTAAATTTATATCACATTTGGGCTTTTATATCCCAAACGGGCTATTATATCCCATTTGGGCGATTGGTCCCAACCTGTTGAATATGTAGTCTACCCACAGGGGCTTGTGTAGAAAAAAAAACATCGTTAAAAAAGTGGGTACCTCAGAGGAAAAATAACATTTTTTAAAATGTTATTTTTCCTCCAAGGTACCTTCTTTTTTAACGATCATGTTTTTTTTTAGAAAAAATAACATTTTTTAAAATGTTATTTTTCCTCCGAGGTACCCTCTTTTTTAACGATGTTTTTTTTTCTACACAATCCCCTGTGGTCGGAGTCAATTGAAGTCGTACCCAAACCGACTTGTACCTAAACAGACTAATAATTCATTTGTCCGGTGGTAAACAATGCTACTTGGGTTGTAAATGTAAAAGATAATCTGTTAAGGTTAGGTTTTGATATAATTACAATAATTAAGAAATCATGAGATAAATGAATGTAGATTGTTTGATAATATAATGTCATCTCCTATAAGTTTGCCAAAGTTGTCCCTATATCCATTGATATCAACATTTGATAGAAAATTTCTGTTTACATGCAATCTTTTCTTTAAAATCCGATTGATTAGATTGACAAATTTATAAATTCTTCTAACACTTTGAAGGCAGGCATTATATTATAATTGAAGTCATTTTTTACTGTGGTCTACAGAACAACCTTTATTTCCTTTGCGCACAAAACGCGATTTCCTTTCCATAAATTAAGTTCTAAAGTCATTTAAATCATTAAAAAAATCTTTTACCTCCCAGAAATTGTCATCATCGTCTGGAAGTTCAAACATGGTGTGTGTGAGTTATTTAAATCTGTCTTGTTTTCACTTTCGTGTTGAGCGCCATTACTGTGCCTAAGATTTAAAACCCGTATCGAAAACGCAGAAGTTCCGGAAAAGAAACGCGTCCTGTCAGCTCCGTAGATCTACATGTTATATGAATCTTGAAATAAACAGTCAGATTTTATTTACGTCACATCTTTAAATTATTTTATTTAATTATGTTATATAATCAAAAAACAACTATGTAAAAACACTATACAATAGCATGCGCGGATCCAGAACTTTTTTCCAGAGTATCCAAAGGATAATTGTGTTTGACGAGGGGAGGGGGGAGGGGGGTCAGAGGCATATTTGCGATAATTTTACAGGGGGGGGGGGCTCGGGCCCCCCACCCCCACCCAACTAGATCCGCGCATGAATAGTCCGTTTTCTTATATTAACGAACCCTCAACCAGGGACGTATATACGTCCCTGCCTCAACCTATAAAGATCAATTTAAGGTCCTCCAATCCTCAGCCTCAAAGTATTTTTTTTTATCCTAAAATGTTACTTATCCTTCAAACTTCTGTACTTATAAATTAAGACATTTTGCCAATAAACGAAATGCCTGCACCAAAGTGACTGCTTACAACTTTAGTATTTCAACACGTGTGATTTGATGTCCGTAAGCTATAATTGAATTTAATCTTATAAGTAATTGAGAAATTTAAACTGAAATTTATTATATATACTTCCTTTTCTATATTCCTTCTGTTGCAGATGCCTGGAAGAAATTACATGTACATTTTTTAATGTTTTATTTCAAACCAGGGCGTGGGTGTGTGTAATGCGTCATATCTCTTTTCTAAATTTTGATCTTTAGGTCAAATTTCACTATCTAAATTTTATCACTGTCATGTTGTAAATTTTGAATTTACCGGGTGGCAGTAAATACAAAATTTACAACATGACATCACTGTCCCAAATAAGAATTTCATATAAAGACTGTCAGACTGTCTATTAATTCCCATCCCCGAATTCAACTTCCCCTTATGCCGACATATAAATATATACATGTGTGTGTGTGTGTATATATATATATATATATATATATATATATATATATATATATATATATATATATATATATATAAAGATAGATAGATACCTTAAACCAAAGTTGTAATCCAGAATTACAAATTACGTTTAAGGTATGCAAATAGATATTCCAAAGTATCTACCCGATGATTATACATGCAACTCGCCCTACACTTTCGACCATGATGTTAATTATTATAGTCAACCCGCGCACCCCTGTTCTTTCCATCAATATATCGCATCAAATTGGCACATTTTATTTATTGTCATTTTTTGGTTTAACCTTAGATGTCAGATCTAAGCTATCTGCCAGCGATGCATAATGAACACACCCTACACTCTCCGCCGCGTTCTTGGTTACCCCGTTCTAGAAAGATCTATCCATCAAAACTAAAATCTCGCATTCAAGAAACGAATTCATATTATTGGCTCGTTTTATTATTCAACAATTGTTGAATCTCAATTTATATGCATACCCTGAATAAGTTCCCAATAAATATATTTACTCTTTACGTAATCATTCAACATAATTTCATAGCAAGTGTATATTTTGATGCTAATTCCCACTGATTTGGATCCGCCAAAGCGTGTCAACCACCTTATAATTACTCTCATTTTTTGCTATTTCGGGCTGGTTTATCGAAAATGAAAGTATGTTTTTATACTTGTTTGCATTGGTTATATATTGGTTGCAATGCAGGTAGATACAGCAAATACTGAAAGTACTATAAAAATTAATCATACCACCACTTCCCAGGCGGTTTAATCAGGGACGGTCGTTTGATAACCTACATGTAACCGACTCATTAGTCTATGTCCAGTATCTAGTCTATTGCAGATATGTTGACTCTATAACTGCGTAACAAGAATTGTTAAACAAGCGTGGTGTAGAGAAGGTATTTAATTCAGATATAGTATATAATTATAGAGAATTCACATATATCATATAAAATGGCACGACGGGACCGCCATATACCGTGATTGTTCACAAATTGAGTCGTGTTGAGCTGCACATCAATGGAATTTCAATGCGTACGTGCTTTTTCTTTACACCACAGTTTGTATAATCTGTACAGCTAAATCATCAACCAATGATTGAAAGCGTTCGGAAGTGAACAGGACATGGTCAAAAGTATGTGCATGGATTCTGCATGACAACTCGAATTACGAGATGTCCCCGTAAACTGTGTGGAATAACATTTAGATTGGGGGTCAACATATGGCACCTCGGTCTTCTCGTGAGGATTTATAGCTATACTGGGCCAGGTGAGTGACCAGGGGCTTGATCATTATATAAAGCAGATTGAAGGTTTAAAGGACTATGTCAATCTAGTAATTAAAATTAGATCTTTGATCCGCTCCAATTAGATCGCTACACAAGGCGAACTTCATTTGTCCCATATCGGTATACGCAGTAAATAGGTATATTACAATACAGAAATGATTATTATATCCGTGTGTGGAGTTGTTTGACATTTGCACGATTGTTTAACTATTGTTTACAAATTTAAAAGGTGACCCAGATAAGACCTGCCGGTGTAAAGTAGAATAATGACCCCGTAGAAGTGCAAGACAGAAAAATAAAACTGTGCATGAAAACATTTAAATGAGTGTGTTATTGAACTACATTTACATGTAGTAGATAATTAATAAAAGAATCCATTTTATAAGATTACGCATCATATTAAATAATAATTGAGCTTTTAATGAAATAACGACTTGTGTGAAGGTTGCAACATTGCAAAAAATACGTAACCCGCGTTTGATAGAAAGTAGTTTATTGTTTATCTTCAAGTTTCATCTTTATTTATAACAAATTGATAAATTGATTGTAAAAAGTAAAATTCACTAAATTGCAGTTAATGTACATCAGTACGTTAGCTAAAAGAAACAGCCAAATCGTCTCCTATAGGAATTTGAGTCTAACATCATCAGGATTATTTCGTGTAGTCGATTCGTGATTTTTCTTAGATCGCTGTAACATAGGTTTCGACTAATCGACAAACATGACATGTAAACACTAAATAGAGCTATGAACTATACTATAAGCTTCCTTAAGAAATAGAGGGAATTATATTCGGATGTAGATATTTAAAAAATAAAACTTATAGTTAATTCATAGCTCTTTAGAAACAAGACTGAAATCTACACCCCTCGTTTATCGATTGGTCGAAATTTACATCGACATAAGAAAAATCACGGACTGCACGAAATAATCATGATGATCAATGTCAGACTCAACCATAGGAGACGATTTGGCTGTTTCTGTTAGCTAACGTACTGAAGTACATTAATTAACAGTAAATATTTACATTTTTCAGTGTCTTCGCCTGTGATAACACTACCTATCGATTTTGTACTATACAGTCCAATAAATTCAAAGCGGGTTTTGCTTATTTGTATTAATATATTTAATCGTACTATTGCTGAAAATTATGTAAATACAAGTAATAAGGAATCATTCTTTGAATATTATGAGGTGATAATTTCGGTCGGAGCGTGATCAAATCTATCATTAAGCCCTTCGGGCTTTATTGGATTTGATCACGCCCCGACCGAAATTAGCACCTCATAATATTTAAAGAATGATTCCTTATTACTAAGTGGATTTTACTTACTGTTTATAATCAATTTATTAATTTGTTAAAGAAAGATGTAAATATAAACGTAATATGCTTTCCTTGATGATTCATGCGGGTGATGAAGGTATAGCGATCATTGCAGGAAAAAAAATACATAACCCGCTGACGTGGGGTATGTATTTTTTCTGCAATGTCACCACCTTCATATCCCGCATGAATCACCAAAGAAAGCATATTATTGGTTAAATATTATAACGGACAAAACAAAGGCAAATCGCAGTTGTTTCCAATTCGATTTATGCTGCGCTCGCCCCGACGGTCGCACTGTACCACATATTAGCTTACCTGAGCTGGTCGATCTTTATTTGATCGCAATAATACTAGTATATAATTATATACATGTATTTTGACTGATGTTCACCTGTCCGTCCGCCTTAAACTTTCAGCATAGTAGTGTTATATACATATAACGTAGAGAAAGCAAAAAGCGCTGATTTTTGCCAGTAGGGTAATCGGTAAATCGTTCATGGATATTGACGCCTTGGCTCTGATTTACCTCATTTCATTATTGTTCTTAATTACATTAATTGTATACTCAGTGCAATGGATCGGAACTTCCGGGTTGCCGTGGTAGGCGCCGGGGCGATCGGACTCTCGACAGCGCTCCATATACAGGACCGGATACGGAACTGTGACGTCACAATCATTGCCGACAAATTTTCTCCCAGCACCACATCTGACGGATCCGCAGGTCTGTGGACACCTTTCATAGTGCCGGACAAACAGAAGGAAATCATCAAGCAAGTATTTAACACATCTGTGTGAAAGATTACAGGAAAAGTGACATCTTTTTGTCAGTTGTGCAATTTACTGCCAGTCAAAATGCAAAATAAAAGTGTCTGGCAAACACCTTTAAAGATTATTGAAAATGTACATTCTCGTGATATTTGCGAAATGACGTCGAATTTTTATTTCTTTGTACTAAACATTGCTAGAGAGAGACGTGTTAAATGCACGTGTACTAACAGTGTTTTGATGACATTTTTTATATTTATCTATATGAACTTTTTGTCAAAATTGAGGAATTTGTGTTCTTGTTGTTTCAGTCGCTGGGCCCTGCAGACTTACAGGTATCTGTGGGACATGTTTCACTCAGAAGATGCTTACCAATATGGCGTCCAGCTAATTTCCGGTTTTAACTTTTGCCAAGAGATGAAGAACGTAAATATTCAATATCATTTAGTTTTAAAATTATTTTACAAGACATTGGACTTTCTGTAGGATGTAACTATCTTTTTTGCACCAAGGACGCTGGTTTCAAGTGAAATATGTACAGATTGCGTGGTCTTAGCTCAAAAGCCAGACTAATCCTGTTGATTTCAAAGAGCCATGGCTGAGTGGGCATTAATGAAATAGACAGGCCTATACGTCACAATGCTGTTTGATACAACAATCCAAAGTCCAAGCCCTTGTTAAAATTGTTATAAAGCCATTTCTTATAACCGATACAAGAGATCTTGAATCTGTTTGTTACTTTGTGAAATAGTGAACTTTCAAATTAAATCAAAATGTCTAGTTTTAACAAAAATGGTTCAAACGGATGCAAGAGGTTATCAACTGTTATTTCAGGGTTGTCTTATCAAAAAAAATCATGCTGTATTTTAGGATCCTCCTTGGAGTAAATGTGTTGTAGGGTTCAGACGTCTGGGCAAAGAAGAACTGAAAGATTACCCCGGCAGAGAGTAGGTCAAGTCAATAGTACTAACTATAAATTAAAGACCCCGAACACGCAAGGCGTTTTACGTAAAGACTAACGAGGGATCTTTATTTCAGTGCATTATTTTATCATTATGTGAATTGTTACTTAACTCATTGCGTGTAAACACAAAATTTACGATATGAGAACTTATCATATTGTAAATTTTGTATTTACATAAAATCCTCTAAATTCCAAACTTACAATATGACAGTTTTGCAAAACTGGAAAGAATTTCAATTTGTGACCAAATCGATAAATCCGTATTTTTGAAATATAATTGATGACTATTCCAATACCTACAGAGATTGCAATATAGGGGGGATAAATGATTCTAAATATATTTTAACATAGATAGTTATTATTTAGATCAGTAGTTATCTTGTATCAAAATCTCGTCAGGAAAATTTTGGATACTGCAGTTAGTGGCCTTTTCACGTTCAGAATTGGTGTAATGTATGATATGATAACGCTTGATTGTAGATGCGCTGTAGGTCCTAACTCAAAGGATTAAGATACTTTTTTTCATTTACAGACACCACAACTTGTAACGGTAGAACAAGAAAATTCCAGGCAAAACTTAGAACTCTCTTGTGAAATTGATTTTATGTTCTATTCATTCCAACAGGTTCGGGGTATTCTATACTGCTTTCACTATCGACGTCCCTAGTCTGTTGTCATCATTTCTGAGGAAGTAAGTGTCATTCATGCCTGTGCTTTATAAACAGCAATAAACAACGTATAGATGATACAATATTGTAATAATGAAAGAACCTTTTTGTAATTTTCAGATTCAGGGAACAAGGAGGATTTGTTATTGCCAAAAAATTAAAATCTTTGCAAGAGGTATAAATCTGTTATTCATTTAAAAAAGGGGGGGGATTGAGTATCCGTAACCCACATGACTTTTCTGATTTAAAATAACTACTCTGTATCTGCCTTTGACCTTTCCCTATCTGTTTCTACCCTGTACAATTGTAGATTGATTCTTCCTATGACGTCATCGTTAACTGTTCCGGTCTTGGTGCTGCTGAATTAATCGATGATGTAACGATAAAACCAAAACGAGGCCAGGTTATAAGGGTAAGTACAGAATGTTCCTTATCCAATAAAATAAACCCAGATGAATCATCAGTTTTTATCCTGTTAATTACATCCCGAATATCACTTTTTATCCTATAAATTATATTCCATCATCACGATCAAGAATTAATTTAAGTAACATTATATGTATATGACATCATCCTTTTCATTTCTTGAATTATTGTTGATATAATTAAACAATTAAAAATGAATGATAGAACCACGTGATTTCAACAGCCTATACGTAATAGACATTTGGTATAAAATCAATATTTTCAATATTCACTCACATTATATCACACAACAAAAAGAAAATATTATAATCATATATATTTTTCCGGGTCTTTTGGGTTTTTTATTTGTCTTTTGTTTTTGTTTTTATTTTTTTGTCAGCTTTTTGTATTATTTTTATTGTTAATATTAATCAACACAAAACCAAGATATGAAACTAAATAAATTATATAATTAAAAGGATTTTTAGAGTATTATTTCGGTATAATTTCTCAATATATCATTTAACATTATCATAATTCTAATTATATTTATTTAGTGGAAATATACTATTTGTAAACTTGTAACTTAAATGATCGTAATTCAAAGCTTAGACCACGTTCCAAATCATCTATACTACTATATTAAAATAGACTCGAATTTTTGGGCTTTAATACCGAGAAATCGGAAGGATACTGTCTTTTGTTTTATATATTTTAAACATCATTGGTACTTGAAGATTACCAAGTTGTTTTTATTTTTTCTTAATCAAGCTTAGCTAATTAATAATCAACGAAAATTCATTTAAAAAATCCGGAAATCATCTGGATTTTTTGGATTTTACAATCTTGCGCATGCGCATTACATTCACGCTAAATAACGGTAGGTTCTTTAGTTTATGTTTCCACAATATCACATTTGCATGGATAAACTCAGGAACGATAATACAAATACGTGTAAATTTTCATTGAAAATTTGCTATATATTCTGTTCATCAAAGAAAATACGGGAGATAACTCTAACTCAGTGCATTTCATATCCGAATGTCAACATGGTGTGTAATTTGAAGCGAGTAAAAAACGTTAGTGAACAAGTGATGAATTCTTTATTAATATGAACTAAATTTTTAGATGAAAGGTATTTACAGTCTCAAAATGGTTTGTTATGAATAATTTGACTGTTATTTTCAATGCAGCTTCATTAATTTCTCCAAAATCGTTTCGGAGCGATTCTGCAATTTTTTGCTACTTTACGGGTAACGTTACATATGGGAGGCATTTTAACTGTGGTGAAGGCCTGTCCCGAGACACAGTTAGATTATCTAACTAAGCAGAGTGTAGTGAAATTAATAGCATTATTGTAGGCTTAAAGCTTGGTTATGTAAATGTTAACAATGCGGTGTGTCGATGTATCTATTTCGTAAATGTCCGATATCATATGCAATGTCAACCCGTGCACGCACGGGTCAAAGTCTAGTGTTTACAATAACCATGGACTCTTGACTTGCTATTTCTGTCAAATGCTCGCAATCAAGGCTTTGTGAACGTAGCTGATGAGGTTCCGGTATGAAGAGAATAAATACGTATTATTTAATAGTAATTGTATAGAAAATTCAAACTTATTGCGCAATACACTAGACTAACTGTTGGATATAAAGGCGTTCGCCATCCAAATCAGAATTGATTATACAAAAAAATCCATATCAAATCAGGGTACAGGGTTAATTGATCATACCAAAAACTGTAAAGTGCATGGATTGGAATTAGGAGACCATGCATGCAGTGTTTTGTGGTATCAGATAGTGCATTTCTTTTCATGATGGATTAGTATACAAATACACAGGGAAGTAGAACTTTAAGTAGCAAAGACAAAGAATCTTGCCCAAAATAAACACATGGCATTAATAAAACCATATACGGCACCTGAATTAGATAGATCGGAAAAGGGAAGTTGAATGTTTAATGAGAAAGACAAATAACCTTAAAAATTTCTATGGAAATAATAAAAGGGAAAGGGCGGGAACTGGCTCTGACATGTTAGAACATTACCATACTAGTACCGAACAAGTACAGCTTCCTGGCTCCAAGTCAGAATCAGTTGATTATGATATTTATATCATACACTCAGTTTAGTATACATGACATTCTGTCACCTTTTACCATTTCAGGCTAAGGCACCGTGGATTAAGCATTTCTACATCGACATAGATAGAAGCGATGACGTCACGTACATTTTACCAGGGTATGCTAAAAAAATAATTAGACTAAATAAAAACAAGAAAACTAGAATAGCAAATTCCAATTAAACCCCTATTTTTAGGGAACGTTAAAAACATCCGTCGTACATTAACATATTTTACTCCAGACGCAAATGTACAAGAATATTATGTGTAAACATTTCTGACATAGTAACTGAACATTTCTGGATATTTCTTTTCTTTTTTTTTTCTCTTTTTTTTTGCATTCATTAATTTGATATCGAACAATGTTGTGTTATACAATGAATCATTCCTGCAGTATCTGATAAGTTTGACTTTTACAATAATGTGACGCCTTTCAGGGTAAATAGTGTCGTGTTGGGCGGAACCTCTCAGGACGGAAACAATAGCACCGAGGATAACCAAGCGGACATTGACGGAATTAAGGAAAGATGTCTGAAATTAATGCCTAGTCTAAGGGTATAATCACTACAAATGTTGTAGTACACTGTCTGGCAAAAAAGATATTGTTCGAGTTTAACAGTTCTTATGTGCAAATTTAAATGAGTGTACTTCATGTTAAGATCCATTTTAAGACTATTTCGCTCGTACTGATCCGTCACCACTGTGGAATGAAAGCTTCAAATAAGTGGATGTTAAGACAGATTTACAATACCTATATGACATTGTCTTTGTATAAACACACACCCAGTAAATTCAACATTTACGATATGACAGTGGCTTAGGGGTTTACTCTTCGGCCCCATATATAAAATTGTTTAAATGGGACGTAAAACAACAAGAACAATGATCGATTCTATCAGGCTGATTGTTGTCTATAAATCTATTTGATTAGGACAGTAAGGTACAAGGTACTTGGACAGGACTCCGCCCCTATCGGGAGACGATACGGTTAGAGATTGACATGGTCACGGCGGGGTTAAAAGCAAAGGTAGGAGGTTTAGATCTAAATAGCTGTCTTTCTGTTTTATATGTCTTTATGCGTGTTTGTTTCATCTGTCTTTCTGGCTGTCTGCTTTGCCTTGTTCTGCCTCTAGCTGTCTGTTTTTCCGCCTCTCAACTCGTGCTGTGTAGGTCTTAGTGTGTGTTTGTGGTGTCGTTCGTCTGTAGGTCTTAGTGTGTGTTAGTGGTGTCGTTCGTCAGTAGGTCTTAGTGTGTTTTTGTGGTGTCGTTCCGTCAGTTTCTGTGTGTTTGGTTCCTAAATTATTCCATGAAATTATTTTCTTCCCCCAGATTGTCCATAACTACGGACATGGAGGCTCCGGTCTGACACTTTTCTGGGGATGTGCCGAAGAAGCCACAAATCTAGTACTGGATCTTCTCAAGTCACGCAAAGCAAGGATGTAGTTTATCAATACCATTGTTAGTGTACTGGTTTACAGGTCATTAGTATTAATGTTAGTGTACCGATTTACAGTTTATTATTATTTATGTTAATGTACTTATTTACAGTTCATTATGATCAATGTTAGTGTACTGATTTACAGTTCATTATTACCAATGTTAGTGTAAATATTTACAGTTCATTATTACCAATGTTAGTGTACTGATTTACCGTTCATTATTAAGGTCAGTGTACTGATTTACAATAGGACATAATTATAAAAACCGCTTAATGTACATGTTTTTACATGTATTATTTTGAAAGATAGACGCAGAATTATCATGTTTAATATAATTAAACAGATTTTTACACGTAAATGTATTATTATTAATTGTTATACATCATGTCATCATGCTTTCTGTCAAATTGTATTCACTAGTTTTATATATATATTATATGATTATTAAAGAAATTTATATTAATGTCAATTTATTAATTATTCTCAAGAAGGCTAAACACTCCTGTGCCCTTTCCGACTTGAGTTGATTTTATCTGCTTTTCTATCTGGGTCAAATATTGGTCAACATACCAGGATGCGATTCACAATGTGATAATTTTAAATGTGGATCAAATGGAGATCCTGACGTTGATGGCAAATCTTCAGGAAGACATTTCTAATATTCAGCCATATTTATCGAAATTATGATTATTTTTATTTGATAAATGTGTTAGGTTTTTTTAATTAATCAATATTAAAACACCGCTAACTCGGAAGTGCAGTTTTCACGTGGTCGATTGCTGGTTTTAACTAAAACATCATTTTCCATATATAACTAATAGCACATGCGTTTCCATTCAAACAAGGAAATAAAAAGACATAATATTAATGACTGACAATGAAGTACCCTCTAGTGAAGATTCCGTTTAAGAGGGAGAAACAAGGAAATATAGACAGAAATGGATTTTGAACAGCATGATGAAACGTCTGGCGCTAAAAGGGGTAATATTTCAGTTTGCATTCGTTTTTGCTTTCCCTTGTAGATATTATTATAGTATCACTTTATGCAGAATGTTGTTTTCAGATGACGAACATACAGAAGAGTATCGAATCGTTCTTTTGGGGAAAACGGGGTCTGGGAAAAGTTCTACGGGAAACACTCTTTGTGGAGGAGAGGTGTTTGGTTCTCATGTTTCGGAGTCTTCTGTTACCAAAACCTGTCAGTTCGTCGAAACGTGTCAGTTTGGCCGTCACTTGAGTATTGTGGACACCCCTGGCTCCTTTGATACGACGACATCCAATGACGTTATCATGACAGAGGTGACGCGTTGTTTAGCTCTCTCTGCCCCGGGTCCTCATGTATTTATCTATGTCTTTAACGCACTCTCGAGATTCACTGCCGAAGAAGAAGATTCGATCAAGCAGTTTGTCGAGCATTTCGGGGAGCGAGTATTTGATTACATGATGGTGGTGTTTACACGATACGATGATCTGAAACGATGTGATGCCACACCCTCGAAGTACCTCTCAAACGTGTCGTCAAATTTTCGAACGTTTCTAAACAAATGCCGATGGAGAGTGTGTTGGATTGATAACACCGCAGATGGATTGAGCGCGTCAAAACAAGTCGAAACTTTGCTTTCGGAAGTGGGAAAGATTATTGAGCAAAACGGTAACATTAGTTTCTATTCGAACACCTTGTACACAGAGGCTGAAAAAATAATGAAGGCGAGAGAAGAAGAAATAAAAAATGATCAAAGAAGGAATGAGAATGAATTAAGCGTGTTGAAAATTCGAGAGGAACATTTGGATAAAGAGCTTAAATTTAAAACATGGCGATTGAAGGATATTGAAAGACGTCTTTGGGAACTCGAAACAACGTCAAGGAAAAGCGCAGAGATTTTACGCACGTCTAAGCGTTCATCCAAATCTAATTTTTCTGCAGTTGCTTCAAACATAGAGCAGGAAATAAGCTTCCTCAACAAAGAGCTTCAGAAAATAAAATCATCCGATCTACGTTTGATTGAGAAACAGCGAGGGGAAATTGTTAAACTGAAAGAGCGTTTGACAAAAAGATATTTTAGAGGAAACCCAAGATCTATGGCGCGAAAAGAGGTCGCAAGAAGGAACAGCTCTCTGAGTTCCATGGTTTCCAGGGGAATTCTTGCTCTAGGGAAACATTTGCTAACAGGAATTATTGGGTTGCTGTTATTGTGATTACCGTAGCATCCCCTGCCTTGCGGTGGAGTGGATTGTGGAATGCATGAAATGCAATTGGACAACTTGACATCTGATATTGTTTATAATTTTTGTATTTACATGTATTTAAAGATTTGCAAATCTTAATTAATTGTATAAATTTAAAAAACACAAACAAACAATTTTATCCATTTACTTTTAGGACTTGCTGAATCAGTCGAACACTATCTATGATCAAAGAGTACTAGTAATTCGATCAGCACTTTTAGATATTCTACATTTAAAGACCCTAGCTACATATACATCAATAAAGATGTTGATATATCTTAATTTATTGGATTTGAAAGAAATTTTATCACATTTGTGCATATTGGATTTTCTTTTTTAAAAACATGGTATGATACATTTTTGAAAAAGTATTCGGAGACGAAGAAGTACTAATGAAATTTTTTCGACCAGTTTCTTGGCAATCTAATTATATGTATGGGTTTCCTAACTGCTGGGTAAGTAACCAGATTTATTTCATGATCTAGTTCCTTGATTTTCTTTTTATGTAAGAGGCAAGGCTGTGTGTGTTTGGACAATAAGAACAAAAATTTAAGGAACTTAAACTGGTTACTAACAAGCACAGGTAATGGAACTTATTCTCTCATTATTTAACTCATATTGTTGTGTGAAAGAGACATTGATAGCACGATATAAAAGGTCTATAACAACTAAATTGAATGTAAAATAAAAAATGACATTCGAAGTACAATTTTGAGATTTAAACATGTGATCTACTGCCTAACAAATTGAAAAGCTACTAATCGTCATAGTTTTATCATCACATGTGATGACCACAAAAAGAAACTTAAGTGAATCAGGGTTGTTAAATAGGAGAAAAGTACATGTGAGTAATTTAGAACTGTATCTTGCACTAAATTATAAACTAGTTTAAAAGTAATATATTAAAGCCTCAGTACGGAAGCTATGTACAGTACGTGGATTGAAAGCAGGTTGTACCATTGTTTTTATCTTATACCCGTTTACCACTCAAGATGAATTACTAAAATGAAGAAATCGCTGCCCACGTTGTAAGTGTTGTTTAAGGTGGTGCACAATGGAGCGGATGCTGTTCTCGGCTATATAGGCATTATTGGCAGCTCTAGAGTAGAATGCTCTACAGATTCTAAATATGTATCTATTCACAGGAAATTAACTCCTAGTATATACGGAAAACCCACACTACAGTATTATAACTTGGAGATTAAATATCTATAGAGTGCGATTCCCTGGAGAGTCAATTCTCCCATCGCTTGTACTTATTAGCAAGTTTCTTTTCATGCTCTGTCGAAAACTTCCAGGACCATTTTAGAAAATATAAAAAGTCTTAATGATAATGGAAAACTGCTTAACTGGCAATGTTTTAAGATAGTTTTGCTTTTTACACCATTCATCTCTTTAAGTATAATTTCGAACCCTCGAAAATACTGTTGACGTTAATTTTTATAGTTTTTATTTTATGTACATGTATATATAGAAGTGGCAATTTTTAAATATGATTAATAATAGAGTGCATACGTTACATTTTTAATTATATGCGAGCTATAAATTAATAATAATATCACTCCTAACTGAATATTTGCCAAAAACAGATAAGACATCATTTTAAACGAGCATAACCACGATTTAAGCTGCAAAGTTTTGAATTTTATTTTATAATTTTGATTGCTTTTTAAAATTACAAAGCTATTTTAAAGTTGTTCTACTACCAAAATAAAAATATATTTTTAGTTTCGTAATTGTCACATCTCATTTTGTTTCTGTCTTTTGAAACATGGTATTTTTTATAAAGCAATATACATATCCCAACAAAGTTCAATTCAAAGTTTAAAATACCTTGGGTAATCATTTATCTATTAAAACAGAAAAAAATAGAATTTGAACATTTTAGCTCAGATATCCACATTTAAATACATTGCAATTATCATGAACTTGGAATATTTATAAGGCATAATAACAGCATACGGAAATGAATAACTCTAATTTCGCGACTGCTCTCGACGAATACTAAAATACAGACCAGCACAATATTAATATAATCTATAAGTTTAGATTGGTTCACATAATGTACATATGCCCATCTGTTAAATATGGCTATATATTTTAACCTATGCTCTACACTTGAAACTTTTAAGCAGTTACATATGTAAAAGATTTATAATGTAAATATTATTAACTTGTTATTAATAACATAATCATATATAAACTGTATACAGGATCCTATCGACTAGGCACACACGTTGTAAATAGTTTACCTACTATAATAAGTAACGTGAACACAAAATATATACACATAAAGATAATCTCCGTGGTGTATTTTTGTATATTTTTACTATCTTTTTCCTGTTTGACTATGTACATATACCTCTGACGATTTGTATTGATGTCTTTTTCTGTATACATGTGTTCCTTCCTCTTGTACCAAAATATTTGGTTTAAGTGAATAAACTTAACTGAACTTGTTTCTTGTTTTCTGTTTATTGTATAAGTGTATGATATATTTTGATTTGATGTGTAAAATATTTGAATTGATAACTTATGTTTATGTACCTTAGATTGTAGTGTATTATGTTTTATATTAAATGTAGTGTTTCTTGAACAACAATCCTGCTAGGGTTCCCCCAAGAGATACTAATATAATTTTTGTTAGATTTTTTTTTATATTGTAAGTACTAGTATTCATCCCTCTGATAACAACATAACAAAATATAAATGGTTTGCCAATAAACACAAAACTACATTTTTATATTCCTACATTGTATTATTTTAACATTTTAAAAAATAAATTCAAGGAAGGTTAGGAAACAGACATGGCCCACACACATGTATAAACACAGTCACTCTCTTTGTATTAGTAGGTCAAGTTACAAATAATATATACATTATAACATTTAAATGTAGTTACAGTTTATCAAAATAATATTAGTAGGTCAAGTGAATTGAAGAAACCAACAAAAGGTATTTTTCAGAGATAGGATCAAATATACCATCAAAAGCAAACCATAAACAACAATTGAAAAATATATAATTATATATTTAATTAATTGCTCCAATCCAAAATTGGTTTTTATTGATATATTCATACAAAGAGAGAGGCGTGTAACATGTACAAGTAATATTTCTATTTATATACAGAAATTTTACATCTCAAAAATATGAAATTCTGGCATTTCGTTTTAGTTTTTGCCTGTCATAGCAGGACAACCAACCAAAATATGTGAATACGTCATGTAATATCATATTAACAAATGACGTAATCAATATCGGAACATATATACATATAATTGAATAAGATTAAAATTCCTGTATGTATACACAGCCATCGTTATAATGTTTGAATAAAACACATTGGCTAGTCTTTCAACAATTCATCCGAGGCAATTCACTTATACAAGTAATATTTCTATTTACATATGTTGGCATAAAATCAAGATCGTGATGTAGATTTACATTGCATGCATTTTTACATAGAATCATCTAATGATCATGTTCACAAAATTTGGTCCATTGTTAAATGAGCAGTATATATACACACTGACCAGTACAGTCTATTCTATAAGTAGATGCAAATAAAAATTGGGATACTTTCACAAATCTGTAAGTAGGTTTTGTTTAATTAAGGAGGCCAACTTTAGTTTTCATAGCGCATGTTTTTGCGCATTCTAGTATAATACAGTGTATTTATACTTCGAAATTTTTCCGATATCATTTATAAAATTGAAAAAATAAACCAAAATACAGATAAAAATATTTAGATTTTTTAAGGAAAGTTTCATTTTTTAAAACGATGTTTTCGTTGTACGGTAGGGGAGCGTTGCCATTGTGCTTTTATGACGTTATGATAAAATGAAGCTTTTTAGGAGTATGTTATAATAAGAAATAACATAAAAGAAAACGTAAACATCGTACGCCGTTGAAATTTTATACACAGACTAATGCTATCCTCGAGGGCATTTTTCTTATTTTTTTGAACGAATCCATTTTACCAACTTTCATTTGTAATGCTCCAAAGCAAAAGCAAAATTTGGTACATTTTAATATTTTGAGATGGCCCCCACTAAAAACCAGACGGTAGAATTTAGTATTTTTACACATCAGGTAGAAAACGATACATTGTTAGCATTGTTAGCAGACCTATTTTTGTGTTCTTATGAAGCAGAATTTATTCAAAAACTTGTACGTGAAAAAAATAAATCAGTCGCTGTGGCCTTCAACTCAACATTTAGGTATATCGACGACGTATTATCAAATAACAATTGTTATTTCCTTACTTACGTCGACTCGATATATCCCAGTGAACTTGAAATAAAAGATACCACAGAGTCAGCGTCATCTGTTTCATATTTGGATATTTTACTGGAAATGGACATTGATGGTAACCTAACAACAAAACTTTATGATAAACGCGATGACTTCAATTTTTCTATACTCAACTTTCCTTACTTATGTACATGTAGCAATATGGTGTTTTTGTCTCTCAGTTAATTCGATACGCAAGGGCATGCTCTTCGTATGAACAGTTTCTAAGATGAGGCAAGCTACTGACAAACAAGTTGATAAAACAGGACTATCAACAGTCTCGTTTAAAGTCATCTTTTCATAAGTTCTATGGTCGATACGACGACCTTGTCAGCAAATACAATCTTCCACTGAGTCGCATGCTGACTGACGTTTTTCATACTAATTGTTAGACCATAATTAATTACCTAATTGTCTACGGACTTTTGCGGTTTTTATTTTCCCGATTACGACAAAGAGCACACGGCGGGTGTGACCGGTCAGCAGAGGATGATCACTCCTCCATGGCACCTGATCCTACCTCTATCTTGGAGTCTGTGTTGCTCTGCTTTGAATTTGTATTTCGTTTTATGGATTTTTGAGATGGTTGACGGTTTGTTATTGTCATTTTTTTCATGTATTACTTATCATATATTACAATTTTAGAAAAAACCCTATTGTAGTGGTTTTTTTTAATCTGCTTCGTAGTGCGGAAAATGACAACCTATAGTAAATGTACCTCTGTTTTGAGATGGCCCCTAAAAAGAATTAGATAGTCGATTTTCTTGAAACTTCGCAAATAAACTAGAGTTGGTCTAAATGACATATGGTTAAAAAATAAAATGTTTGCTATTGTAGTTTTTCCCAAAAAACCCAAATCGGCCTCCTTAAATTAAATGTTACCTGCTTGTCAAATGAACGGACAATGTTTGAAATGCAACTATAATAGTTATAGTTTTGTCATCATGTGAGGACTACATAAAATGAGAAGTAGTGAATCAGGGTTGTGAAATGGGATGAAAGAAAGTAATTTAAAACTGCATTTTGCATAAATTCTAAACTAGTTTAAAAATAAGTAATATTTTAAAGCCTCAGTACGGAAAACTATGTACAATACGATAATTGAAAGCAGGTTGTACCATTATTTTAACCTTTACCCGTTTATCACGCATGACAAATCCCTAAAAAAAATGAAATCGCTGCAGTCAATCAGCGTTGTATAATATAATACACAATTAAGTGGATGCTGATCTTGGATATAGGCATCTTTGTTGGAGTAGAATGTTCTCCAGATTCTAAATATGTATCTACGGAAAACCCACACTACAGTATTATAACTTGGAGAAATACCAAAGCTGGCTTTTAAATATCTATAGCGTGAGATTTCCTGGAGAGTCAATTCCACAATCGCTTGTACGTATCGGCAATTTTTTTCCGTGCTCTGTCGAAAACTTCCAGGACCATCTTGAATATATAATAAATCTTAATGATCATGGATCATTTTAGGATACTGCTGATGTTCAGATTGTATTCATTAATGTGTATGTACAATAAGAAGTGACAATTTTAAAATCTTTTTAATGATAGAGTGCATACGTGTCTGACCTTTTCATTATATATATTCCTTGTTGAATATTTGCCAAAAACAGACTTGACATAATTTAAGATGAGCATGACCACGATTTAAGCAGAATTATTTTAAAATGTTATCTTATCATTTTGATTGTTTTTATAATCTTAACAAAGCTAGATTTTAAAGTTGTTTTTCTACCAAATCAAAGATGAACATATCTATTCAGTTTCTAGTGAATCTCACATCTCATTTCGTATTTTTTTTTTCGAAACATGGTATTTTTATAAAGCAATTTATATATCGTAGTGGGAGTATTGGTAATGTGGTTATTAAAGGTATATAACAAAGTTCAATTCGAAATGGGTTGACCATTAAAATATCCCAGGTAATCATTTAACCATAAAATAGAAAAAAAGAATTTAAACATTTCAGCTCAGATAACCACATTTATATGCATTGCAATTATAATAAACATTGAATTTTTAGACGGCATAATGAAGGCATACGGAAATGAATAATGCTAATTCCGCGACTGCCTCTCGACAAATACTAAATACAGACCAGCATAATATACATGTAATTTGCAAGGACAAATTGGTTCGTATAAATGTATATATGCCCATCTGTTACTAGTATATGGCCATACATTTTAACATAGAATGCTCTCCACTTGAACCTTTTTTAGTTACATGTAAGGCTGGTAGATTTACAATGTAAATATTATTAACTTATCATATCAACTTTTTATAGTGTCCTATCAACTAGGCATACACGTTGAAAAATAGTTCACCCACTGTAATAAGTAAAATTAACACAAAAATGTATACACATAAAAATAATCTGCGTTGTGTATTTTTGTATATTTTACTATCTTTTTTCTGTATGACAAATATTTATACCTCTGACCATATGTATTTATGTTTTTTTTTCTGTACAAATGTATATCTTCCTCTTGTAACAAATTATTTGGTTTGCGTGATTAATCTGAACTTGTATTAACTTGTTTTCTGTATATTTTATAAGTGATATGATATATGATATATTTTGATTTGATCTGTAAAATATTTGAATTGATAACAAATTATGCCATGTACTTTAAATTGTAGTTAAATCTGTTCTAGATTAAATGTAATATTTCTTATAAATAACAGTCCTGTTGTGGTTGGTGCACGTGGTACTTATATCATTTGTTTATATCGTAAGTATTCATCCATAGGATGACAACATGACAAAATATTAATATTTGGCATTAAAACACAGAAATTTAATGTTATATTCCTTATTAGTTTAACATATACTATCGAATAAATTCAATAAAGATTAGGAAACAGACATAGTCTATATATACCCTATATTTGTATAAGTAGGTCAATATACCAATTATAGGTACATTATAACAATTACTGTAGATGTAGTTGCAGTTTATTAAATAATATTGGTATTTGTAGCGAATTCCTGATATCAACAATAAGTATTTTTTCAGAGATATGATTAAATATACCATCCGAAACCAAGAATAGCAATTAAAGAATATATTATCATATATTCAACTAATTGTCCCAACTCATAATTATACAAAGAGAGATAGCTTGTACATGAAATTTCCATTACATATGTTGGCATAAAATCAAGATCAATTGGTAGACTTACATTACATGCATTTATGCACATAATCATCTAATGATCATGTACACATAATTTGGTTCATTGTTCAATGAGCAGTATTTATATACACACAGACCAGTACAGTATGGACAGAGAAACACTGTGGATCGTCCCTCTTGGTTAGCGAAGATGATTCCATAACACTTTTTTTGGTATATAAATGTTAAATTGATGAAATAATTGCAATATCCCTAAGATTTACTTGTACAGTAATTTAAGCAATGTATTTAATTAAACAAAACCTACAAATAAATTTATAAATTCCAATAAATTGTATTTACCTTAAATTTACTTTTAGAAATAATAAGAACATACTGTACTGGTCTGTGTGTATATAATCAGGATATCTGATTCTTTTGCTATGTTGATTATATTTTAACCTAAACAAAATGATTACTAGTATACTTTGTGGTTATTCCGTAAAAAGAAATCGAATAACTTATATCAAAGTGTTTTATGAAAAAATGCATGAAATGCATGACAAGCGGAAGTGTTTTGAATCGAGTATGCCGAAGCACAATGTGACTTAGCTAACAGGGTAGGCACATATTTACCCTGATGTTATAACATCGGAGATTTCAGCGGGTATACAAGTATACAAGTAAAGTGTTATCTCCCCTTTGATTCCTCTCTGTCCTTCTAGCTTCTGCAAATGCCTCAGTTGCAAGATGTACTGGGTGTCGATACAAATGGTGCGTTCATTTTTTACAGAAAGTGTTCAGTTCTTTATGGAATGAGAGTACCAATGCACCGGATGTTGACATCAGACAAGTGTTTATAGAAGATTGAGCCGAGCAGAAAAAGGTGGGGCTTAGGTGATTGGCTGAATAAATTGTTGAAATAATGATAATTTTAAAGTAAAATTATCAGTGTTTAAATTGAATGATGAAATGAGGAAGTACTGCAGAAAGTAAAGAAATTAGAGGGGTTAAAATAGGAAGATGGTGTCATTTTAGAGACTTGGGTTAATTTGCTGCGGATCGCTGTAAGTTGTAAACAAGTTCAATTTTGACCTATAAACGCCGTGGGACCATATATATTTCTTGTGATTTTCTGTTAGTGCTTGGAATGAACTTTCAGATTTTACCAAGGATATGTCTGTAAGTAATATAGCAAAGTAGCTAGGGGTGTTTAGGTTAACATTCAGTTCTATGGGAAAATAATTGGTACTCTTTTTCCTATATATGTTTAACGACAAACAGCTATGCTTAACGAACGGAACAATAAACGATACATTTTCTTTTATGATAAAATCTGTTTTACGCATCAGATATGTTTAAAAGTAATTAGTTATGTAAGTTATGTAAGCAAACAGTGACCTTTCTTAATACTGGTACGTGAATATTATCGGTAGCTTAACACTCTTATTCAAAGAGTTGTCTCAAACACAACCGTGGAGTTATTATATAAATTAAGGATTACGTTTACTCAGGGTTTTGGATTTCAATGAATATTTTTACAAAGGTCAATCCTAGCTGCAATAATGTAGCCCTCTCCGATTTTTTATATCTGATGTTTACTGGAGAGGGCTACAATTCCATAGGATCTCCGTAATGGTGCAAAATTAATTTTTTAATGCGTCTGACTTCGGTCTGAAAAGATCGTTTTTATAATTGACTTCCTTTAGATAAAAGGATTTCTTAATTCAGGTTGAACAAACTAACCGTATATAAATCAAAACCAGATAAAACACATCAGCATGTTAACCAGTCGTCCTTTTCAGCAGCCATGACAGTTCTCGCGTGATTTTGTGGGATTTACGCTTGGAGTTTTGATGGGCTTGATAAAGTGAAATTCAGTGTAAATAAGCGATCTTACCTCGTTCTATCACTAAAACATCATTTAAGAAAATGGTATATAATGAGAATTTCATATTTACCGCGTTAATTATGTTTAAAATGGGGGAATTCCTATATTCAGTTCAAGATCCGCTCCTGAATTCTCATTGGCTGTCCCAAAATAAAACCGGTCAAGGTCAGTAAACATGGCGGACAAATTCAACTTGCGCTGTTGACATACATGAAAAATAGCCGATATATGGACTATACTTGATATTTTTGGATTAATTTATGCCATACACGTCTACAATGTTTGAGTTCAGGTAAGAAACGCAAAATTAATGTTATTGTCATTTATACACGATTTGAGACGAAATCGTTGCGGGAGTGAATCACTCCCGCACTTGCACCATTACGGAGATCCTATGGAGTTGTAGCCCTCTCCCAAAAAAAAAAAAAAAAAAAAAATAGGGAGAGGGCTACATTATTGCAGCTAAGTTCAATACCTGAAGCAAAAATTGTTTTAAAAACACAAAATAACAATGTTATACGCAAATATCAATACATCTTCGCTAGCCAATCGGACACTTGGCTAGCGAAGATGATATCAATATTGATATCCATGTTTTGTTTATTTCAGGAAAATATGCTACACCGCCAAAGTTAGACTTATATGGGTCATTCTCAAAAAATGTCGAAATTCATGTCCATAGGCAAAAATAAATATTTCTGTATTTGCTAGCATAAATATTTTGGACACAGTTGTTGATACTACTCTAGTGTAACATTTTACAATAGTCATTGAATATTAACATGCACAAAATTAAAAACTACAAGCAAGTATGTAGGTGTATTCTTCAAGAAAAGCTTTGTCCATTACTAAGGGTATGCTTAATTCGCTTTCATGATTTTATTAATAACAACAAATTTTTAGTCGTTTCTTCACTTGGATTTTGTTATTATATCGTAATTAATGTTTGGAAAATATTTTTTCACATTTTGCAAGTAAGATACACAATATATCTCAACCAATGTACTTGTCCATAAATTAATGTCATTCCTGTTACCAAGTTGTAAAATAAAGAATAAATTAATAATAATAAACTCAAACTCTTCTAAATTAACACAAAAACAGTCCAATTTATTCATTAAGTTTGATGGTAGGAAAAATATAACCCATTCACATCAAATAAATGAAAAAAATTCTCTCTCAGAGGAATCACTGCATGGTTATCTTTCCCAAGTGTCATTACTGTTACCAATGTAACTCCCTAAATAAACAAGAAATTTACTTCTTTTAACTTGCATAGTTTATCAACAGCATACCACACTAATATCCATTTACAATCAATATCAGCAGTAGTTGTCTATATGATTTACTGTACAATATATAGTGATTTGTCATTTCTGTTACTGTCATTTCTGTTACCTCATTTAAAGGTAACAGGAAGGACACATATGGTAACAGTAATGACATGATGGGATAGTTTGACATTATTTGTGTGCAAAGAACTTGTTTTAAGCACATCAACTAAGCTTAATAATGTTAGAAATTGTTGCTGAAACACATCAAATATAGATATTGAATTTAGAAGCAATCTATAGGCTTATCATAAATGCTTTTGTGATTGGTAACAGGAATGACAAGTAACAGCAATGACATTTGATTATGTAAAATGGATAATATAGGAATCTATAATTATTAGAATAAAATATCATGATTGCCATTATATATAAATGTTGGTATAAAAACCATAAAAACTGTTTGAAGAAATGATTTAAGTAAAGAAAGTGGTGTTTTTTATGTAAAAGGTGTGGTAACAGAAATGACATTTACAGTAACAGTAATGACAATTGAGTTAAATTCTGTTTTCCACAATTATTTTTTGTTACAATGACATCTCATTGATAAGAGTTAAGGTTATGATGAAGTGTTTAATAAAGTCCAATAGACATGATTTAAAAGTTTAAAATTGTCTGTCATTTTATTAAAGGATGCAGATTTCCACTGAATCGTCATTCCTGTTACTTTTAAATTGAGCCATCATAAAGTTTAAAATCAACAACATTACTTGGTTTTTCACTGAAAAAACAATGAAAATTTGAAAAGGATTGATAATTACTAATTTATAGGATTGGGTTTCTTGAAGCATAGGCAACGCAAAGTGTTGTTATTGCATATAACAAATGTGAATAGAAAATACATTCAAATCCTTATTAAAAGCACCAAGATCGCACTTTTGTTTTGTTTCTATCTTTCCTTCTTTTTACCATTGTCCTCTTTTCTAAAATGTTTGCAATTGCATCTTAGTAAAGTTATATTAAATTCCTGGATGTTTTAGAGGTACTTGTTCTTATCACATGCCAGCAATAAGAATGTGAAATCATCTTACATTCTGATAAATGCGATTTCTGATACACCGATGTCATTCCTGTTACTGCATTGTCCATCCTGTTACCGATGAAATTTTTTTAATTAATTGCAATTTGCTTTGTATATTCTAAATGATAGTTTCACAGTATTTTAAGATAATAAATGTGGATTGGTTGAAACATTCATATGTATGTTAGGGTTTTCTGGAAGGATTTTTTTCAAATTGCAAAAATTGAAAAATGAATCCAACTTCAATTGTTTTACTTGAACATTGCATATTTTCAACAAAATCCATGCTTTTGAACAATCATTCACACACATGTTGAATAATACTGCAATAAGTCAATTTGATATTGAAAATTTAGAAAATTTCATTTAATCTACTAAATCTTAAAACCTTCATATCTGGTAACAGGAATGACATTTTACCTCAACACAGTTTACATGACCTGTCATCAGAGCTTAATATAATGTAATTAAGATTGCAAAATTCACTCATACATACGTCATACTTTGGTTAATATAATCAAGTAATAAATGTCTTAAAATTGCAATGTAGAATTTTTTAATTTTTAGTACCGAAATATCGACAATTTTTGAGAATGACCCATATGGAAACAGATGAAATTCGGAATCATTTTTTCATTTTTTTAAATATTCTGTAGCATGGTTTTTTCGTATCATTTTACATAATTTATGGTTGTATTATCACGTGTATAATAAATTATTGAATATCACTGACTGGCACGCGATGGGAAAATTTTAAAAAATACAAATCAATTCAAGATAGAATATCTCGAAAATTTGATTATTGATCTTATATAATGTTAATGTTAACAAAATACAGACAATAAAAATAATATTAGACAATCAATGATTTAAAGCTCCAACTAATCAGTGTTTTGTAATACTCGATAAAAAATGGTTAGGATTTTGAAAATTGTTAGAGGAAATTCGGACTTAATTAAATTAATTAAAACTATGAGCTTAAAACGATTCATTGAAACATCAAAGTTGTAAAGCTATTCCTATTTTATCATTTCAAAATAAAGAATTTCAAAATAAAGAAAACCTTCAAAAGTGTGGACAATTTTGACAATTTTTTCAATAAACATTCAAAGGTCATCACTAGCACAGAAAGTATAGTTCATTGACCTAGTTATTTGAATGTAAAAAATAACACCACAATAGTAGGGCTACTTTGTACAACAAGTAGTTTTTCGTTCCTTTTAGTTAAATTTTTTCGCCCCTGTATTCCTTAAGAAACTTAGTTAATCCACATTAAAATGCTCTATCATGAAAATGTTGAGTGTTTCTCTTTGACCTCAAGTTGTTCAAAAAAAGATCATTATTCTCCATCATTTTGGCTCAGCCCAGAGAGATAAGAAAATAGGGTGAGAATTTGGAAAGTAAATGACAAGACCGACAACAAACTCACTTGAGTCTTCATCTCAGGAGAGCTATAAGTGATTTCCGATTGTTTTGGGGTGTTTTGTCTTTAATGGTAAGCTTTCAAATATATAATAACATACAGCAATACAACAAATTATGTTTTCAACAATTAATAAAAATCAAGAATCTCTATACAATGATCAAATTAAATACAGTAACTTAAAGTGGCACTAAAAACTAAAATCGGTTCATAAACTTTGCTGACATTGCACTGTACAAAAATCAGTATTTTCACCAGCACTAACGCGCACTTTAATGGTGTCCGCCATGATGGCCACCAAAACCATGGTGACCACCGAAACCATGGTGACCTCCAAAACCATGGTGACCAAAATCATGGTGACCGAATCCATGGTGGCCACCAAACAAATGTCCGCCATGATGCCCAAACCCGTGATGACCGTGGTGTCCATCTACAACAACAACTGTTGGAGGTAGGGGAGCCACCGGCTGTGAGGGTGCGGGCGGTGGGGGTCCGTATGGACCGTACGGCTGGACAGGTGGTGCCTGAGGATAGGGATTGGTTCCGTACGCTGGAGGCGGAGGTCCGTAAGGATTAGAGCCGTATGGCTGTGGCTGTGGCTGCATGCCGTACGGGGGAGGGGCATTCGATGGCGGACCCGCTGCCTGGGGGTAGTAAGGCTGGTTGGGTGGGGGCGGGTGAACGGTCTGGGGAGTCTGCATTGGTCTAGAGTTGTCCATACCCATCGACTAAATCTGAATCAGAAAAGATGATGTCAATGATATATAGTATTGCCTATGTATTTCATGTTAATGCACCTGAGATAGAATATTCAAATCGGGGTTAACTCTGGCCTAATTTATTTCTGACCTCAGGGATCGAGGGAGGTTAAATCAGAAAGTTGTATTTTAAACTGTAGTGCTTTTTTCTGGCTCTTTAGTTTTTCTTCGTGTTTTTTTAAATGTCCTTTTATAAAAGTCTTAAGCCACGGTCCGGAGTCCGCAAAGCTCTCTCCAGATGGGAGATATTGGCCGTGGTTGGCGACGATGTCCATTTATATGCATCAACTTACTATTTTTGATTGAAATTGATCCAATTTACAAGAGAACGGGTCGAAAATCTATATCTTTTTAGACGGACGGACGACAGCAAAGAGTATATCAGAAAGCCTATAATTTAAAAATTACATGTACTTATATATGTGGCGTATTTGGAGTAAAATTTTCGACATGAGTTTGTGTAAAAATATACATCATGCTTCTTAAAATTAGACATTTCAAAAACTCTAGGCCAATAAAACATGTTCTGTCTTTAGTTATTTGTCTAAACTTTGCTACACGTCTGATGAATATTATTTAATGTGATCCGCCATTTATAACGCCACTGCGCATGAGTGCGGGAAAACCCAGCATTGAAAACACGGTGGAAGAACAATTTGTTTACAAACAAGTTTAGCTTTTTAAAAAAGCTTACCGTCTTTAGAGCATACTTTAAACAGCATTAAGTTATCAAAGAATTTTTTTTATATAAAGGTCACCTTCTTCTCCATGCAATGGCTTTTGAAGCTTTTTAATATGTACCTATAAGCGTGCGTGCCTAAAATTGAGAAATGCGAACCACGTGCTTGTGAGTTGAGATCGACTATACTAGGGGAAAAGAGATCTTAGGAAGGGTCGTATTATTTTAATAAAATCAAACTTAATACCACAGCATTCAGAACTTGTTTTACTGATATTAGAACCATTTTAACTAGTCCGAAATATCTGACGTTTTCCTGACTTTTTTAACGATTTTGATATTCTACTTGCCAGAAGAACTTGGACTTTTAGTAGGTCGTATCTATCTATATTCTTGCGTCAAAACAAGTTAAAATTACGCTGGTTTCAATCGAAATATACACCGATTGCGAAGTCAGCTCAAAAGCCAGACAAATCTTGTTGATTTCAAAGAGCCATGGTTTTATGGCCATCAATGAAATAAACAGGCCTACGTCACAATGCTGTTTGACACAACTGAAGCTCCTGTTAAAATGGTTCTACTTTTACCCGATACCGTATCTAATATGCTAACTCCTTTTTCTGATATTAGACATACCTTATCAAATTTTTACATTTTTATATTTGCATAAACAATGTAAAGAGAAAAGAACAAAAAAATACAATAGATATCATAGAACAATGTTTTCAACTAGTTGTACTAAAAAATTAAAGACAGAATTTCATTGATAGCTAGTTTTATTGCTTTTTTCGTTTTCTCACTTTTTAAGATTTAAAATCTACGAAAATTGATAAGTCGTACGTAAAAAAGACGATCAGAAAATTATCTCCCTTGCGCCGAACAGTTTTTCAACCAATGAAATAAATATAAATTTTCACATCATGTATTTTCTACCAATCACAAAGGAGAGGAAGTGCACAACCCGGAGACTGTAAATTATTTCAACTCTTTATACCGTCTTCCAAGAAAGACGGTAATTAGAATCACGTATATTCAGATGATACTCGAAACATTATTGTTCTGATATTTCTCAATGTAGAACGATATAAATGGTTAATTATGTGTAATGAAGACGATTTTAGCATCATCAACACGGTAAACGGAGCACATACCCCTCTCCCTGAGGGATTTATGTATTGAGAGTGTTTATTTATACTTTATTAAAAATTCCTCTTAACGAAAATCCACTTGAGGTTTATAACTTATAAAGACACGGAACACATGGAGCACGAACCTGACTAGCAAAACCCCTACAACTTCATGATGGAAACTTAATTTTAATTCGGCTTTAATTCCTATTCCATCAATCTACATGGTCTCCAATGACGATCTTCCCTTTGTTCTCATCCTAAGCTTGTCAGTCTGTTTCTTTTTACTTTCCTGACGAAATCTGTCAAACTTAACGGTCTACCCCTCTTTCTCGTCGTCGCCATTGTTGTTGATAGACCGAGATGGATGCCACGTGACCCATTTAAGACAGGGTTATTCAAATCTTTTTGTATCTGTAACCGGCCCGTAAAAAAATTAAATATATTTTTTAATTTCTTGTATCTTTGTTATGCGATTGACTTATACAGCGTAATCTATGTGAAAGTCCTATTTTTAGATAAAAGTAATGTAGCAAATAATCAGATCTTATTGTTATTCACTAAAAATACGCCACATATACCTTTAAGCTCAGGTGAGCTAAAAACGAACTCGATGCATTGTATTGTCTATTCTTATTAATCTGTATTCTGAAAGTACCGTATAGCATATTTATTGACGCATGATTCTATAAAGAAGATGCAAATTAAATTTTTTGAATTGTCGGAAACCCACGGTTAGGTTTCCAATGACGAAGTTTTGTAAACCCTTTTCCCCCTGAAACTGGTTCTCTCTCTCTCTCTCTCTCTCTCTCTCTCTCTCTCTCTCTCTCTCTCTCTCTCTCTCTCTCTCTCTCTCTCTCTCTCTCTCTCTCTCCAGTTAAATGTAATATAGCTCAAAATGTTTGATCCGTTCACAAAATAAAAAATAATAAAGTAGCCTAGTTGTAACTTTATACATGTAGGCAATCAGTGCACATTCACGTAGTACATCATATACTTGTTAATACATCTATATATACTTTGTCACGTATTTCCCGTATTGGTTCAACGTGGAGATCTAATTTTAATTTTAAGGAAGTGTTGTTTACTAAAAAAGGACAGGAATTCCGAAAAAAGATAGGGAGTGCTATTCTATGTATCAACCTATTAGTAATTTCTCGGATGCTCATTTCACAATCCAAAAGCACAGACACAACCGATATAGTCAACATAATACAAATATTCTACACACGTGCAACATGTGCAAGTTATGCGTGAGTCGGATAAGCGTGGCGATTCCCACCTTGACTGGTCAGTCACCCGCCAGTGACCCCGACATGCACGCGGCCCGACCACTGATCCCCGGGGAATACGTTTTGTCCTACTGTCGTCTGCAGCTCTAGTTTAGTCGTCTACTGAATCACACAAACCATATCTCCATGTTTGTTTACTTTCAGTACACACAAGTACACAGTTAGAAAAAATAAAGACGGTGAACCTTTCTGCTTCACTGCTTTGACTGATACTTGTGATATACTTTCTAGAGTCAGTACTTTCGAGCTTTACACATAGAAAACAATTCGTCTATCGTACTTACCTCTTGTAAATGTATTACTGGTTCAGTGAGAGCGATCTGATCTATAAAACGCAGTGAGACACTCGTTTACAAAACATTGATCAGGTGGGAGGCAGTACGTAGATGTGCTGGTCGTCATCAGAAATTGCGTACACAAGGGGTGCGGATTTTCAATAAATTGATGATGCTGTAGTTCTTTTAGCTTAATAGTGAAAATGGGGGAGAGTGTAGTTTATTATAATTTACAACTCCAAATTACTGTAGTCAAAGTAAGCCATCACCTTGATCTTTTAAAATGCATTACTCAGAATGAAATTGCGGCTAATAATTAATACGCTGATTTTCAATAGAAAAACTGAATTGAACTCAACATCTTGCAATGTCTAATGAATTTCCAAACATTCTAACTTCAAGATACATGTATGCACTTTCTCTTGATCAAAAAATTTTAAAAGTTGCATCCTGCGTAGCTACATGTATATTATAGTATTTCTAATCTGAATGTAATTTATGTACATGTATCAATCTGGGTTTTATTTATATGATAGAAATTAATCGTTCTGATAAGATATATTGTGTTATTAATAGTTTATTAAATGAAACCCGAATTAAACAAGATTCAATAGCATTTTAGAGTACAATCGTTTTTATTAAATGTAGAATAACAAACAACATATGTATAAATTAAGTAAAAACATATAAATCTTTCGTTCAAAACAAAAAAGAAACTATTAATGGTGACCACCATGGTGACCACCAAATCCATGGCGACCACCAAATCCATGGTGTCCGAACCCGAAACCGTGACCGCCACCATGGTGACCAAACCCAAGGTGACCGAGGTCAATATGGCCGACGCCATGGTGACCGTATCCATGGTGACCATCCACGTACACGGTTGTAGGAGGCACCACTACAGTCTGCGGTGGTGCCGGAGGTGGTCCGTACCTGTACGGCGCCGCATAGTAGGGCGGGGGCCCATAGGCAGGCTGAGGCGCCGGTGGGGGTACCATCTGTGGTATTTGGGTGGGCGCAGTCTGGGTGAGGGGTGGGGCCGATGGAGGTGGGTGGGTAGCGGAAGTCGATGGGTTTTTTTGCATCTTGGATTTGAGGGTTGAGGTAGAGAATAGATTATTTGATTTTATAACTCCTTCTCTGAAACAGTTATATAAAACACACTGTAAGTATACTGCATTCTAGAAAACATTTATTAAAAAACTTTTAAAATTGTAGAATCACGTAATAGAGCACTTTGATATAATAAATTTTATAATACTTACATCTACTAATGGTTATCAATACACTATTCAAAGTTCCTCCACGTATGTACATGTGTCTCTTATCCGTACGACAATGTGGGTTTTTTTAACAGAATAGAGACTCTCAATTATCAATTGCAATCCTTCAAATGTCGCAATTTAGTAAATTTAGTATAGGATATCGCATTATTATTATATATAGGGAGAAATTAATTGCGTACTTCCCATGACGCTGGGTCCCGAGTCTTACCTTTGCACACGCCTGTACATCTAGAACAAACTCAAGAGTCGTGTGTAAACTGAATCATACACTTATAGGTCTGGAACAAACAACAGGGCTGTGTAATTTTAACTTATATAACTTCACTATATTAATCTGACAACGCGTAAAAAAAACTGAGCATTAATATACTTTGGCAAAGAAAACGAAAAAAAAAAGATTATAGATTTAACGCTTGTAAAAGCAATAATTAAGATATACGATTTTCATGATGCGAAATTTTTTTATTGTGAAACTGTAACCCAATACTGAAATAATTAACTTAAAAGAGTGTGGTTTATAGTAAGGCATTCATTTATTATAGTGACCTGTGTATTGTTTACAAAACAATTTGTGGGGAAAGATATTTAGAGATCTAGTTTGAGGCAAAATTACACACGCAGTCCATATTGATTAAACATTTTGTTTTTCTGTTGTCCTATAGGCTTGTTGTATTTGCCGGATCCGGTGTGTCAGTAAGTTGGAAATTTTAGTTTTATTGACCATATATATACGATTGGATACAACATACAATACTATACTATCATACTAGTACATGTAATACATATATGAGGATAGGACTCAACTCTGAGCAAAAATAAAATCACTTCCTCTTTACAAGAGTGTTGACAACCAAGAACAATGCGTCTTTATTGTCGTGGTACATTGTATTTAGCACATATACAGTTATACTGGGTAAAATGCATGAAATCTATCAAATACGTTGTTGGAAACACAATTCAATTCATTTATTTTCTCAGTACATGAGGTGCAAGACATATAAACATATTTACACAAATATACAAACAGTCTGGTTGAGAAAAACAGAATCATTATGCTTGTGGAGAACAGACATGTTATGAAAATAAAATTTTTGGTGTTATGGTTTTTTTAATATCTATTAGGGTTTGTATTTGACATTAAAGATTAAGGATACTTAACCCTTAGCAAAGGTCGAAAACCCGTGCATTCGAGAACGATTTAATCATCAGAATATTGAGCTTCTAAAAAAAATGTTTTCTGTTTTATAATTGTAACTATCATTGACAATAATGGTCCGGATCACATTTTTACACAGTATGTCGTTTGTAATTCAAATTAATCTAATCTTTTCCAACATTTTCGATTACATAATGCAAAAACGTTAAATAGAAGAAACCAGCCCCATGTACCATGACCCGTGAACAACCCATATACCACGACTGAGTTTCTTTTGATTAATTTATTTATCTACTATCAAGTATGAAACAGAGATTCTGAAGCATTGAAGCATTTTTTTAGGGGGGGCGGGGGGTGGAAGATGCATGTGTACACATGAAACGCTTTGAAATTCACGGAACTTGCACAACTTTAAATTTTACTCAAGTAATTATCTCATTCATAAGCACTTCAGAGGTTAAAAACTTGACAAGTGGTACCAGACCAGGTAAAGAAAGTCAATGGTATACATGAGTGACTAGTTTTCGCCAAACTGAAGAATTTCTACAAGATGTGTGGTTGGAATACAGTTGGGTTACACACACTTCAAAACCCTAAATAAGAAACAAATAATCAAAATTTCTGAAAAAATTGTTTTACACATCATATAGTGTAAGGTCAATCTTCTCTAGACTTGCGAAGATCTGTGCTTCAGTTATAAAACTTTTAGTTTTAGTTGAAGTGTATGGAAATTACATCCCAATGAAAGATAAAAATCCCATCAACAACTTTAAAATTGCCATGATTATTAATATCATTAATAATTTCAGCTGCCACATACATCTGCCGGACATTGTGCAACACTTGTTGATGACGTGAATTAATGGTGACCCCCATAATGTCCCCCATGGTGCCCTACAATGATCGGTGGATAACTCCCGTGATGTCTCGGGAATAAATGGCGGCACATCGCGGCGAAACAGCAACCAATCAGAAGCACTCCGAAGACTGAGCCAATCACAATTCCTGCGATTATTCCTGCGGACCTGAATAGCAAAAAGTAAAAATTTAATGTATACCTGTTATCGTACTTGTGTCTTACTAAATAAAATCTCAATGTGCTTCAATTTGATCAAGACTCACAAAGGCCACTAGATAAAAACAAAAAGATATTGAACACTTACATCGACATATTTAATCTGACAGTCAGCTGGAAAACACTTCAAAATGAATGAGGTCTGAAACAGAGAGGGGAAGTTAGTTTGTCTGAGTAGTTGTGTATGTGTGTACTTAACTAAATACTATTCTGTGTATATTTATATTATTTGACTTATCTTTTATATTTACGTGTATCTTTATTTATAGTACCAGAATACTAGTATTCTATCAATCTGTACTATGTACAGTCGGTAATTAGAATAATTGTCTCTATGAATACAGCTGCATGTACAAGAAGTAAGAAAAGTCTCATATGTTTGTATTTAAAATTAAATATATACTCACAGGCAAAATTTACTTTAAGCAAATTTCTCTATATTATAGCTTCCTTTTTGAAAACCCAAGTAAAATGACAAACCGGAAGTGATAATTTGCTCGATCTTCTTAAACTTCTTCAATGAAATGTTTCAATTAATATCACATAGGCGGTCACCGGTCATCACATAAATACACAAATAGGCGATGGTTACAGAAGCTTCTGTAACACGTGTTGATCACAGGACACACCAGTAGATGTCAGCACGTGCACCTGCTGGTCGTGCGCAGAAAATCCGCCCGATTTGTCTCTGTACAATAACTAAATGGCAGACTACAAGTAAATAATGCCTCGATTGTCTATCATTAGTAAGAAATTTACGGTCAGTAATTCGTCCCTAATTTTGATAATTTCCCCCAATATTTCTCGATCTGTATATCAGATTCTGCTCTGACATTTCATGGAAGGTACTTTTGTACAAACATGTACATGTATACTAGTAATTAAAGATGATCAGGGAATAAGACAGCGCAAATGCGCATTTGGTTTAGTCGTAAAATACAATTTCAAATTTATTTTTTTTTCACTTAAATATATTTGATAATGTTATAATACAAGTTCACAAAAGGACATTTTCTAACTATTATATTCAGTTTTGAATATTTTAACAAATGATAAGTAAAAAATAAACCCAAAAATGTTGGTGGTATCGAACCAACAATCTAAAAACCCTAGCTCTATAAGGTTACCTTATGTCTGGTGCTCTAACCACTGAGCCATTCCAGTCACAACAGAGACTTGTATTATTTTTCTAAAACGTTCAATTATTTATATACAAAATGACATTTTTAAAGAATAATGGGTCATCTCTCCACGTTTTTGTTGATTGAAATCGGTTTGATTTCTATTATATCTTATTTAGACTATCACAAAAATATGGAGCTCAGACCTACTCTATAAAAGAAAACGCATTGAAGTTCTAAAAAAAAAAGACACTATTTGGAGGTTTTGACACGCAGACGCTAGTTTAACACTAGAACGATCCTCAGTTTTTTCAATTTTCTAGGAATTTGTTATTGATTTACTACTACTTTGACAAGCTTTCTTGCAAAAATTAGAGTATCTTACCTGTAATAATATTAATACTTTTATTTGGTATATTATCTGGCCGTTGAAAAGGATGACTGCACTAACATGTAACGCCGTGTTTTGGGTTCTTTTTCGGTCACTATTGTTACGTTTATTCCTCTCTCAATTTTACTTCAAGTCATTTGTCATATAGTTTAGTCATTTTCCAATAAACATTAATGTCATTATGGTTTTAAACTGTGTTGCAATAACATAATTCGTTGTTTTCTTACCCTTACTGTTCTGCAAATATCTTCCCTTGATTGAAGATAAGATTCATTAATATGTATGGAGGGTTGATCTAATATTGTAATGAGTGGTCTAAAATTAGAATAGCGGTACTATAATTGAATGTATCCCCCCCCCTTTATATAACATATAACGGCCGGTATAAGTAGCCATTGATGATTGTAAACCTGTATAGGATAGCTGATGTCAACAATTTACGCGTTCGAAAGAATTAACAAATAAATTGATCAGTAACGTACAGAACCGATAATCTCTTACATATATCTCAGAGAAATGAAGAAGCCGACACTCGATTGAAATGAATTGAAATATGCATGGGCAAATAACAGTATGCATGCTACCTTACACGTCACGTGACGGAGTCTTGTATTCACAAAGTTACCAGGGCTGCGTTCAAAACCATAGCAGCTAGCCTAGCCGCTAGGTCGTAGATAGGTCTATTGAACGGGCGGCTAGGTTAGCCGCTAGGTCTCAGATTTGAAGTTGGAAATATTTAGACTAAAGACTTTACATCGACATAATTTGTTAATTTCAAGCGGAAATATACATTTTAAAATTCATTATAACTTATAGCATGAACAAAATATCACTAAATAAATAGATTTTATGTTTGTTAGAAAGTGGTAACTAAGGTGGCCATCTTGAATTTGATGCTTAGCATAAAATATTTAGGCTACGAATATCTACGTAGCGGCTAGGCTAGCTTACCGTTCAACTACGTAGCCCTACGTAGCAGCTACGATCTTGTACGCAACCCTGGGGTTAAAAATCACGACAACAGAGAACGCAAACACAAGAAGAAACAGTTTTTGTCTGATTTACCATGAGCGCATCTTTGTCTATTGATCTCCTTTTAACATAAGCTTATATGTATAAATATAAAACTACCATTAAAAGGAGAACAATAGACAAACATGCGCTGACTATGTATTAAGTCTGTAAAAAAAAAGTGGGCGTCCTCATCATCCTATGGAGATTCAAGAAAATGTAATGACTCCTACCTATGAAAACGTCTTCGTTCAAGTTGCAGTTAAGACATAGGTGATTTCTACAATTTAAAGAAATATGCCCATTTTAAACATTTATTTTGTCGCAATTTTTAGATCTCCTTAAGTGCAGTCATCCTTTAAAAATAATCATCGTTTTTCGAGGAACGTGTCGTCTGATCTTAAGCGAAATACATGTATTCTTATAAAGGCAAAAAGTGAAAGAACCATGATTATTATTCTTGTGTATTAACGAGATACATTCATTCGACAAAAATTAAATTAAAAATATGATACGTTTTCTGTTGTGGTCCATTTGGGAATGAAGGTAGTGAGCATTTCAGAACAAAAATACATAACCCTCGTTAGCGTAAGAGTTAATTAAACTAGGTAAATTGTTGGTATTGTTGATCAGTACGTTGCATAGAAGGAACAAAAAATATTCTATATATGGAAAGATACTACGATTATTTGGAAGACTGACATCCGCGTACTGTCTGTGCTCTCAATGTAACTAAAGTTTCGATTGATAGCGAAGTCATGAAAGTAATCGTAGTCAACATCAGAAGTAAAAGACATCAATGACCGTTTAATAAGAATTCAACAATATTTATTACAGGTATTTGAATAAACATGTCACTAGATAAATAAATATATATAGTATATACATCATTTATGGATAGATGGATAGAATAGATAGATAAACCAATCGTGGCCAGCACTGATCAAACATAGGAAGAGGACACGTATAACATTCGTGGCTAGCACTGATCAAACATAGGAAGAGGACACGTATAACATTCGTGGCCAGCACTGATCAAACATAGGAAGAGGACACGTATAACATTCGTGACCAGCACTGATCAGACATAAGAAGAGGACACGTATAACATTCGTGGCCAGCACTGATCAGACATAGGAAGAGGACACGTAGAACATTCGTGGATACCACTGATCAAACATAGGAAGAGGACACGTATAACATTCGTGGCTAGCACTGATCAAACAATGGAAGAGGACACGTAGAACATTCCTGGCTAGCACTGATCAAATATAGAAAGAGGACACGTATAACAGTCGTGACCAGCACTGATCAAACATAGGAAGAGGACACGTATAACATTCCTGGCTAGCACTGATCAGACATAGGAAGAGGACACGTATAACATTCCTGGCTAGTACTGATCAAACATAGGAAGAGGACGAGTATACCATTCGTGGATAGCACTGATCAAACATAGGAAGAGGACACGTATAACATTCCTGGCTAGCACTGATCAAACATAGGAAGAGGACACGTATAACATTCCTTGCTAGTACTGATCAAACATAGGAAGAGGACACGTATACCATTCGTGGATAGCACTGATCAAACATAGGAAGAGGACACGTATAACATTCCTGGCTAGCACTGATCAAACATAGGAATTGGACACGTATAACATTCCTTGCTAGTACTGATCAAACATAGAAAGAGGACACGTATAACATTCGTGGCCAGCACTGAACAAACATAGGAAGAGAACACGTATAACATTCCTGGCTAGTACTGATCAAACATAGAAAGAGGACACCTATAACATTCGTGGCCAGCACTGATCAAACATAGGAAGAGGACACGTATAATATTCCTGGCTAGCACTGATCAAACATAGGGAAAGGACACGTATAACATTCCTGGCTAGCACTGATCAAACATAGGAAAAGGACACGTATAACATTCCTGGCTAGCACTGATCAAACATAGGAAAAGGACACGTATAACATTCCTGGCTAGCACTGATCAAACATAGGAAGGGGACACGTATAACATTCCTGGCTAGCACTGATCAAACATAGGAAGGGGACACGTATAACATTCCTGGCTAGCACTGATCAAACATAGGAAGAGGACACGTATACCATTCGTGGATAGCACTGATCAAACATAGGAAGAGGACACCTATAACATTCCTGGCTAGCACTGATCAAACATAGGAAGAGGACACGTATAACATTCCTTGCTAGTACTGATCAAACATAGAAAGAGGACACGTATAACATTCGTCGCCAGCACTGAACAAACATAGGAAGAGGACACGTATAACATTCCTGGCTAGTACTGATCAAACATAGAAAGAGGACACCTATAACATTCGTGGCCAGCACTGATCAAACATAGGAAGAGGACACGTATAATATTCCTGGCTAGCACTGATCAAACATAGGAAAAGGACACGTATAACATTCCTGGCTAGCACTGATCAAACATAGGAAGGGGACACGTATAACATTCCTGGCTAGCACTGATCAAACATAGGAAAAGGACACGTATAACATTCCTGGCTAGCACTGATCAAACATAGGAAGGGGACACGTATAACATTCGTGGCTAGCACTGATCAAACATAGGAAGGGGACACGTATAACATTCCTGGCTAGCACTGATCAAACATAGAAAGAGGACACGTATAACATTCCTGGCTAGCACTGATCAAACATAGAAAGAGGACACGTATAACATTCCTGGCTAGCACTGATCAAACATAGAAAGAGGACACGTATATCATTCCTGGCTAGCACTGATCAAACATAGAAAAAGGACACGTATAACATTCGTGGATAGCACTGATCAAACATAGGAAGAGGACACGTATAACATTCCTGGCTAGTACTGATCAAACATAGAAAAAGGACACGTATAACATTCGTGGCCAGCACTGATCAAACATAGGAAGAGGACGAGTATAACATTCCTTGCTAGTACTGATCAAATATAGGAAGAGGACACGTATAACATTCGTGGATAGCACTGATCAAACATAGGAAGAGGACACGTATAACATTCGTGGATAGCACTGATCAAACATAGGAAGAGGACACGAATAACATTCCTGGCTAGCACTGATCAAACATAGGAAGAGGACACGTATAACATTCGTGGATAGCACTGATCAAACATAGGAAGAGGACACGTATAATATTCCTGGCTAGCACTTATCAAACATAGGAAGAGGACACGTAGAACATTCCTTGCTAGTACTGATCAAACATAGAAAGAGGACACGTATAACATTCCTGGCTAGCACTGATCAAACATAGGAAGAGGACACGTATAACATTCGTGGCCAGCACTGATCAGACATAGGAAGAGGACACGTATAACATTCGTGGCCAGCACTGATCAGACATAGGAAGAGGACACGTATAACATTCCTGGCTAGCACTGATCAAACATAGAAAGAGGACACGTATAACATTCCTGGCTAGCACTGATCAAACATAAGAAGAGGATACGTATAACATTCCTGGCTAGCACTGATCAAACATAGGAAGAGGACACGTATAACATTCGTGGATAGCACTGATCAAACATAGGAAGAGGACACGTAGAACATTCCTGGCCAGCACTGATCAAACATAGGAAGAGGAGGACACGTATAACATTCGTGGCTAGCACTGATTAAACATAGGAAGAGGACACGTATAACATTCCTGGCTAGCACTGATCAAACATAGGAAGAGGACACGTAGAACATTCGTGGCCAGCACTGATCAGACATAGAAAGAGGACACGTATAACATTCCTGGCTAGCACTGATCAAACATAGAAAAAGGACACGTATAACATTCGTGGCCAGCACTGATTAAACATAGGAAGAGGACACGTATAACATTCCTGGCTAGCACTGATCAAACATAGGAATTGGACACGTATAACATTCCTTGCTAGTACTGATCAAACATAGAAAGAGGACACGTATAACATTCGTGGCCAGCACTGAACAAACATAGGAAGAGAACACGTATAACATTCCTGGCTAGTACTGATCAAACATAGAAAGAGGACACCTATAACATTCGTGGCCAGCACTGATCAAACATAGGAAGAGGACACGTATAATATTCCTGGCTAGCACTGATCAAACATAGGGAAAGGACACGTATAACATTCCTGGCTAGCACTGATCAAACATAGGAAAAGGACACGTATAACATTCCTGGCTAGCACTGATCAAACATAGGAAAAGGACACGTATAACATTCCTGGCTAGCACTGATCAAACATAGGAAGGGGACACGTATAACATTCCTGGCTAGCACTGATCAAACATAGGAAGGGGACACGTATAACATTCCTGGCTAGCACTGATCAAACATAGGAAGAGGACACGTATACCATTCGTGGATAGCACTGATCAAACATAGGAAGAGGACACCTATAACATTCCTGGCTAGCACTGATCAAACATAGGAAGAGGACACGTATAACATTCCTTGCTAGTACTGATCAAACATAGAAAGAGGACACGTATAACATTCGTCGCCAGCACTGAACAAACATAGGAAGAGGACACGTATAACATGCCTGGCTAGTACTGATCAAACATAGAAAGAGGACACCTATAACATTCGTGGCCAGCACTGATCAAACATAGGAAGAGGACACGTATAATATTCCTGGCTAGCACTGATCAAACATAGGAAAAGGACACGTATAACATTCCTGGCTAGCACTGATCAAACATAGGAAGGGGACACGTATAACATTCCTGGCTAGCACTGATCAAACATAGGAAAAGGACACGTATAACATTCCTGGCTAGCACTGATCAAACATAGGAAGGGGACACGTATAACATTCGTGGCTAGCACTGATCAAACATAGGAAGGGGACACGTATAACATTCCTGGCTAGCACTGATCAAACATAGAAAGAGGACACGTATAACATTCCTGGCTAGCACTGATCAAACATAGAAAGAGGACACGTATAACATTCCTGGCTAGCACTGATCAAACATAGAAAGAGGACACGTATATCATTCCTGGCTAGCACTGATCAAACATAGAAAAAGGACACGTATAACATTCGTGGATAGCACTGATCAAACATAGGAAGAGGACACGTATAACATTCCTGGCTAGTACTGATCAAACATAGAAAAAGGACACGTATAACATTCGTGGCCAGCACTGATCAAACATAGGAAGAGGACGAGTATAACATTCCTTGCTAGTACTGATCAAATATAGGAATAGGCCACGTATAACATTCGTGGATAGCACTGATCAAACATAGGAAGAGGACACGTATAACATTCGTGGATAGCACTGATCAAACATAGGAAGAGGACACGAATAACATTCCTGGCTAGCACTGATCAAACATAGGAAGAGGACACGTATAACATTCGTGGATAGCACTGATCAAACATAGGAAGAGGACACGTATAATATTCCTGGCTAGCACTTATCAAACATAGGAAGAGGACACGTAGAACATTCCTTGCTAGTACTGATCAAACATAGAAAGAGGACACGTATAACATTCCTGGCTAGCACTGATCAAACATAGGAAGAGGACACGTATAACATTCGTGGCCAGCACTGATCAGACATAGGAAGAGGACACGTATAACATTCGTGGCCAGCACTGATCAGACATAGGAAGAGGACACGTATAACATTCCTGGCTAGCACTGATCAAACATAGAAAGAGGACACGTATAACATTCCTGGCTAGCACTGATCAAACATAAGAAGAGGATACGTATAACATTCCTGGCTAGCACTGATCAAACATAGGAAGAGGACACGTATAACATTCGTGGATAGCACTGATCAAACATAGGAAGAGGACACGTAGAACATTCCTGGCCAGCACTGATCAAACATAGGAAGAGGAGGACACGTATAACATTCGTGGCTAGCACTGATTAAACATAGGAAGAGGACACGTATAACATTCCTGGCTAGCACTGATCAAACATAGGAAGAGGACACGTAGAACATTCGTGGCCAGCACTGATCAGACATAGAAAGAGGACACGTATAACATTCCTGGCTAGCACTGATCAAACATAGAAAAAGGACACGTATAACATTCGTGGCCAGCACTGATTAAACATAGGAAGAGGACACGTATAACATTCCTGGCTAGCACTGATCAAACATAGGGAGAGGACACGTATAACATTTCTGGCTAGCACTGATCAAACATAGGAAGGGGACACGTATAACATTCCTGGCTAGTACTGATCAAACATAGAAAAAGGACACGTATAACATTCCTGGCTAGCACTGATCAAAGATAAGAAAGGGACACGTATAACATTCCTGGCTAGCACTGATCAAACATAGGAAATGGACACGTATAACATTCGTGGCTAGCACTGATCAAACATAGGAAGAGGACACGTATAACATTCGTGGATAGTACATAATGTATCGTAATAGGACAGGATAGAATTTATGGATTTTGGTGCTTTAATATTAGGATAATCCTTAAAGGTATATATGCCGTTTTAAATGAAAAGTTTAAAAGAAAGACATGATTTCATTTTTCCATTAAGCTACAAAAGTTATTAACTTTCTGCAAATTATACAGTTTGAATCAAACGAATTTAGAAGTATTTAATAAAAATTCGAATTTATTTATTTTTTGACCTGGCCGGTCAATAAACGCCCAACTTTAAAATATTCATTAGCACGTGATGTGACAAGCTAATTTTAGAACGTACACAAGATGTCGACGCGGAAACGTGGTCGTTCGTTGGCAGCGGAATAACGCGTTCGAAGCGAAAAGAAAGAAAGAAACAGTTTGACAGAAAACGCTGTAAAATGAGAATCTATTGAGCGGTGGACACGTGTTAGAAACTTCGTGTTTAACTATGGGCTTCTCGGTTTCTTGCTATAGACAGGTGGGTCACACAGCGGTGTGTTTTCTTTGTTTAATAAGATATTTACTCATAAATGAAAAGAAGCTTATGTGTATGGTACGATAATCATTGTCTGAATATGATAAAACTTGTATAGCTATCACTCGAATACTTTAAATCTATAAATCGTATATGTTTTGAGTCGAGGGACCCCAAACGGGATAGTTTTGACGTTTTATTATGATAATACATGTTGTCATTGTATGAAAATAATGGTCAATTGCAAAAGAGCTCTCATCGATTGTCTTCGACAACGATACGCATATGCAACCATCCTCATAAAATGCAGATAACAATATCTGATATTTTTCTGTTAACATCACACAAACCTGTTTATATGAATTCAAACAAATGTAAACAAACCTGTCGTATAACCTCGTTCTGCATGCTGCTTTTCTAAGTACTCGCGTAAAATAAGGAATTTACAGTACTATTCCCGCGCAGATGCGCAAATCCACCTCAAGCGTTAATCGTTTATGAATATGCGTAGGTAAATCGCCTCTATTCATTTTCAAAAAGTACCTTGTTAATATTTACATGTATAAATAAAAAATTGCAAATTTTCTATAAACTTCTTTTTCATACATCTAGTCATGCTGACAAAATTCAGTCTGGTTTTCAACAATGCAAAAATGCCGTTAAAAACGGCATATATACCTTTAATATATAATAGTCTCAAAAGAATTATACAGTTGGGACATGATTATTGAAACACCCTGTATCTAAATGTTTTGACCATCTAGCCTCGTTTTGACCATCCAGCCTCCTCAACACATGGAAACTGAGAAATCTAAGGTGAAAATGACTATTACATGTTTCATATATTTTGTATGTCTCATAATTGCTTCTCTCAAATGTATACTTCTTGGAAATATTTTATACACTACAATACTTACAACATTGCGAATTTTTACTATCATACAAAAAATAGAAGAATAAGGGAATAAAAACAAGTTAGAAGGCATAAGTTTAAAAATTAGGCGCGTAGATACATAATGTCCTTTTTCGATATTATGTCAACATCCGTACAACATTTAAAATTCATTTAATGTATAGTATTTTTCTTTGGAATTAAAAAAAAACTTTTAAAACATGCTAAAAAATATTGATATTAGTCTTCAAAAATAAAAGTCTCTTGTTAGATGTTCGTGATTTTTTTGAAGCTCGTACATTGTCTAAATAAACAAAAGGTACATGCACTGTGTCTTACCGAAAATTATCCTATCTTTGTTTGTACAAACGAGGAAATTTATTTATGATGATTCATCAACGCATTTATTTTCAGCAAAAGTCTGGGGGGTGGTGAAAATGTCCGCATTTTGTTACCAATTCTATGACATCTAATATTTTTTTGGTTTAGAAATCTTCAGTTCCCTCTCATTAGGATATTAGACACCTGTGCCTTTATCAAAATTTTACCCTTACGAGTTTATAATTATGTATTATACTGATATACTAGTAATCTCATTCTCTGGTACAGTACTGTAACATTGTTCGCGTATAACTTAAAGCTAACTGGTGCGTTCAATCTGACAAAAAATTGCTTCGTATGCAATTATTGCCACTTTTACACTTACATGTAAGAGTCTGCTATTAAGCTGAGTCTACGTTGACGCTACAGAAATTTGACAAAAGGTGTAACATAAAGCCTTGAGGTGAAATTTTTGTCAATCGTTTGACATTCAACCAAGGTCATTCATAATTCGTCTCAGTCAGGCCAGAAGAAGAGCCACAGTCGATGACATCACAAAGACTAGTTCTTCACTAGGCCCGTCTGTTACAACCGTCAGAGGCCGCTCAGGACGGGAAACGGAGCTTCCAATCCGGAATTGTCCGATATATCGGGAGTTGTTTAAAGAATTATACGTGTCTCTTTCGGTTTTATTTTGGAATTTATGAGAACAGCCGATCGTGTTGAAATCGGCGTGGTCAGGTCCCCGAATCAAAGAGTCATACAGGTGTGTAAGCGTGTGTTTATCGATTGATTGACTCAATGAAAATATTTGTTTAACGCATATCGTAAACATTTGAGGTCATGGATTTTTAAATTTACATGACCACAACGTGTGTTTATAGTTTCCTGATTTCAACCATTTAGCTTCATTTGTTTGACAGGTAAACGGTCATCAAGAACCTCTACATAATTAGTCTATAATTAACCGCACAGTTGTGTAATGTCTGGATTTGGATTAACTCATAATGACACGTAATCTCTCGCGTTAGCTCACTGGATTATAACGGATCGGATTATTGAAAACGAAAGGAACATTTAATAGCAGAAGTATGGCGGTGTAAGGAATTCGGTGGTAGTGAGGGAAATATGGCGAGTTTGAATGTTAACAGGATTGTTTGTCTCCTGCTTCTTGTGCTGGTAGAATGGACCGTCCCACAAAATGGTAGGTTTTATTATTTTTTTTTAATTCTGTATGTTGCGCAACCCCATTGTCTGGGAATTTCCACGGGGGACAGCTAGAACAGTTATATGAGACAAGTTCTGACAGATGTGTACACATGTTTTTGTTATGAAAGACATCGATATGTTTTCATGTTTTGTAATAGCTGCTACTCTGTTATGAAAAGACAGCAATGCATTAGTCCTCGAGTTCCCTCTTTCTACCCGGACGCTTACCCCCCCCCCGACCCTACCCAGTAAACCCCTAACACCCCCCTAAAGATATGAAGACTAAAACTACACGTTTTGTAATATATTACATGTATCATGTGTTTTTTAAAAACGTCTCTTTTATGGCGAAAATAAATTTGGGAGAAACCATTACAATTGTATCGATTCTTTAAAAAAAATATTAAATGGGTCGAGCCTCATACATACCTCGTATTGATGTAATTATCGTCAGTAAAAGTACAGGTATGTCGATGAAAAATAAGAATTAGAGATAAGCGTGTACAATTTTTTATATTACTCCCGTGTAAAACTGAAAACAAAGTAAACAACGGGTCTGTGAAAGAAGTTGTTGATCACATCCTGTTTGCCGGGCAGGATCAATGATTCAGGTGTGTGCTTCTTCCGGAATACACGGGGATTTACCTGCATCTACCTGTGAAGAGGTAAGTGTGTGTTTTGTGTAGTTGTATTGTAGTGGATGGACAGTGGGTCATTGTATTATAGTGTACATTTAACCTCGTGTACCCGTGTGATGATGTAATGATACTGATATCTACCTGGACGCAGTACTACCATGTGTAACATGTACCAGTCTCACTTAGTGTACTCTTTAGAACATTACACAAGTATACGCCGGTACCCGGTATACACGCATATAATTATAGGTTATCAACACGTGTACATGTATCGAAAGAAATTTAATAATGAGTATTTTCAATTTATGGAGGATACATCGACTATTTTCTGTCGATTTCATTCACTCTTCAACTACAAATGTAATATTTTTTGTATGAATTATTGATTAGGTGTGTGCACACCTATGTAATGGTGTGGAATGTACCTGGACTATCATTTACAAAATACCTACAGATACACGTGTACAAGGTAGATGACACAAACATGAGCTGGGATTGAATGACTAAGATGTGATATATTGCACTACCAATTGTACATTACATCTTATATAACACTTAAGTTAATACAATCGATAGTTTGAGAGAGCACATCTTTAAACCATAGCATACGTCTGCCTGATTAGCTCAGGTAAACTCCTATGAGGTCAGCGACCCGGGGTTACACATACGGGGATTTTAAAAAAAGACATGATCACTGCATAATACCGTGGACACAAAACAAATTTGAATGTTGCTGACCTATTTATTTTGTACGGGTGGCTGCCTTTGATAATGATTCTCCCAAACTTCATTAGCCGTGCTTTCTTTTTAAAATTTTCTTTTATTGTGCTTCAGTCATTAAAAATTTGAATAAACTTAATATTTATACAAATATTTTCTACTGCAAGCAAATAATGATTTTAAAAATGTTTTAAAAATTATGCATTCTTTTTCCTTACGTGTTTAAAATTTTTGAATGAATGTGATTTTTTTAATCACATTCATTCAAAAATTTACAACATTCAAAAATTTTATTCAAATTTTTTCATCTTATAAGATGGAAAAACGAAAGGACTGCACAAGTTATCTTCCTTTGGCTTGCTCAATAGACTACAAACAGTATGAAGAAATAGTTCTCGCTAGTCGGCGCCACTTGATGTTTATTACCTGTGTCCACCAGGTGTATCAATTTTTCCAAAATGGCGATTGCCATAGTTAAAATCATTACGGAAGTGTGACTAACAGTGGACAACTTTCGGTATCAAGAAAAGTTAGATATTATATCTGTTGGATAATCCGTTAGTTGGACGTATTACAGTTGTGGCACGTGTGCGGATTATTGCTTTACCTGTCGGATTACCTGTGCTGTGTTAATGACCGTCCTATGCAATCTGTGGCGTTATTTGGATGTTTAGGATTATCAGATTAGAGCATATCTCTACTTGTTATTTGATTATAAGGGCGTTCCCCTTTCGTTTGAAAACGACTATGATGTGACTTCAAAAATGATTTTATATATATATATATATTTGGAACAACAAATACATTGTGTAATTTTCCCTCCCTCGGTTTAAAAATTAGGTCAACGCATGCGATTATGAATTTGTTCTTTGTGCCATAAACTAACATATAAAAACTATAAACCCATTACTGTATCAAAATATGCTGGAATTGAAGAAGATGCCCTTTTTCTTATTTCTGCTGGCCGTCATAACACATGAGAACATGAGTATAGACATTCGAGGTAAGTGTTGAGGAATCAGTATGTCACTCAGATGAAATGTACAACAGATAATTATTATTTAACATGTATCCTCTAGGTAAATGCACACTTATTTACCTTTGTATGCTTTGGAATAAAAAGACGAAACATGTGTTAAAAAAATATCATTCGTTTTCATAACATGTAGATTTCATAACGTCTATAAATTATTTGTGGTGCATTTTTCGTTTGTATATAGCAATAACGAAATTACACGCTTCATAGGTGTTCACATAAAATTTCGCGCGTCGCAACGCAACTACAGAAGTACATGTACACACGCCTGCAGTTTTTTAATGCAGTACAAACTTGTACATGTATATCTAGAGGAGTTAAGTAATGAAAACACAACAATTATCTACGCTATCGGTTAGTTTTTGTAGGATGTGAAAAGATTACATGTTAGAGAATTAGGGTGGGGGAGGGTGTAGGAGGGGTCAGGTTTTGGGCATCACTCTCTGACTAACTAGTCAATGGCAGTCATTCAAGACGGAGCAGTCCGTCTACTCGCCTTATACGGTCGATATGTGATGCGTGACTCCTATGTAACCGTTATGAACTAAGTAGTGTCCCATGTCTCATCGCTGGGCTCATGTCTATCAGACACGAAAACGCACGGAGGCGCCACGATTATGACATTCCAAATCTATATAGCTGTGCATCTAACTCTTATTTGAGCATATAAGTGGTTACGTAGGAAACGAGTCTTCTGCAAGACAAAATTTTACAACTCAGTGAGAAATAATTTTTGACAAATACAAGACATTATCTGGACTATAGCATTACAATATTTACTCTGCTGTAAGGAAGTATTTGACAACTGCAAGACAATGATACACAACTGTAATACAATATTTGACAAATACAAGACAATGTTAGATAACTGCAAGACTTATGTGAATCAATGTAAGACAATATTTGAACTAAAGCATTAAAATTTTTACTCTGCTGTAAGAAAATATGTAGATAATTTTTTTTAGAGCAACATTTGACAACTGCAAGATACTACTAGACAACTGTAAGACAATATTTGACAACTACAAGACAATGCTAGACAACTGTAAGACGATATTTGACAACTGCAAGACAAAATTTGACAAATACGAGACGATATTTGACAACTGCAAGACAAAATTTGACAAATACGAGACGATATTTGACAACTGCAAGACAAAATTTGACAAATACGAGACGATATTTGACAACTGCAAGACAAAATTTGACAAATGCAAGACAATATTAGACAACTGCAAGATAAATGTGAAAAAATGTAATACAATATTTGGACTATTGAATTACAATATTTACTCTACTGTAAGGAAGTATTAATTTTGACAACTGCAAGACAACACTTGATAATTATTATAGAGCAACATTTGACAACTGCAAGACAATATTTGACAACTGCAAGACGATATTTGACAACTGCAAGACAATATTTGACAACTGCAAGACGATATTTGACAACTGCAAGACAATATTTGACAACTGCAAGACGATATTTGACAACTGCAAGACGATATTTGACAACTTCAAGACGATATTTTGAGTACGTATTCACGGTACTTGCCACTATTTGGACTATTGTAGAGCAATATTTGGACTATTGTAGAGCAATATTTGGACTATTGTAGAGCAATATTTGGACTATTGCAGAGCAATATTTGGACTATTGCAAGATGATAATCGACAACTGCACGAAAATATTTATTTAGACAACTGCAAGATAATATGATAATATTAAAAAAAAAACTGCAGGCCAAAATTTTGAAAAGGGCAAATAATTTATAGGACTACTGCAAGACAATTTGAAAGTTAAAAAGTGCAAAACAAAACCATTAATTCTGTTATTTTTTTTAAAGATGGTTATGGTGTACGCTTTACGTAGAAAACATAATTTGTTCTAAGAAAAAAGCCCTAGACACATTACAAACATGAACACAGGAGTAATGAGCCTCGCTGTGACGCGTACCAGTTTCCCGGGGGCAGTTGTTGTATAGGGGGAAAATACTCTGTACCTTTGTAACCTTTGTTTCGCCATTCATTACCATGTAACCTTGAGCACACAGCTGTCTTCTCTTTAACATGACATATAGCATCAAACAGGAGGTCACAATTTTACAATGGATTATTCCATATTAACGGTACATAACAGGGAGTTATATATATACGTTCATGGGCACAACAAGACCAAACTAAAACTTCGCGGAATTTTTTTGCGATATATATATTATGACAGTAAAGGCTTGGAAAGAATGTCCAGACTTCCAATTCTATTGACACACATCACCTCTTTCTCTCTGAACTAGATAGGGGACAATAGAGGTCACATATTTTTTGTAAACAATGATAGTTTTTTTTGCGATCCTTCCTCGAATGATAAATTGCCCCAAATTTGTATAAATTAACTAGATTAATCGACTTTATTACTTTTTGTCTTCACTCCTGAGTGTGTCCACATCCTACTGTATCGACAAGCCTGTCGTGTGGAAGAAGTTATTAATCTCTTTTCTAATATAAAATTCCCTTAGGCTCTGCGTGCGTAAAAGAGAGAATTTTAATTTCATTTCTTTTCAAAACAAAGAATTTCAACTACGACTTCTTTTTTCTAAATGCATGGGAACCAATTTGGGAAGGGATTTTCCATATAGGCAGGTAAACTCTACCTATTGTAAATGATATTTCAATCGACAACAAATTTACTGTGTTTATAATTACATGTATATACACATTCACGTAATATAGACTGTTAATAATATGGTATATACAGGGGTGCTTTTAATACATGTACAGTATTATAGATGTTTGCAGTCACTGAGTGTCTTTAGTGAATATTTAGGGTAAGCTAAGCCTCTTTGCTATGTTAGGACAAATGTTGTTGTTTACAGTTGATTTTGACGGCGGGGACTGTGGGAGAGAGTTCACCGTGTCCCAGTACGACATCTTCCACCTGAAGGCCGACCCCCACCCCCTGACGTCGGGAGGGGCAGCGTCCTGTATCGTCAAGTTCCGGACCGACTCTGCTTTTAGTGTGTACGTCCAGCATCTCTCAGTACAGGACTGTACGGCCAGACTGTTCTTCTATGACAACGACAACACACAGAAATACCCAGTGGTACAGACTGCTTATAATTTTACATTGTATTATTAAAGGTATCATAAACTAAATACACAATACAGGACCCTAAGAAATGAGGAAAACACTTAAATGTATAATTAGCCTTGTTCTATTTATAACTCACAGCAAACGCTGACCTGCCTGCCCACTACTCCCGCCGGGGGGACCTTCACGACTCGAACCGGTAACCTGATAGTGCGACTGGACAAGGGGTCTGGCAGTACTAAGGCCTACAGCTTCAACCTCATCCTCACTACCACTGAAGGTAAATCAACACGCCTCGATACTCTGACTCCGGGGAGGTCTTGGCAAATGTCGTCAAGAAAACTGTGTTCGACGACGCCCTGTCGGAGAAATGTATCCTGGAAATTAATAAAAAGAAAACACAGTCTTGTCGCTTTATTTCTTCTTTGAATGGTAACCACAAAACTTTCGTAACGTTAACACTCGTGTGTGTAACGACCAATCAGCACTGGTGTTATCTGCCTCCCCCCTGTGTAAACTTAGTCCCTATACCTGTCCACAGACCCTAAATCTACCTGTAGCCATTCCAGGTGCCCCTTGATCGGGACATACCTGTGTATCCAAGGTTTACCGATATGTCCCGTTCAGTCGCATAAATGGAGAAAGCTGAATGGAGTGACTAATGCATTGCTGTCGGGGTGTTGTTTCTGTGTCTTTTTTCTGTTTTATTATGACTTGATTATTTGTATCATGGCGATTTATTAATAGTAAGTATTCGTTTTATGTTATCTTGTTTAGCGTCCCTTTCATATTGATATCTTTGGACGTGAAATTAGATAAAATTTGGCTTGTTTACATTTCACCGACGCTTTGGGGAATTTTCAATTGCAAACTAAGTTATATACAACTTTAGAGTTAACAAAATTGAAATTTACTTTTTCCACTAGATATATTAATTTTACTTGATTACAGTATGTAGCAAGTATCTCAACCTTTGCATGGATTTGCGTTATTATTGATTTGTTGAGCTGGCCTTGTTTGAATAGTTATGTCATGGGGCAAATTGTCAACAGGTCAACTACACGTCATTGAGTTGTGATATGTCCTCCAAACAAACATTTGTTTCCGAGATTATTTCTATAAAAAATGATAATTGTATCCAACTTTAAGGTTATGTTAGCATATCGTTTCATAGCCATCAGTTAATTTCATCATGTTATGAATGCAATCGCTCTTAGACTGTAGAAGTTTAAAACATTAAGATGAAAGAATAAGAAGTAAACTTTTTTCTGTGAAACATGGCATTATGAACTGCAAATGATCATTGGATATGTCACTAGTACATAACCCACAATTTACAGAAAAATGCTTTGATGCACAGATTTATCTCAAGAAGCACAGCAACTAGGGAATTCAAATTCTTGTCTCTAATTTCTCGGTAGCTCCAATTTATGTTCACAAGTAGTTTCAGCAAGTGCGATGTGATTTATTGCCACTGTGGCCGTTTTAATGACCTCTTGACCCTGTTTGCTCTTCAGGTCAACAAGTGTCCAACCAAGTTACCGACACGGCGGGAGGGGGTGTCGGCACGGGTGCCATTATTGGCATCGCGGTGGGCGTGGTGGCCTTCCTCATCATCATCATCGCTGTCGTCTGCTTCTTCGTCTGTCGGCAGATGGCACAGCAGAAGGAGGAAAAAATGCGCCAGCTACAGCCCAGCGTCTTTACTACAGGTAAATAAAAATAGTAACAATGTCACGTGGTCGGTGGTGGAACAATTAAAATAATTGTCACTGGATTATGAACAGTAAAGAACTGTATCTCTTCCACGAAAACCGATTAATTAGAAAAACCACAACATTATGTGATTTTAAACCATTGAAAAACATTACGTAAAAAACTGAAACATCTGTTGATTAATTTAAAAAAAAACGAGTTTGCTTTTCGATGAAATCTATCAGTTTTCACTGTAAATTCAAACTACCACCGACCCTAAATTCATATCTATGATAAAACCAGCTTCTTTTATTGACATAAGATAATGTTATATGAACTACTGTATGTTATATTTATGACATCCATTTAATTTATTGTGCTTATATGTATATATCAGTATGCATTTCTTAGTTAAACTATTTTTAGATCGGATAAAACAATATCCAACTACTCAAATTGTCAACCTTTCAACAACCTTAAAGAAATTGACAATGTCAAAGCAAGCGTAAAGTTTACTGTAGACAGCCAATCAGTGCATGGCCTGTTACTTTGAAAGATTTGTCCGTCTCAATAGAAAATCTCTATACTCAGTCCGAATTTTTTCCAGGCCACGAGTGTCGTTATTGGTCCCAGTGAAAATTAATGCTGTTGAATATATTAATTTGGTCTCTTACCCTGACAAACAAAACCTGCATAACTTTGCTTTCGTTCAAACATATTAATTTAGATGAAAACTATTTAAATGCCATTTGTCATCAGCATTCAGTCTTTCATTGGACCAAAGAAAGCTATGTTATGTATTTCGCTCAATGAGTTGTCTGACATGCAAAGTGTTCGTTTATCCGGTTTCTTTTAACACACACTTGCATGTATCAGATTTTGAGATCAACGGAAGTAATCCATTCTAAATGGCACAAAGTATTTACAATAAGCACTATTTTTTATATAAAAAATTAACAATTACATTAAAGAAGCATTAAAGAATAATTTAAAAAATGTACGCTGATCTAAAGTTTCTCCGGTATCTTAATCATCGCATGAGCCACGCAAGTCTACCAGCTCCTAAAACGGTATATAGGTATTTCACAGCCTTGTCCAAGAAGTGCGATTTATATTGAAGATGTCTTTATTTGTTGTGAACAAAAATCTCAACAAAAACAAAATGGCGTTACAATGCTATTATAGTTGGTATGTTTGTTATAGATAGTAGTAATGAAGGAATTACGTGTAGATAGCTGGGTAGTTATATAAGAACTTTCTCTCGGTAGTTATTGCAGTGTAATAATCTGATTTTGTTTCAGCGGCATCAGACCCATCAGTTGTCATAGAGCGTGAAGGAGACAGACAGAGGAATCGGGAAACCATTCCGAACCTCAGCGGCTCGTACTCCAGAAGGCACCGACCTTATGACCCCCCGGAAAACGATTACCAACAAATCAAACTACCGGAACCCAAAACCAACGGAATTCTTAAGGGTTCTCAAAGGAGGAGTCGCCGGCGCAACAACAAAGAAGAGGACAGCGGCCATGACAATCCCGGCTACAGCGCCTCGGTCAGTAGCACGGACGATAGCTGTGATTTCGATTTTGCTTCATATCAAAACAGTAAAGGAGACCTTCCGAATGCGCAGAGAATTAAAAACTTTAGCATGAACCCTGACCCCATTAAAGCAAGGCAAGAAAGGTCAGACAGGGGTCGAAGGAATAGACCCAATAGTCAGACTAGTGATTCTAGTGTGGAGGACGGGCCGGGGTTTACTAACAAGGCGTTCACGGACGAGAGTGGTCGGTCTCAGTCCCTGGGGAGAGCCGCCGGCCGTCGTCGATTTTCAGACGACGATGAAACTGCAACAAATTATACTCGGAGCACGAGAACTGACAGGAGTTATTCGCCTTCTAGAACTGAGAATAGTTCGGACACGGGAATGACGTATGGAAGTCGATTTGAGCGGAATCCTAACGCAGCTAGTATACGCAGAAGTCGGAGCCGCAGTCAGAGCAGGTCGTCTACCCGCTCAGCGCGGAAACAGCGTCATCATCATCATCACGATCATTCTGACCAATCATCTCAGGGGTCTCACGGTCAACATGGACACCAAGGGCATCACGGCCATCATGGGTCCCATCGCTCACGATCCCGAGAAAAGAAAAAATCTCCAAATTTACCAATTTTTGACGAAGTAAAGAAAATGCAGAAATTAAAGAAATAGACAAATTTTACAGCTTAAGTAGATTTTACGCAATTTGTATATTAAGATATACTTAATCTTTTTTAAATTGAAGGACTATGCATATGGAATTTTGACGAAACATTAGTATTCATCACTTTTATACTTTTTTAGTGTGTATGTGAGAAAAAGTATGAACACTAACATATCACTATGTATCCACATTTAGCCAAAGATGTAAATGTCAACGATATGCCTGTACATATATGTATTACACATATCATATTGATATATAGGACGCCGCGTATGACGCAACATATACATTTGGCTCGATTCATATAATATATTCACTGATTTATACACTGTAGCTGGTTGTATGGTATGATTGAAGCACTGGACTTCGTACTCCACAATCCATATATTATGTATTACATATGCGAATGATTATTTTATTTAAAAGTGCTACTTTTTAACACAATGTGTATATAAGATATATATGCAAACGAGACTGTTACTATATATAGCTACTTTCATTGGTCATGTGAGCGAGAATGTTACTATATAGATTTGTCCATTGGTCACACTGCTAACCATTCCGGATTTTCATATTATACATTTTTTTTCTAGCGGTATCGTTTTGTACAAGAATGGTCTTTACTGGTATTCATTACGTGTACGTTTGTCTGTTCAAGTGTTATTCAAGACTATCGGATTTTTTCATCTGTCATAAGAGCAACACAACGAATTTCTTCAAAACTGTATCTAAGTTGTTATCCATTTCATACTGTGAATTGAAAATCAGATTCTCACTTGGCCGTTCAAATGTTTCTTCTTTTCAAATTTATTCATACATGCATGTTTATAGCCTAACTGTTATATTATTTTGAGAATTCTACCTTTTCACATAGCATGTATCTTGAGTGTACCATGCCGAGCTGGGAGATTGTTATCAATAGGGCTGCAGCAAAAATTGAATAAAAATTAATCATGCTGAATGATGCGTTGTTTTCTTTTCGATTTTGTATTGATTACATTCACATATTGTCTAGGCCAATCAGTAGCAGCTAGTATTTTTGTCCTCCGCCACATTTTGTTTTTATTGACATACCCACCTTTTGTTTACAGCATCGTCAAGACAACCTGCCCCGCCAAGTACAACCCATCCAAACACTTCTGGATCACAACTAACCGGTCGACAAGCTAGTATCCGACGAAGCCCTCGTACCAAACACTTCATTTCGCAAGGATTCGAAAACCGGGCGTTTAGTGAAACGAGCAACTCTACAGACATGGTTGAGAGCAAAGTTTCTTACGCCATAATGTCAGATACTACTGTTGGTGGTAAAAGTTCCATTAGAGCGAATAATATACAGAGAGGTGAGCTAAATGGGAGTGTTCGAAGAGATAGGTCTGCCCCCGACAAAGGTCTCTCCGACGATGCTCGATCTAGTGTGAAATTTGATCTCCGCTCTGATTCCAAAATGGGAAAAATTAATGCTCCAAAATCGGGTAAACCTAGAAATGTTCACAGTGCTGCTTTAGTTCCTTCGAAGACAATGTCGGTACAAAGCAGTCAGAACAAAGAGAATGAACCGCAAACTGTTCCAAAACCTTCACAAGACACAGCGCCTAAACCAAAGAAGTCAACAACAGAAGGGAAGAACTACTTTCGGGAATATGTAAACAAGGGATATGACGACGAATTCAATCGCTCTGCGAGTTTACGAAAGTCAAAGAATCGAGAAACAAGTTCCTCTAGTCATAACTCTTCTAACAGTTATCGTCATATGAATGAACGCCTTAGAGACACCCGAGACGTTCCGGACAGAGCACGTATATCTCGGAGCAGATCAGAATCTCGTCGGGAGAGCGAGAGGTACCGTGAATCCGAAAGCGACGATTATTACAGGGAACAACAGCATCGAAGCAGAAGCGTCGACCGGTCTCGTCGTAGATCTGAAAGCAGGTCCCGGAGACGAGATGATTACTGGGAATCTGATAGCGATTATCATAGCCGGGACGATAATCGTCGTAGCAAGAGTGTGGAGCGCCGAAGTAGTCGTGGTCCAGATCGTAGACCCAGCAGTAGACATCGTACTCGTGACGATTATCGCGACCACTATCGCAGTGACGATTCTTTTATAAGAGGAAGCCGGCGTAGTGATAACAGAAGCGGCTATAAGAGTGACAACAGATACGACACCAGAGGAAGTTATCGAAGAGACAAACGAGACGGATATCGGAGTGATAATCGATATGACCATCGCGAGGGATACAGGAATGATAATCGATACGACCGCGAGGGATATAGGAGCGATAATCGATACGATCATCGCGATAGAATGGGATCCGTCAGAGATAGGGACAGAAGAACTCGAACTGCATCACGTGACCGTAGCGATAGTTACAGATCGCGAGCAACCTCCAGCAGTCGGTACGAAAGGAATTAGGAGAAACCGTCCGTATTTCCCTCACTGCCATCGACAGTTTTTACTTTACAAGATCATCATTAGTCATTCGCTATTGTAGTGCTTGTAATGTGTTAACAATATATATATAATAATATGTTCCGTTATCTTTTCGTACACGTGTATAATACTAGTAAATCATAATACAACATTACTACAACACGATCTTTTTGTAGGTAAATGTAATTTGTGTAAAATTTCAAACATGACATTGCATCTTGCCAAACCATTTTATTACCTGTGTTCATATGCAACCTTGGCTCTCATCTCCTACATACGGCATTGCACTTACTAGGGCACATAAGAGTCGTCATTAAGCACACGCAAGATCTGTATTTCTCATTTACTTCTAAAGGCAGCAAGCATACGATTTGAATCGTGTCTATTTAGTGTTTAATATCCTGTTTGTACATGTACCTCATATATAGCTTTACTTGTTTATCACAGCGATTAAATATATTTTGATGAAAAATACTGTGTATTTTTATCAAATAAATAAACCAAAATTGTACGTTTTTCTCTATGTCAATTTGCATGGTGAAACGTTTAAAACACTAGTTCACAATGACATATGGCATTTGGTAGATATTTTAAATTTTGAAGACAGTATTTTAGAAAAACACTAAGTTCTAGTTTTCAGTAAAAGATGATGTTTATTTTTTAACAACAACGACACAGCCTCATAGAAACAAATCATTTATATACAACACTCATGTATGCTAATAGTTTTTTAATTACACTGAAGTTCAACGGCGCAAAGGTTTAAGTCTGTAAAAAACGTAATATGTGCATTGTATAACTGAACAGAGTAAAAAAACTTGTTCTCCTGTCTGTCAAAGTGAGAATAAAACAAAACTAGGCGGAAGATGTCAATTTATATGGACACTCCCCTTGTTAATGTATGATCAATATACCCGTCCGATATATGCCTATCAAAACAGAAATGTCCATTTACTTTTGTAAAGTAGTTTTTACTGCATCTTTCCTTAAATCCAAGTTAATTTTTTCTTCTATTCACTCTGACCACACCAGGTATAAAAATACACACTACCGACACTTTTTCTTCCATATAGAAAGAGGGGCGCGTCTGTAGCGTAACACGTGCCTTTAGCAGTGAAGCAATTTTAAGCAGAAAAAAACATACATAAAGGAAACGCTGTGTTCTGTTATTTACTAGACAAAATTAGAAAATTACAAGCATAAAGCTGTATAATTATACAATGTATTAAAATGTAAAAGTAGATATTTCTTATTTTTAACACAGGATGGTACCATTTTTACCAAATATAATGGTGCCAGACTTTGAAGAACTGAAGAAAAAATTGCCTTTGCCTACATATTTTGAGGAAATACATGTAAATTTATTTTCAAAAACTTAAAATTTGGTAAAATTTAAAGATAAGGATACTTGAATTTATTACAAGCTATGCTGTCCCAAAACATTGTAGATTTCTTTTTAATAAATGGTGAATCACTGTAAATACCCAAGTTGCTAGAAGTACCCTGAAATTACGGATAGGAACAGTGTATAGGAGCATGATCTTGAATGAGACACAGTTATTAAACAGACTAGATACATCTTTAACTTCCAGATGCTTATAACTGCTGATTGGAAGATTTGAAAGAGTTCTAACACTATGGTTATTAAGCAATAATTGAAAATAATAATATGCAGAATTGCTTTTATGAAATTAAAGTCATGGATAACAAATTCCTACATATTCCTGTTAGCAAAATATCCAAATTCTTCATGTAGTTTTCTGTAACAAAATCCATCAACAAACAGATGCTAATTCTGCTCTGGTGGATTAAGGATCAATATTGACAGCGTTAGAGCAAAAGACAATTTATCATCATGACATCAAATAATTACAATCAAGTTTTCCTTGTAATTTGTACACAATGACTACTTTACCTGAGACAGAATCCATTTTGTTGTTATCATCAATTCCAAGCAAAAAAATTTATTTATATGGAATCCTATCACATCACACACAATACATTAACAAAAACAGGCCAGAAACAGGACAAGATATTTACAAATACATGTAATGCCCAAAACACATAAAAAAATTAATCAAAATATTCACATGAATCACAGAAGTTGGACTTCATAATTATATTTGACATCATTTGGTACAAGTTTTCTGATTACACTAATAATAACTACATTTCCATGGTCAACACGGAGGGCTATATTCATTGGTATTATCAATAAAGTTCTGAATATATTAAACATTCAGTCTATCTGACTGTACATGAATCACATTTTAAAGAGTTCAAATAATCTCCACCACAGTTCATGGAACAACTCAACATCCGGGCAAAATCAGAACCTGACACCGGCCTACATTTTAGGTTTGTGGAACTTAGTCACATACTAAACAATTAAATGCTAGATAAATGCTTCTATTTACACATTTAAAGATGAACTTTTTATAGTCACTGTGAGACACTCAAACCAGAATACAATATCAATGCACTGAAGAGTTCCAAGCAATGAGCGTGCTTTTAGAATTTTTTATCATATGAATTATATCAAACATTATTTCTTAACCAGCTTAACTAAAATAGCCAGCTTGAATTACATCACACTAGTGTACATAAATATTGTTTAAAATTTACACCATCACATCATGAATCAAATTCCATCTGCAACCTCCAATATTCAAAGTTGTTCACATTCAAAAAATCTTTTATCAAGCAATAACACACAGAACTCGGCACACTGATCATCCAGTAAAAAACTTCATCTGATTCTAATCTCCAATAAATTAGGTCAATCTACATACAATGTAATTAGGTCAATCTACGGCCTCCATGTCTGTATAACCTGGATCCTCGGCTGGACTGGATCTACTCTGGCTGTATCCGGAGTCCTTATCCACCTCATCCTCCCCGGATACTCCGTACATACTCGGATAATGGTGGTCAACAAGTAAGGGGAGGTTATCCAGTCCGGAGGCGTCTCCGAAGTCGTCCGGTTCCGTATTGTCCAAGCTGGAGGTCACATCTTCATCTTCAATCAGATTCTCGTCCTTCATGTAACATGGCTCTTTCTCTGCCTCGCTTTCCTCAGCTTTTGTCCTTAGTGACATAAAGCTCGCATTGACATTTTGATCACCGATGTCTAAATCTGGGGTAGGAGAGATGAGCATTGGGGAGATGAGGGGTTCCCTCTTTCTGTAGAACAGGAGATAGGCCCCTCTGACCACCACATTCTTCTCTCCACTGATGTTGGTTACTCGACTGTCATCACACAATCTCCAGTCTACAATACACAGAGAACAGTGGGCCAAGGACCATCAATACTACCAGTATAACATCAAAGTTCCAAATAAAAGATTACAAATCATGCCAGTAAGAAGATTGTAGGAGTAAAGTAACCCCTAAAATTGTACTAATGCATGATATATCAAACAATGTTAAGCCTTTTAGAAATCAACACATTGCTGTTAACCTGTATATTTACAGAGATTGCATAAACACTCATGATTAGTAACGTATACATCCATTATTTCTAGTCTAAGAGTTGCATCACTACAAAATATTATATTCTATTGAAAACAAAGTAGTTTAGTTCTGTTACGGTACTTACTTAAAAGTTTATTTACAATAATTATGTTATTACTATATTTTGTTCTTTGTCCAGAGACAATTACCTCTAGATTTCTACTTACCAAGCTCATTCTTGGTTGGGTCTCTTGCATCAGGTGTCCGTACAAATGATGTGTAGTGTCCCCCTAAGATTCCTCCGTAGTGGTTGACCACAGCATACAGGTCATACACAGGAGGGGATTTGTCTGCCCCTATCTTTGTGTATGGAGAAAGGTCCAACCCTCTAGGGAAGAAAAGGCACAACAGATATTAAGCTAATGCTATGTAAAAAATACAATGATGTTTTCGACAGTTTATCTGAAGGAAAATGAATTAAAAATATAAGTATACATTTTTTGGGGGGCTGGGGTTAATAGGAGGATAAAAATACTCTTTCCCAAAATCAAAAATGAATTTGTATCATTCTCAACCAAGTGCAATTCTGGATTCAAGAAATGGCTTTAGGCGACCACATGACTCTTTCATTATGACACACTAACCAATCTATTGAATCGTGAGCACGGAATACTAACCTTACAGGGAACTCGACCATTTTGTCGATCTTGTCTCTCCAGATAAAGTTCCTAAAGGAGAACCTCTTAAGCTGGATGATGAGGGTGTGGGGGAGCCGCCAGATGGACATCTGCTTGGTGGCCTCACGGTGCTCCTTACAGGAGGGGCAGTACCTACAAGTAGAAGCAGAGGGACCTTATGTATAGAATCTACTAGCTAATATACTTAGTTATTTACAACAGAGGCAGTACCTACAAGTAGCAGTGGATACTTGTGTAATACATGTATGTGTGAATTAATGAATATGTATCTGACAGATATCAGCTTCAAAACTCCTTATTTATAATGCTTCATTGAATAACTGCAATTTGGTAATTCTTTACAATATCCTTCGAAGATTTGCTGCAAAGATAATTTCATATTATAATTCAGATATATATAATGTCTAATAATGGTTTGTTCTAACTCACTATAGTTACATATTTTACTTTTATTTAAATTGCATATAACTTTGTAAGTTACTGCATCCACAGTATTTTTGTCTGATCTCAAGTGTACGACTGTTCTGTACTCTGTATGTACAACATGAACCACACATTATACATGTATAAATAGTGCCTGTTTGGGAGGGTAACGGTTGAAATTGACACCCCGAGAAAACCATTGTCAACCGACGCGAAGCGGAGGTTGACAATGGTTTTCGAGGGGTGTCAATTTCAACTGTTACCCTCCCAAACAGGCACTATTTATTTTATTATACTGAATGTCTTCTTTTGAAAATTTTACTGCTTTTATATAGAAATGACGTGAATTAAACGACGAACCGTATGCGCATAGTTTACGCGCATGTAACAATTCGTTCTGTCGGCCCGTTGCCAAGCGTGTTGCTAACGCTGAGGGTAAGAGAACGGATTGTCAACAGCGTCTAAACCAATCAGATTTCAGTATTTAACATGAACGTATAATAACACACTTTGTTAAAGAACAACAGCACTGACGGAGCCTATAATTACCACGCCTCCTCGGGACTCAGAATCTCCGGCTCTGTGAACAGGTCCATACACTGCTGGATGTTAACATTTCCCGTCTCTGAAAGTACAAAGGCACAGTTCTCAACACGATCATAACATCAATACCTTCACACCTCCAGTATTTCCCTTATATCTTTTCGTGGGATTTTACATAGACAGTGATGGCGTACCTTCAGTATACTGCGCTGTAAGTGTTGGGTCCTCTGTGTATTCCTAGAACAAAAAAACAAAGGTCAACATCATCCAACAAAGATACAGACTGTCTATTACTAACTGTCCAATTTATCCCATACATTTATATACAGGGGTCATCAGACCCTACTCACCAGGTCTTTAGTCTGCACCAGTACGTAGGAGTCGTATTTCTCATGGTTCTTCCAGTCAATAGACAGAAACTGTTTGTTTGCTAGATCTAAAGACTCATCTCCTAAACAAACCAAACCATTTTAACATTAGAAAGATTTTCTTACTGATGAAGTTATATCATTGATGCTTCTGTCAAAGCAAAATGTTGGCAGTGTACATCAATTACATGTGCATGTATATGTTACATATAAAGTACACATCTTTTACTTGGTAGTGATGTATGCATTGCACAGAGTACATGCATTTTGATTGGTAGTCATACAGATTAAATCACATCTACAACATGTGACAGGTGCTGCCTTGATTTACAGCACTCAATGTTGTATCTCACTTAGCCCAACAAGTACCTACTACACATAATTTAAATCACCAAATGCCTGTACTAAATCTACCGGTACAAGCGTCTTCATCTAGGTCAGACTTAGCACTAGTATCTGTTAAAGTCTTGCTTGTTTAAATTCCCCCTCCCCAAACCCTTTCTCTCTGACTTCTATCATGAACCTTCTTAGCTAAGTTCCTAGTCTCTCTAACAGAGTCCTGTCACTATCATTCTTAATTCTGTCCTCCACCTCCCTATAGTGCTGTCACACCCTATTTTACCTAGGTCCTCAAGTCTCTCCCCCTCGGGCCCCCGGATCCCCAGGCCGTCCTGATTGACCGGCTTCATGTAGAACAGAGGCTTGGGTCTCTCCACCTGGTCTGACTTGATTCCCAGCACTGGTTTAGTGGGCACAGCTCGACTCTTATCTGATTCACTTTCATTGTCAGACGTTGATTTCCCAAACTGATCTGAATCATTTCTACAAAATACAAAATGCTTATTTTCAAAATCTGTGTGTCTGATTCCAATATACTTTTAAATAATTGAGACACTGTACATGCATCTCTGTATTACTTCCTATCATGATCTTTCCTTTGCGATGCTCTTTTGGAAATACTATTATAAGACTAAACAATCAAATTCCAAAACTCATAATTATGTTACAGTAATATACCAGTTACTAAGCATATTACAGTAATCCTACGTTTTGGGCATCTTGAATGAGGAGAACTCTGGTAGATTAGGTGTCTTAAACGACACAGACTCCGGTAAGTTTCCTGGGTCTCCCTCTTCCCTTTCATCTGGACTTTCCCGATGATCAGATACAAAGTCCACATCTCCGGACGTCGGAGACGACATGGAACCACTTCCAGTCGAGTCGAGGGAGGACAGACTGCCGGCCTTGGCCCCGATACTGGTAGAGGAGCCGTCACTGACGTTACCCATGTGTAGACTGGAGAAGCTGTTGTCTCCACTCATGTTACCCTCGCTCAGGTCAAGAGACTGCAACCAAACACAACAATAAGTGTTATACCCTGTCATAGAATCATGTAACAAAAATATTTTAAAAAGTGCATTTAAGATTTTAAAAGTTTTATTTTTAAGATTTTTAGAGTTTTAATTGTACATTATTTGATTCATCAATAGCTCAAATGAATCTACACCATACTATTGATTTCATTTTTCAGAAATATTTTAAACAAGAGTCTGATAACAATAAACATGCATAATAAAGATTCACAACATCACTCAAAGTGTCACACAAACAAGTAGATAAGCTAATTTGTTCATAAACTGTAAACAATAGCTCAGTTCTTTGCTGTTCAACCCATTTGAACTCTGGATTGTTGATTTAAAAATTAAAAATTCCAGCAGCATAAAATTCTAACATAGTTAGAAGCCAATTTATCTAGTATGATTTCATAAGTTTCTAAGTACTGTAAACAATGGCTGTCAATATACGTGTATTCATGTAGGCAAAATTCCAGCATCACAAAATTTTCAATCAATTTATAGCAGCCAATTTACATGCATCCAGCATGATTTTATAAGGTTCTTAATACATGTATCGCAAACAGGATAGTTACAAATTCCAGCAGCATGAAATGTTCACGGTAAGCAGCCACTTTATCTAGCATGATTTCATAATCACTCTTTAGTATTGTATACAGCATTATAGATAGACTACAGATAAACAGGACACAACTGGAGCTACGTCTATCTGCATTATTAACTTCTCACTATGCTTGTGTCACCGATGAAAAAGTCCACCTTATCCTCCACAGAGCCCTGCTCCGCCGTGATCGTGCAGGAACTGCTGCAAGACGATTGGCTGTCCAGGCTGTTGATGCTTCCACTTGATTGGCTGCTGCTACTGCTCATGCCCGAGGAATGAATCTGGTGCTCTGTCTTCACTGGTGGCTGGAAAACATCTACTGAGTACCTAGAAAATATAATATTAGATATCAGTGTAACCACTTGAAAACAAAACCTCATCTTCCTGGATAAAACAATTTGAAAAAAAGTAGTTTTCTATCTTCAAAGAATCCACAAAGGATGACAATATCACCCTGACAGTTTTAAGTACCCTATCTATTACAAGTGCCTGGCATAAGCCTCCATCATCTATGCATACCTTTGTAAATGATGTCTATTCTTTTAGATGTTATCTACAAATAATTTACACACTACAAGTACCTCCACTATCTGTTCTGTTACAAGTATCTCCCCCTGCCTATTTCAAGTACCTCCCCATGTCTATTTCAAGAGCCTCCCCATGTCTGTAACAAGTACCTCCCCATGTCTGTTACAAGTACCTCACCATGTCTTTTAAAGTACCTCCCCGAGTCTGTTACAAGTTCCTCCCCATGCATGTCACAAGTACCTTCCCCTGTTACAAGTACCCTTCCCCCTGTCTGTTAAAAGTACCTCCCCCAGTCTGTTACAATTACCTCCCCCTGTCTGTTACAAGTACCTCCCCCTGTCTGTTACAAGTACCTCCCCCTGTCTGTTACAAGTACCTCCCCCTGTCTGTTACAAGTACCTCCCCTATCTGTTACAATTACCTCCCCCTGTCTGTTACAAGTACCTCCCCCTATCTGTTACAAGTACCTCCCCCTGCATGTCACAAGTACCTCCCCCTATCTGTTACAAGTATCCCCCCAGTCTGTTATAAGTACCTCCCTCTGTCTGTTACAAGTACCTCCCCCTGTCTGTTACAAGTACCTCCCCCTGTCTGTTACAAGTACCTCCCCCTGTCTGTTACAAGTACCTCCCCCTGTCTGTTACAAGTACCTGGTGTAGGCCTCCATTAGAGAGCTGAGTCTGGAGAAGGTGGCGCGGGACTCAGGAATGCTGACGATGAATGGCGACCCCACAGGCTCGGGGGTCAGGTTACAGTGGTTCTTGTGCATGATCCAGTGGTTCTTCTGACAAGAGCTACAATGGAATCATAAAGGTCACCATGTACAAATTTACAGCTACCTCTAGCAAATGATAGTACAAATCAAGCACTTGATTGGTCAATTTTACAAGCACACATATACATCAGTGAAATATCAAAAACCTAGTATTTTTTATTTTATCAGTATTTTTATAGCATATGCATGTATATAACATTCCAGTATCTTAATATACATGGTTACTGTTACATGTGTACAGAGCCAGTAAACTTCATACTCACTGTGTGAAATACTTCTTGTAACTAACTAAAATATTTCTCATACATGTTAACCTCCAGTGGTGAAAAAGAGTTAGATTTTGAACCAAAATGAAGTAGCATTGTGTGCAGTTTTTTTTTGGCACAGATTTTAAAGTGCATGTATATTTAGATAGGGTTTCTAAATAAGACTTTAAGAATATCTCCTTGGCAACGATATGTCTTGTAACTAATTTAATCACTGGAAGATTTTCTGACCACAATGTCTTCCAAAATGTTTATCAGTTTGAAAACAACAAAACTGATTTTGATAAAAGCAGTAGGTTTTCAAATAACAAGAGGCCCATGGGCCACATCGCTCACCTGAGGAACAATAGGTATGATAAAATCAGCTTAATGGAGTCATAATAAAAACTATCTGGACAATGTAGTATAATACATGTAGATCCTGTATAAATAAAAATCAATTTTTTCCACTGGTTTTTGAGAAGAAGATTTTTAAAGATTTACTCAATATATTCCTATGTAAAAGGTCGACCCCCCCATTATGGCCCCACCCTACCCCCGGGGGTCATGATTTTCACAACTTTCAATCTACACTACCTGAGGATGCTTCCACACAAGTTTCAGCTTTTCTGGCCAAATGGTTTTTTAGAAGAAGATTTTTAAAGATTTACTCTATATTTCCTATGTAAAAAGTTGACCCCCCCCCCCCCATTGTGGCCCCACCCTACCCCCGGGGATCATGATTTTCACAACTTTGAATCTACACTAACTGAGTATGCTTCCACATAAGTTTCAGCTTTCCTGGCTAAACGGTTTTTGAGAAGAAGATTTTTAAAGATTAACTCTATATATTCCTATGTAAAAAGTCGACCCCCCATTGTGGCCTCATCCTACCCCCAGGGGTCATGATTTTCACAACTTTGAATCTACACTACCTGAGTATGCTTCCACATAAGTTTCAGCTTTCCTGGCTAAATGATTCTTGAGAAGAAGATTTTTAAAGATTTACTCTATATATTCCTATGTAAAAAGTTGACCCCCCCCCCATTTTGGCCCCACCCTACCCCAGGGGGTCATGATTTTCTCAACTTTGAATCTACACTACCTGAGGATGCTTCCACACAAGTTTCAGCTTTTCTGGCCAAATGGTTTTTTAGATGAAGATTTTTAAAGATTTACTCAATATATTCCTATGTAAAAAGTCGACCCCCCCATTTTGGCCCACCCTACCCCCGGGGGTCATGATTTTCACAACTTTCAATCTACACTACCTGAGGATGCTTCCACACAAGTTTCAGCTTTTCTGGCCAAATGGTTTTTTAGAAGAAGATTTTTAAAGATTTACTCTATATTTCCTATGTAAAAAGTCGGCCCCCCATTGTGGCCCCACCCTACCCCCGGGGGTCATGATTTTCACAACTTTCAATCTACACTAACTGCGTATGCTTCCACATAAGTTTCAGCTTTCCTGGCCTAACGGTTTTTGAGATGAAGATTTTTAAAGATTTACTCTATATATTCCTATGTAAAAGTCGACCCCCCCATTTTGGCCCACCCTACCCCCGGGGGTCATGATTTTCACAACTTTCAATCTACACTACCTGAGGATGCTTCCACACAAGTTTCAGCTTTTCTGGCCAAATGGTTTTTTAGAAGAAGATTTTTAAAGATTTACTCTATATTTCCTATGTAAAAAGTCGGCCCCCCATTGTGGCCCCACCCTACCCCCGGGGGTCATGATTTTCACAACTTTCAATCTACACTACCTGCGTATGCTTCCACATAAGTTTCAGCTTTCCTGGCCTAACGGTTTTTGAGAAGAAGATTTTTAAAGATTAACTATATATATTCCTATGTAAAAAGTTGACCCCCCCCCATTTTGGCCCCATCCTACCCCCAGGGGTCATGATTTTCACAACTTTCAATCTACACTACCTGAGGATGCTTCCACATACGTTTCAGCTTTCCTGGCCAAATGGTTTTTTAGAAGAAGATTTTTAAAGATTTACTCTATATATTCCTATGTAAAAGGTCGACCCCCCCCCATTATGGCCCCACCCTACCCCAGGGGGTCAAGATTTTCACAACTTTCAATCTACACTACCTGAGGATGCTTCCACACAAGTTTCAGCTTTTCTGGCCAAATGGTTTTTTAGAAGAAGATTTTTAAAGATTTACTCTATATTTCCTATGTAAAAAGTCGACCCCCCCCCCACCATTGTGGCCCACCCTACCCCCGGGGATCATGATTTTCACAACTTTGAATCTACACTAACTGAGTATGCTTCCACATAAGTTTCAGCTTTCCTGGCCTAAGGGTTTTTGAGAAGAAGATTTTTAAAGATTAACTCTATATATTCCTATGTAAAAAGTTGACCCCCCCCATTTTGGCCCCATCCTACCCCCAGGGGTCATGATTTTCACAACTTTCAATCTACACTACCTGAGGATGCTTCCACATAAGTTTCAGCTTTCCTGGCCAAATGTTTTTTAGAAGAAGATTTTTAAAGATTTCTTGAAAATTTTCATTAATTCCTAATTATCTCCCCTTGTAAGAGGGCTTGATCCTTAATTTCCACAACTTTGAATCCCCTTAGGCTAAGAATGCTATGTGCCAAGTTTGGTTGAAATTGGCCCAGTGGTTCTCGAGAAGATGTTGAAAATGTGAAAAGTTTACAGACAGACGGACAGACGGACGACAGACAAAATGTGATCAGAATAGCTCACCTGAGCTTACAGCTCAGGTGAGCTAAAAATGGTAGACGGGTGACAGAGTTTGACTTCCACGTAAAGCGGTCAAGTAAGCATGCATGTATTTCTTGTACCACAAGGTAGATGTGATGGTAGGTATTAATGACTTACTGGTCGCAGTATCCCACTTTGAAACACCTGGTACACCTCTTGAGTTTACAGTTGTCTGGGCATAGACGCCGGCAAGACGCACAGCGAGTCGGAACCTGGTTTGGCATTATGGTTCTCTGTATAAAATAACATTATTGTTCTCTGTATAAAATAACAATTGTTCTCTGTATAAAATAACATTTCTTTTTTAGTACGTCTCATTTCAGGATTGTAAAAGTCATAGGAAAATGTCACTGACAATATTCATTTCAGATTGTCTGATAAGCATAATTATATGTATGTGCAAAACAAAACAAGATAGAAAAATCAAGTTTATGTTCAGATTCATTTCCTTATTACCAGTACATATGAATACAGATTTCATCTCATCTGTATAATGTTTTATTAATCTTATATGTTCATGTACCTATACCTGTAACATGAATTATATTCCCTACCTGAATAACGTAGATTTCATGAACAGGTTCCCCTGCTATGTCTTCTGTCAGAACTTCTGATCTGTAAACAAAATTAAATGGAACTATCAACATAAGCATATCTAAAGGTACTGTAGTATAGGTTGTTGAACATACAGGTACACAAGTGTAATGACATGGATAGATAAGCAGAAAAACCTCTGTTCATAAAACAAAGTGCAATACTCCAATTCTGCTTCAAACATATTAAAATAGTCCCAATAAATAACATCTTTGCAATTTGAACTGCAAAAGGCCAAACTTTTGTTACTGATGTTATTTAACTTCAAAGGTGAAATTTCCTGATCAAAGTGCTCAATAAATAATACTTTTTGCTGATATTTTTTTTAATGCTACACACAAAGTGCAAAATCAACAATCAAAAAGACTTGTTTCAAAGAAACTATTTAAAAAAAATGAATATTCATAGTGTTTCACGGTCATATACGTGTAGATAAATACTTACATTATGATGGTGTCATTGGACTGTACTGCACTCAGATCTGATCCTTTCCCATAAAATTTGTAGATTTTTCCCTTATATGTTTCAAATACCCTCATCTGCAAAAGGAAAAAATTCACTCAGCAACTGATTCATGTACATGTATGACAAGAAAGCAAGTAACATAGAATGTCTGTCAAAAGAATATGAGGAGAATTACGGCCGATGGTTTAACTCCTGTTTTTTTGGCGGCCTCTTCTTTCAGGGCCTCTGTCGTACACTCCTTGGGAAGTCTCAGGACCAACTATAATAGAGAATGCAGAATTTAAAGATATTCATGGACAATATTCAGTGCATGGAAAAGTTAAAATAATTTTGTCTACAGGCTCATTTCTTGCTACATTTCTTTTTTTGCCAAATTTGCCAATACATGTACAACCTTTATATGAAATAGTTAATTATATATTAAGAATGAACTAAAAATGGGGGGAAATAATCATCTTCTTGCTTGAGTAAAACCTATATTATTTTCCAATTTCATTAGTTATTGTAACCTAAGACAAAATAAACCTGTATACAACAAATAACATTACTGATCAGTGACCTGCCTGCATACATGTACAGTATAACCCATATCTCAAATCGTTCACCATAAAAACTGAATCAAATCACCTGTAGTGGTTTTTTATATGGTTCTTTCCACATGAATATCACTGGCAGCAAACGCTTCTTCTTTGGAAGAGGAAGTGACAGATACAGGAAGGGGTCAAAGGTTATAGAGATCTGAAATCATAACAATTACTAGTATAAATACATGTATATATGAATCATTCATACAAAGAGTACACACTTCACAATACATAAAATTCAAGTCTTGATTAAAAATAGAAATCTGGCAGACTGTTTTACAATTACATGTTTTTTGATTTCATTGAAACAATAAACAGAGTCCTTCTACCACAGAGGGTAGGGAATTCCCAAAGAGGGTGGGAAATTCACAGACAGGGTAGGGAATCCCTAGAGAGGGTAAGGAATTCCTAGACACGGTAGGGGGAGTTCCTCGAAAGGGTAGAGATTCCTAAGGAGGATAGGGATTCCCTAGAATGGGTAGGGAATTCCCATAAGAGATAAATCCCAAAACAGGAAAGGTAATCCCCAGGTAGAGTGGGGATCCCCTGGTCTTACCTTGCCACAGACAGGACAGGTGAGCTTAGACTTGTACTGTCCCTGGAACAGGTCCACGATGAATGAGTCGTTCCTCTTCTTGTACATCTCCCATGCCTCGTCAGCCACAACCTACAATCAATCCCCAAAACTAAACATGGAGACATCAACAAATAGCAAAAAAAAACTATTCTTACAACATGTGACCAAAAATCAACTCATCAGCAACAAATCAAACTTGGAAGTAAAATATAGAAATATCATATGTGAAAAAAGTCATTAATCTTGAATACACATGTATCACAAAAAAGAGATTAGAAAAAAATTAATGAAGACTTAACTTACCTCATCAGACCTTCCATCTGAGTCCACAGTTTCTGTGTAGGGTTTCTTTTTTATCCGATTCAGATCCTGTTTAATAAGCAAAGTAATCCAAATATTATTTCAACATATTCAACTGTTTCGTACATTAATGCATGCATTATATATGATACACTAGAGTATAAAAAAATACTTCTGTCAGTTTAAATTGTGAAAAGCATTGAATACAGCAGCTGTGAGAGACAAACCTCATGTAGACCGTCCAGGAAGAAGGCCATGAATTCCTGGGCATCATGCTGAGCGAAGCCATTGAACTGACTTGCTTTCTGTCCCACCAAACTCTAGAAGGGAGAAAGATCTTGGGTGAAAATGGCACCTACATACATGTGTGTATTATATGAACTGGGCGCATATGAATATGCAAAACATTTTTTTAACTCCAATTTATTTTATTACTGAATAGAGAGTCCTTAGGTAGCAAGGGATAGTTTCGGATAAAGTACCCGTCAATATTTTTGTAAAATTGAGAGTTGCTGTACTTGAAGGCTTATGAGTGTTGCTAAAATTCATGAAATTATTTATAATGATTATCATTAGTTAGTCTCTTGTTGAAATTGACATGCAATATGTAGGCCCCATATGTTAGGTACATGAGAATCAGAAGTAAAATGCGAAACCGCGGCTATGACTGTTGTGTTGACTTTATACAGTGAAATTGCAAGTGACAGACGGGAGGTAAAATAACACGAAAAGTAGGTGGATGGGACATTGTAAACTATACACCGGTAAGTTTCTGACATGTGATGGTGCAACATGCACACGGTACGGAAGGTCAACCCTTTGCAGGGAATTAGCTGGGGGAGGTCGAAAAAGCTGAAAAATCATGAAAAATTAGCAAAATATGAAAGGGTCAAAATCTCATAAAATCCAGTATGTAGAAGATTTTACAGGTTTTGACTAGTAATTTTCTTCAAAAATAAGTGATTGACCCTATAACAAGTGAATTATAGGTATTTGTGCTCAATGGGAACTGAGGAAATTCTAGTTACAGAGTTCCGAAGACACGCATCCCCTAGCTACAATGAATTGTATCAAAAAAACTGTCCCGTGCCACCTTAACATGTTTCTATACTTAAGTCATGACTGGTGCCTCAATGCTGACCAGACCCCATATAGTCAGAAGATATTTTTGCTTACATATGGATAGTGCTAGATCAAAACATGTTGTCAGTGTTAGATAAAGCCAGAGAATTAAGCATGTTGTCAGTGTTAGATAAAGCCAGAGAATTAAGCATGTTGTCAGTGTTGGATAAAGCCAGAGAATTAAGCATGTTGAATATTCTATGAAGGTACCTTAAGCTTGGAAGGAGCATAGGAGTAATGCTTTCCAGACCAAAGCATACGGAGCAGGACAGCATAGGAAACAGCCAGCTTGCCCCCCATACCCAGGGGGTTGTCTGTGTTTATATCACTTTGAAACCTGGATTCTGAAAACAGAGGCATAGAATCAAAGCTCAAGCTATAAAATATTTATAAATAAAAGTACAAAAATAAATGTTATTAATGTCCATAAATAAAAATTGGATAGTCCTATAAATAATATTCTAAATTAAAAGCTTTAATTCATACAATAAAACATCTTTATACTAGGCAAAAGATGAACAAAAGGTATGATGTGTTGCTGTGGTTGGTAAGTAAGATCTAACCCAGGAAGTAGTCCCTGAACTTGGTGGTCTTGGACATGTATATAATATTATGTGATATGGTGGTGCAACATGTATATACATGTATATGCAATGGTGTCGTAGTAGATCTTACCTAAGAAGTAGTCCCTGAACTCTGTGGTGTTGGACAGTGCCTGTAGCACACTGTTCATGAAGCAGGTGTTTCCCAGGTTGTCCAGCCCAGTCATCCCCGGCCGCACACACAGGCTGCTCAGGTTCTTGTTCATTGGTGACACCTTACAGGTAGGCTTCTGTACAGAGATATAGATGTTACAGCCGTACAGACATACAAGGTTACTGTCAGGGATTATATGAAGTTTTTTTTTTTTTATAGTGAACATATTATCTAAATAAATATGATTGTTTAAATTTCATTATGTTTATGTGAAATTTTTTTTTGGTCCAACAATTCTTGAATTAACTAAACTCTTTACAAGGTGATCACCTTATATCATTCCTTAACTGTACAGTATTAAAAGAGTTAAATTACATGGTCAATACATTGTCTGATTATTGCACACTCAATTAAATTCCACTACCTGAATGTAGGTTTCCCGGCTGACCCCAGTGGCTCCCATTTCCGACGAAGCTTTGTTGTCTTCCTCCAAGTCCAACTTCCCAGACACCCCAACCTCAGCCATCTCATCAAACGCCACTTCCCCCTTGGAGGGGGACCCTGGCTTGTGGCTGGGGGTGGGGGTAGAGGAGGGGGTACTTTTACCTGTAGAGATCCACTCACTGGACTTGGTGGCACTCGCATCTGAAATTGATACAAGAAAGCAGGGCATTCAGCAAACTGAATGTGTCAGCAAATCTAAGATAATCACAAACTTATCATATCATTATGATACAAATGGCAAAATGATAATCAAGTCTGCAAATCATAACCAAAAAAGATGGCTCAAGAAACGTAAAAGTTCTATGGCAGAAAATTTGATCTTATTTGATTATATCAATGACCTTCATCCTTTACTTTCATCAATCTCTGAATTGGGAAGAAGCATAGTACATATCAAATCAGGCCTCGCCGTCACCCACTTTCCTCAAGTCAATACTCAGCCTCATGAGTCAGAGTTTTTACCTCAAATTCATGCACTTTTCCTTTAAGGATTTGAGTTAAGGACTAAGTCGAGTGATTTAAAATTTTTAGCGACAGCAAAGCCTGTTATAAAAAGATAACTGCTACTGGACCCTCATCAGCCTCCAACCACTGTGGCTTCTGGACACCTTTATTTATGGGGTGCCCTTAACCATCTATGCTTCCAATATCAACAACTCAATCAGTCACAAACCTTTATGTTGAGTGGCCTCTAGTGAGCTCCATCTCTCCGGCTTAGCCTTACACATTTTGATCTCCAACATTGTCCCAAGCACCCTGTGTACGCTCTTGTCAGGAATGATTTCTCCCCTAGAAACACACAGAAAAAATCATCCAACAATCATTCAATACACATACTAATGTAGTATTCAATGGTAAGAATGTTGTATATGTATATATTGAATGCTATCTTTTTGTTTCATTCTAATATAAACAATTTAAACAATAAAATATTTCAAAGCTATATAATGCAATTAATACCATATACATCCATAAATATTATTATCAGAAAATAGCATTTAATGTTCAAGTAGTTCAAAAATTAAATTTTCTTTTTGAAAGAAAAAGGTTCTGAGGTTAAATGCAATATCTGCGTATACAGTAACTTATAAATGAATATGATGAACATGTTCATACTTTAAATTGACCTTCCACAGGAACGTTGTTTCATCAGATGTGCCTGGGTGTAGTTGCAGAAATTTCCGATCCCTAGAAATTCAAAACAAGGAACACTTTTAGTATCTCCAACTGTGCGAGATACTCAGAGTAAGCATTCTATGCAGTTTGCAAATTAAATATGAAAACTTCATAACTAGCTGTGATAATTCTTTACTTTAATATACTGTGGAATCATTTAATTTCATGGGGGCCAATTTTCATGGTTTGTTTTTTTCTTATTCGTGGGGATGTAATTTCGCGGATGAGTCAGTTTTCAGTTTCAGTAGATAAACTTAATCTTTTATAATTAGTTTTCGTTGAGGATGTAAATTCGTGGCGAGGTCTACCCACGAATACCACGAAAATTGAGCCACCACGAATTCTAATGATTCCACAGTAGTACTTTACAAAAAGGTACAGACAAGTTTAAAAACTTCCTGCTGATTACCAGTAAATGTATTTAAAGGTTTTTTTTGCTATTGTTTTACTTTAGAGTAGCTCTTTCTATACAGCATAACTAGACATGTGAAATGTCAAACACAAGGACTATCATACTATAAGACTTCACTCACAGCGTTTGGAACTGAATAGTCAGACTCCTGGGTTCACATTGGACTTTAACATAGTCTTTCTTGATTTCCTTCACATACACATGAACAGTAAAAATATTTTCCTGAAAGAAAAGAATGGCTTCATTATAATTGTGTCCTGAAATTTATTTAGTTTTGTACTATTTTAAATTTTAAAGTATTTATTTTGATTAAAAAGATAACAAATTCAAATATTCAATTATGAATTGAATCTTGCTTGATCTATTAACCTTCTCAATGTAATCATGTTTGATGTGGTTGATTTCATAAACAGGTTCTGAAAAAAGTAAAACATACATGTATATGTAAAAATGCAAACAGAACAATTTGACATTAAGTAAATATCAATTTTGTACTGGACTGTCATTTGATACATTGCTGTAAAATATCAAGAAACAGAAACTTCACAATAGCTATAATACCAGTACATGAGAATATATTGAGAGAGAGATGTAATGTTTACCATCCTTTTCTCCTTCCTGCTCGACGACATGAACCCCACTGTCTGTATCGCCCGACTGAGAATTGACAGACATGGACGTCACACTCTGTAAAGGATCAAACATTTCAGACGATCCAGAGGGGGAACTCAGAGGGGAGTTTGGGGAATCACAGGTGAAGTCAGATTGAGAGGCCATCACGAGGGGAGCCTGAAAGCAAACAAAGGGGAAATTTCTTACATAATTGCTTTACACAAAATGTATTAAGTATCATCAAAGTCATTTTTAGGACTTCAATTTCCAAAACAAAAAGTGTTAATTGATAAACTCATGGAGTCTCATTACTTGGGTATTAAACTATTAGAGACATTTGGTATTAAAATTAATAAAAAGACATCAATGCATCTTTAATACCCAAAACAGGTCCATCTGTATGTAAAACTGTTTAGTTCTATAATTAGATATCACACCTGTTTTGTTGAGCACATTTGTGTGGCATTCTAAATCATCATACCTTTCATGCAATGTGCTTTCATTTTGCTCTCTATAATATTTGTAATGATTAATCAAAATTGATCAATGATACTGGTAAGGATTAAATCATTTTTCAAATAAAAAAAATGAAGGATTAGGTAAGCATGTCTTAGGCAATAAGAATTTTCTCTTTGTGTCTTTTATACATGTACCTACCATGAGGTCTTTCCAGACACCTGAATCTTTCTTCTTGGCTTTTAAAATGATTTTATGTTTCTTTATCTGAACTTTGCACTTTTCTCCCACAACAGGATGACTGAAATCACAAGTCCACTTCTTCCCACCTAGTCAATACAAATCATTGCATTAATTTTTATGTCACTGTAGTCATACATGTTAACCTCCAGTGATGAAAAAGAGGTAGATTTTGAACCTAAAAGCGGTAGCATTGTGCTAGGCCTTTTTCACGTATATTTCAAAGCAGAGATTTTTATGTACTACATATGTAGTAAGGGTTTCTGATAAGTAATTAATGATATCAACTAAAATATAAGACTTTTGAAACTTAATAATATCAACAGTACACGTGCAATAAAAATGTTTACATGCATTTACCATCATATTGATTACCGGTAAGCTATATTTTTTGCAGGACAAAATATTTGAGTGCAGAGACTTTAACAATTGCCTTTGTTCAGAAAAAATAGGTTAAATTGCCAAAATTTAACATATAAGAGAAGTAAGAACTAGTAGGAAATTGTATATTCTTTTTCAATCAAATCTCAAAATCAAAATGTTGTTTACATGCTTATCACAAATCATGCAGCATTACAATAAACTGCAAGTCAAGTTTACTGTTATAGCTAAGTTAAACGATATATTCAGTCATCGTTAAAGCCACATGTGGAATTGCAAAGCTTTTTTTTCCTTGGTGAGGATATTATTGACATGTCTTATAACTAATCTGCTAATGTAATCACGGGAAGTGGCTTCTTTCTTTGTGCAATGTAAAACACATGCTTGAAAACTTGTCATTCACACATCTTAATAAAGGGTTTGTGTGCCTCTGATTCAAAGTCACACGCTAATTTCAAACCGGAAGAGATTTTTTGACCACAATGGCTTCCAAAATGGCTATCTATCAAAACAAGGAACATTTTTTGAAGTAAAGCAATAAAAGCGGTAGGCGGGGGACAGAGCTAAAAAGCGATAGACTTCCGCGTAAATCGGTAGAGTTAACATTGTATGCTGTAGTGAACAGTGTATAAAGCAATAAGAGGGAAGATTGGAACTATGTTTCTACAGAATTTCACAAGATATCATAATATTTTGGGATGTTTACATACTTATTGCATTTGTGCTTTATAAACATATGTACATGTACAATCACCATTTGCATTAATAACTCTGTTAACAAACAATCACTCCTGTTAAAATTCATAAAGATTTTATAATTGAATAAAAATGCAAACACAATTCCTCCCATCCAAATTTTCCAATGACAATGACATTGTGAACTGCCTTTGTTCTTTTGGCATATTTACTATGATGAAGAACAAAGATCATGAAATATGCCAGTAGACCAATTGAAGTTCATAAGGGTCATTTGAATCACTGAAAAACACTGTTTATTGCTGAACCTAAGATAAAAAGCTCTTACTTGGGAATCCAATAACTACGTCAGAATCACTGAAGGTCACATCAATATCATTTGGGTCATTCACGCCCACACTAAGGAAGTCCACTTTGATGTTGATCTCTATGTCGTCATTGGACTGCTTCCAATCAGTTTGAAATTCTACAAAAAGAAAGAGAAAAAATTTTCTCACGCTTATTAGGAATTAGATTATTTTTATCAATACATGTACCATACCATATGACAAAAATGAACTAAATGGAATTTAGCAATGACATTAATGTGAAATAAATATGATGGAATTTGGTTATCTAAATGCCTGCCACAAGGGAACTATAATATTATTACAAAATAATCTAGTAAATATAAAATGACTTTTTATGGATGCTTCATTAATCCAGACAATGTGTTTGCCAATGGAAGTATTATGAATCAGACTATACTTTATATATATAATTTATATATATATATATATATATATATATATATATATATATATATATATATATATATATATATATATATATATATATATATATATATATATAAATTTCATTGGTCTTAAATTGTACCCCATCAAAATTATTTTGCCCTTAAAATATTTAACAAACTGAGCACTTTAATTAGCATCACAAGAGTGGTGTACTGTGTTGTCAATGGCATGGATAATGAAGCAGCTAGATCATCACAAAAGGGATACTGATACTAATTTTAAACCCCCTCTAAATTCTGAAAAGAATGATTGAGTACGACTTAACAGTACATTTATACCGAGCACACCAAGAGGCAGGCTCCCAACTCTTCAGGAATCTAACAGAAAAAATAACATTGAAATAATTCCCCAAAACCTGACACCAAGGTCCATGAAAACTTTAATACAATAGACAGACTATTTCAGTATGTTATAGTCCTTAGACTGTTAGAAACCCATGGCACATACCCAGATAGATAGAATGTTCTATCGTTAAAATGACAGATATGTCCTACGGACCCGGTTTAACGATAGAATTCATCCCATATACTCGCTTCGTAGCAAATAAAAAACATATATCGCGCTATATCTCGCCTAAATTTTCATATGATTGGTCTATACTACCTACAATGTTGCTCTTTTATAATCCCATTTTACCTCATAAACTGTTTTTGTAACGAATTCACTGCCACTTGTAACATCACATTTAAAAATTCGCTGTTTACGGTCGCCTTGTTTACGATAAAATCCGAGACATTCCGAGTACGATTTCCGACAAAATGGCAGGCAATTCAAATGTGTATATTAACAAAATGCATGAGTACGACTAATTAAATGGATATTTTGTGGATTTAACTACATATGCATGTTCAAAAAGGTTTGTAATGTATAAAAATGTGTTTTTCCCCTGCAAATTATTTTTAACATACTTAAAATCGACGCGAAGCAGATCCGCTTCGCGGCTGCTACATTGCAAGTATATGGGACGAATTCTTACTGTGACCTGAGCGTAGCCTGGTCACGGTAAGATTATTCTTTCTAATACCCAGAAACCATGGACCACAGTGTGTGGGAGCTTTATCAATACACCCATGCATATTTTTTTAATCATTTTGTTTCATTTTTTGAGAACATAATATTAAAAAAGAAAATAATAATAATCTGTATACCATTTTCTGAATCTTTTTTCCTCTTTGGGGAGAGAGCAAAATTGGTCTGCAATGTAGAAAAGTCTTTGTTAGTCGGTATGTTGGAAACGTCGTCTGCCATTCCTTCAGCGAAAATTGGGATCAACACACCGTCCGTGTGCTGTCGTTTTCTAGGTGTCTGCTCTATTTTTCCCGTTGTCTAACAAACGACAGGGAAACTAGGAACAGAAATGTGCGAATCAGCTGAACAAACCGTTAGCAATTTCTGTTTCTACTGTGCAGTCTAATAACCCAATTGTGCAGTAAATAATTCTTCGACATGATAAATTTTAGAACGCTTTCTGGATATATCATTTTAGAAATTTTATAGCATATTGTGTAAATAGATTTTTACTTAATAGGTAGATAATTTATTTCTTACATTATAAACAAAATTGTTCACATTGAAATATTTTACGTCAATTAGTCAGGTTCAGAATTCCATTTCCATCAACCAATCAAATTAGACGATACAAATCTTTTCAACATGGCCGACGATCAAGGTATTTTGCCGACGGGAAAACGTGCATTTTGTTTTAAGTTTTGATCTTTGTCACTGTTATGGGCTGGGTTTTGTTATTTTATTAATTAACCAAGGTTGATACTCTTTGTGTGCAAATTTTGAATGATTCGATTAAATGCAAGATTGAAATGATAAGCTAAACAAAGTGAAAGTACACACCAATTTGCCTCAGGTTGGGAGAGAGGGCATACTCCTCAATTAAATCATGTATTTAATGCTTTTTAAGACCTAACAATGTAATATGTTTTACGGTGCGACCGTTGGGGCGAGCGCAGCATGTGATCAAACAATGAATTATGATAAATCAATAAAAATAAAATTAACAACGTTAATAATTTTGATTGCAAAATAAAATAAAACATACCTATTTTTTAGTAAATTTCCATTATCCATAGTTTATAAGACTTCATATGTTATAAGATTTGTTATTTATTTATTTATAAGTAGAACAATAGTTTAATCTCATGTTACCAGAATTGTTGTTGGGCCTGGCTCCTGAAGATAAGAAGGAGAGATCAACACATGTATTGGCGATGGCAGATTTATTAAACTTTGTCTAATCACCGTGTCACATGTATACAATACACAACACATTCTAGGCAATAATGCCTTGTACTGCAAGCCATAACATTTTGTATTTTAAGTAAATGTGAACACAACTGGTAGATCAACTGATAAGAACAAATAAACCTTTCATTTAAATGACTAGAATTCAGTAAAAGTAGACTTCTGTTGATACTGTAATACTTTCAAATGACATGACATACTGACCTATTAAAGCCTTAAGAAATTGAAAATGATGACTAGATATAGCTTTACTTCATTATGATAAAATAAAATGGCACCACTGTATATACTTAGTGTAGAATTCTTATCTCTAACATATATGAAATAATATTGCTTTAAAGATGTCAAAATACTATAAAACAACTCAACTTTACCCAAAATCACATGTAAACAATGGGCGCAGCCATTACAACCTGAGGCATGCTGGGATACACAAACTAGGTCAACCTTACTCGTTAAGTAATCAGCTATACATAAGTTTTAACTCAATGACACTTATTTCTGACAGTTAAAATAGACTTCAAACACCTGTATAACTAAGAAACAATTCATCCACAGATGACATATTCAAATAAATGCATCTAACCTTACACTGAATCTCAACGCGAGAGCACGTGTGCACGCACATGGTATCTCAATGTTTACCTGATCGCTTTGCAGTCCCAATTCAATATTTCCTACATCTAGCATGATCACATCACGTCACAACATGCCTCTAACATACTTATCAAACTTGTTCATTTAATACAAAATGCAATACATTGTAAATAATGATATATTACCTGAAGATAAGAAGGAGAGATCAACACATGTATTGGCGATGGCAGATTTATTAAACTTGGGGACTCGCAGCTTCCGGTTCACGGAGTCACAATATAAAGCGGAGTTATCCCGCTTGTCCCAAAAATAAAAAAATCCACCCCCCTCCTATTTTTGTACTACAACACTCTCCCCCTCAAAAATGTTTGTCAACATGACAAATAAACTCTTAATGAACAAGTCGAAACATAAACAGTGTATATAAAAAAAAACATCTGACACAATATAACTTCCTAAGACATTGTGCATAAACACATATGAGTATCAAGTAATGAGAAAAATTTGCGAACGATAAAGGTAAAACCTCCATACTATCATACTACAAGCAGTTGGCCACCTACATGTATGTATATGCTCAAGAGCCATGTGCTCTGCAAGGTTCGCACAAATAGGGTATAAACACCATTCTAATACTTTCACTCAACAGTCTTATACCACACACAAAGGTCCAGCTGTACAAGATTTACAGTTAGGTCCATGTACAAAGTTACACATAAACAACATTCTCGGGATGGTACTGCATTGACCATATATACGAAGAAGGGGCACCCATTTGGTCGTAGGTTAGTCTCTTGGGTGGCCTACGTAAGCGTCGAGATTGTCGTTCCGGTACATTGGTTCCAGTTTCACTATCATCAAGTGGATCGGGAAGCGAATCATCATGGTCTGTCTCTTCTTCACGACCTGGATTATCATGCGTTTCCCCGTCTGTCTTCATATCTCCTGATCCTGTGTTTTCTCTTCCACTGGATGATTCACAACGATGGAATTCAGCCCGAGATGAAATGGTCATATCTTGTTCCTTAGTCTCCTGGTGACGGTTAGGGTTGAACTCTTTAGCCTCTGGATTCAAATCACTACGGAACACAAAATCTGTACTGGAATCAGTGTCATCCAAACTTTCCGGCTTCGGCTTTGGGGTTTGACGCACTACTCTCCGCTTATTCTGGGTAATTACTTCTTGGTGTTTCTTGAAGGGTGCAAGAAGATCATTGCACTGCATGAGCAAGTTACGGTGTAGCCTTCGTATCTGGCCACTTCCATCTTCTGCTTGTACTTCGTAGACCGGAGAGGCGTTGTTCATTCTCCTTATAACAACGTGCACCTTTTCCTCCCAGAATGATCTGAGTTTCCCTGGACCACCCTTTTCCTTCAAGTTCCGAATCAGTACTCTATCTCCCGGTTCCAGTACTGCACTCAAGAATCGATTGTCATGTTGATGTTTCCCCTTCTGTCCTGATGCTCCTGCATTACGTGCAGCTATGTCATAGGCTTCACGCATGCCTTCTTCCCATTTGCGCCGATATTCCTGGTAGGTCTGTGACTTCAGGTGATCATCCCCTTTTGCATCACTGAAAATCAGGTCAATAGGGAGTCTTGGTTTTCGTCCAAAGAGTAACTCAAATGGAGTGTAACCTGTCGCATCGTTTCTGGTGCAGTTGTAGGCGTGTACTACCTTATTGACATGTGACTTCCAATCCAGCTTATCCTTATCTGGTAAGGTACGTAGCATACGGAGCAAGGTTCGATTAAACCGTTCAACCTGGCCATTCCCTTGAGGGTGGTAAGGAGTGGTACGTGAACGGCGTACCCCACACAATTTCTGTAACTTATAAAACAGTTCATTTTCAAACTCTCTCCCTTGGTCATGGTGTAGTTTGTGTGGGAATCCGAAACGCAGGATGAAGTCATTGAAGATCCTTTCAGCAGCTGTCTTACCAGATTTGTTTCTAGTTGCATACGCTTGAGCGAATCTAGTGAAGTGATCCATGATGACCAGAATATATTCGTACCCACCTCGAGATTTTTCTAAATGCACATAATCAATAGATACCATTTCAAAAGGAAAATGTGTTCTTATTGGCTGAAGTGGAGCTCTTTGTACTCTGTTTGGAGGTTTGTCTTTTAAACAGGTACACTTTGTGGTCACAAATGCGTCAATGTCCTGAGCCATTCCGGGCCAATAAAATCGAGATCTCGCCATATCCAACACACGATCAGCGCCAAGATGCCCCATGTTCACATGCAACTCTCGATACACATACTCTTGCATTTTTCTCGGGAGGAGAATCTGATATCGCTGTTCATCATCAGGTGAGTTGGTCACCCTCTTCAAGATACCCTTATCATCTAACTTCAGTCTATTCCATTCTCTGAAGATCTTTTGTGTATCCTTGGGGAAAGTGGACAGCTTTTCCTTCGGTAATCTCTGTCCCTCCTTCTTTGCAAGTAGAACTGGTCCAATGATTTCATCGTTTTCTTGAGCCTTGCGTATCTCATCCGCATGAAGTGATACAATTGTCTGATCACTTGGCATCATACCTCTCTCTGCTTCAACTCCTGCAGCAACCACATTGATCCAGTGTAAGTCAGCCTTTCCCAGTGCTAAGGTGCTGTTGACTGTTGTTTGGATTTCTTCAAATGAAACATCATTTTGGTACTCTTCAGTTTTTAGGGGCATTCGGCTCAACCCATCTGCATCCTGGTTTGTCCTTCCCGGTTTATATTTCACGTTGAAACGGAAACCTGCCAATTCCGACACCCATCGCAATCTTGTAGCATCAAGTTTTGCTGTACTCATCAGATACTGCAATGGATTGTTGTCACTGTAAACAGTAAAGTTTGGAGCGTAGAATAGGTAGTCTCGGAACCTCTCAGAAATGGCCCACTTCAAGGCTAGGAATTCTAATTTCCCTGAGTGGTAATTCTTCTCTGCTGGCGTGAGAGTCCTGGATGCATAGGCAACAACTGCTAGCTTTCCACTGTCTTGTCGCTGGTATAAAATGGCACCTAATCCATCCAATGAAGCATCTACATGCAAAATGAAAGGCTTCTCAAAGTTTGGATAGGCCATCACTTGTGGGGTGAGTAACATGTCCACAATCTCATTTACAGCCTTCTGGTGTTTATCAGTCCATATGACAGTCTGTCCAGAGGGTAGTTGGGCATTATTGTTTCCACCCCTTCTACGTTTTGTTGATTTACTCGAGTTTTTGTCACAACTGTTCTGTAGTAAATCGTAAAGAGGTTTTGCCCGTCTGGCATAGTTTTGGATATATTTCCGATAATATCCCAAAAATCCTGTCAATTTGCGGACCTGCCCAACAGTATTTGGTCGCTCCTCCTTTAGCTTAAGGATAGCTTCTCTGTCCGCTGGATCCATCTGATACCCCTCTCTTGACACTCTGCAACCCAGATATCGGACTGATTTTTGGAAGAGTTCACACTTCCTTGGTTTGAGTTTCAATCCCTTCTCTTTTAGTCGTCTGAGTATGGCACGTAAATGCTGCAAGTGATTGGTGAATGAATCACTGTAAACAATAATGTCATCTATATAGGGTATACAAAATTTGTCTCTGAAGTCCTCAAGTACATCATTCATAAACCTCTGGAAGGTGCCAGGGGCTCCTGTCAATCCGAAAGGAATCCGGTTCCATTCGTATAAGCCCCATGGTGTTACGAAAGCTGTGAAAGGTTTACACTCATCCTTAACAATGCCTTGATGATAGGCCTTCCCCTGGTCCAACACAGAGAACCACTGGCTTCCGGCCAATCCATCCAGCGCGTCCTGAATTCTAGGAATAGGTTCACCATGTTTCACAGTTTTCTGATTGAGTTTGCGATAGTCAATGCATAATCGTAATGTCGAATCACGCTTCCTGACACAAACCATCGGACTTGAGTATGGCGATTTGGATCTTGAAATAAAACCCTTGGCGATGAGATCATGTAAGTAATCTTTCACTTCTTGGAAAAGAGGTCTTGGGACGGAGCTGTACGATGCTTGTACCGGAGTATTGTCAGTTACTTCAATATCTAATTTAAGTTCAGGTGCGAATCCCACATCATTGTCATCCTTGGCAAATGCAGTGCATTCCTCCCGAAGTAACTCCATCACCCGAGACTTCTCTGCCTCCGACAAGTAATCGGGAAGTTTAACTGGGGGATCCCAGAATGTCTCCCCAATGGTGGACGTCTCACGCTCCTCTGCATACATCAGATCCACTTCAGCCACGTTGATGAGAGAGGTAACAGCTTGTAATGTCCCAATCTTGCATCGCTTTGGTAGCACAATGTTACGGTTTGTTCGATTTGAGATGATAACTTTAATGCGACAAGACATGCCCCTTGAAATTTTCACTAGCATCTCTGGGATGAAGATCCCATGGGGGAGATTATCAATGTCAGGCTGAAATAGCACACAATGTTCTGTCTCACTTGATTTTACCCTGATCTGCAGTATTTTCTGGGCTCCAGCACATATTATCTCTGGCCTGCGTCCAATTCTCACATCACATAATCTATCATCAGTGTTGTTCCTCAAGACGTTCACAAGTTTACGAACACTATCCTCCGAAATTCCAGGAAAACTTGCTCTCACACGACTGCTGTTCTTCATGTCATCACCTCCAATCTGCATGTAATGCTCAATCACATTGTATCCAATGAGGGGTTTCTCCTTGGACACCATCCGAGATGCCAACAATGGAACGATCATCTCTGGTCCTATTCCTCCAATGGATAATCGACATTTCACATATCCGTCGAATGACATCAAACTGCCGTTGGCTGCGGACACCTGAAGTGGAACACTCAGGAGCTCATTGAGCGGAAGAATTTCCTCCTGTGGAAAATTTTCTTGCCACCAACTGGTATTCACCAGAGACACTTGAGCACCAGTGTCCCATAGCACTGTCACAGTCTTGTCATTAAGTGAGCACACAACATCACACTGGGAACCAATCAGACTGACAACTTTCGATGGCACATGATGAACAGATCCTTTAACTATTTGGGACTGGGTACTTACTGGGGTCCCTGTTTGTCCCGTCGCAGGGCCCCTGGACCGTTTTCCGGCTCTGGAGCACTTTGTCGGCGATTGGCTCTAGCTTGACGACATCCAGCCTTGTAGTGTTCCGTACTACCACAATGCCAACAGTGGTTGCAAGAACCTTCCCCTCTCTCTCTACACATAGGACAGACACGATTTGCATTTCTTCTCTGACGTCTAGGGGTACTGGTCGGTGCATCTTTCTGGGTTGCATTCACTACTTCCCGCAGAGCTGCAATTTCTGCTTTAAGTTCTCGTAATTCACACGTGAAAGTACCCTCCTTTACGGTTTTTTTCTTAGTGTCGATGGATTCCTCATTATCAACAGTGTTATTGTTCACACTAACTTTTGGGGTTTTCACTGTCTTATGAATTTTTGCCGCTCTCTCATCTTCCTTACTGGCGATTGTACATAACCTCTGGATAATTTCTTCCTCATCAATCTTAGCAGCATCCAAGAGGGTCTTCAATTCGGCTCGAATAACATCATTGCGAAGACCTGTGTACACTGCACGGCTAAACATCCGGTTCACCAGCTTTTCTTCATAAGTTACTTCGGCCTCCTCCTCTTGAGATGAGAATAAGATCTTCTGTCTGATCTCCAATGCGCGAAGAAGAAATTCCTGTGCCTCCTCTGTCGAGCTTTGAGCTAACTGTCCAAGTTGGTTGTATAGTTCAGTTGCTGATTTTTCTCGATACTGGGCCCGCAATATTTTCCGCAGTGACGAAAGTTTTAGCTCTGGGCGTCCTTCCAAGTAGTTACGAAGGCCAGATCCCAGTGGAACAGCTCGGACAACACCATCAACAATCTCCACTTCACTATAGCCCTTCTTTACACCACTGTCTATCTGTCTGGCTAAGCTCACAAAGGACAGTCCCTTTTTAGGTTCAATGGAGCCATGTATCTTGAATTCCCTTCTAAAAGGATTGAGTTTGGCTGCCTGAGGATTGTCCTGTGACCTTGGTTGCTTTCCAGGTGAAGTTTCTAGAAGTTTCGAATTGCTGGAATTGGTTTCTGGTCCTAAGCACTCATTGATGATGAGGTACGCTGCTGTTCCGCCATCTTCCTTCTTCTTCTGCTCTTCATACCAATTTATTTGGTTATACTCCTACCATGACTTGGTTAGTCAAATGATTACATAGTTCCCTATATTACTTATCAAATAGGAGTCAAATTGAATTCATTTCGGATTACATGATGATGTAATTATTATATTTCTTAATTTAAATTAGAAGTGCAGCATGTCAACCAATGGGGCAAGTACATGTACCATGAGTACTGTGGCATGTACACACTACATGACTTGTCCAACTGTACTTCATAGAAAAATCTTTTCAAAATTGATATTTATCTAATATGTTTTATGGGTGACCATTTAGAGGACAAAGCCAATAACCACATTTGCATTTTCACTGTTGATTGGCATCAAAAGATTCATCAGAAATGTGCACAGTTTATATAATCCACCTATATCTTTTCATTCATTACGCTAAAGGTTGTGTGCTCAGTCCACATCATGACGTCATTTTAATAAACTAAAATCACTCGCAAAATTACGTTTGTAGCAAAGCTCTAAATGAACAGTATAATATCTAAAAAAAAAAAAAAAAAAAAAAAAATTGCACCAGAAAAAACAATTTTTTTATTGTTAGAAAATAATTTTCATAAAGAATTTGATTAGAAATGCTTAGTTATTTTTACCAAATCTGAAAACTTAAGTCAAGACTTCGGGCGTAAATTCTAAATGGCAAAGATCTTCAAGTATGGATTGCAATCTTAAACCACAATTTTCAAGTTCATAAGATATAGTTTGTGATCTCTGAAGTACATAGCTTTGCATATCTTGTGAGTTTACCAAAAAAAAAAAAAAAAAAAATAAGTCAGTTTATACTTTATAGGAATTTTGAGAGTTTACTTACATTTTGATTACTGCTTTTATTAATAAATTCATAATACAGTAGATTGCTTTAAACATTCATTCAAAAGCTGATGTAGCTAACGCTTGCAGATTGAGTCTGAGTGTATATAAGATTCATCACAACTCAACAAGAGTAATACTGTAGAAGCACTTATTTTTGTGGGCCAGGTTATAATTTCATTGTTTTTAAACCAAATAAAATTTTGTAATTTAATTATGTCGTATTGTAATCTCAAAAATGTACCGGTATCATATCATATATCATATCACAACTCTGTATTTATGAATACTTGGGTTAAAAATTCTTCATGGATTTAATTTTGTTGATTTAATACTGCCAATGAAAATAACAAATTAAATCCTCAACAAATATGTCTGCTTCTACAGTAGTTATATGTAATATTTACTGATACTTCATTTCTAGCTATGGAATTAGAATCGGAGGCTGGAGGTACAGTTAATACAGGAAATGTCAAGAAGAACATTCCCATCAAACTGAAAACCCAGCCAAAGGCAGCAAAAGGAAGACCCAGGAAAGCTGCTAAACCAAAAAAGGAAGCAACACTGCCCGAAATCCCTCAACCAGGTAACATTTATTGTAATCTTTTAACCAGGTAACATTTATAGAAGATGTTTCACATAAGTTGATCCCTCTGCAAAACTTTTTAATGTATCCCATTCCCTAAATATGGGCCAATTTTGAAGTGCCTAAAAATAGTCAATATCTTGTTAAAGAAATGACATCAAACTGACCACCCTGAAAAAACTAGACATCTTACATTCTGTTAAAATATTTGAATGGGAACACTTTTTGAGGACATAGATTTTGAAACGCTATGATTATCAGTAATCATTGTTAATTGGACATTTTTTTCTTAGCATACCTCAAATATTATGATTACAAATATTAAGTTTGGTGTTCTCACCAATGTTTAATTATAAATAATTATGTTAATCTTATAAATTATAATCAAGTGCAAGAGCACCTGTTTCTGTTTATTAACTCTTTTATCAGATGACACAGGCATCATCCTTGTGTTCCTTTTTATAAAGATTCAAGCTACCTGTTGATTGTATTTTCCTTACTTATACATGTTATATTAGTAGTTGATGAAAACAGTGGTGTTGCTGACCCAGAGTTTATTGATGCCCCCATCTTCAAACAGCCCGGCGAGCCGCTGCATCAGAGTCAGCCTCTACGCTGGAATCACAAGGTTAGGACTTGTTACACTCTTCCTGGTTTACTTCCGAAAAAACAGCGAGGTGATATGAACTTAGTTAAACACGTGTTCAAATCTTGTGAAGCCCAAAGAGAAAGACAAATTGTTCAGAAATATTTTAAAGCACCTTGTTTGTATGTTTACAATAACGCAATCATCAAACAATAAGCGCATGTGGTAATTATTGTGACGCCATTAAAAATTTGCTATTCTATAGGTTAATATGAGGAAACATATTTGTTTTCACCGGTACTTTGGTTTTAGCACCTTGTCAATGTCAGCATGGTCTTCTGTGAATCCATTTCCATATTCAGCAAACCCCTGTATATCTATTTATTAATTCATTGAGTACATGTTAATGTGTATAAGATATGTTTTAAGAAATCTTACATTATTAGATTTAGTGTCAATATGTCTGTGGTGTAGAACCTTTCTTTGTTTTTACTTTTAAAAGCTTGAATAATTAGCAAAACAAGAGGTTTGAAGTAAAGTAATTTTTTTTTTCGATTGAAAAAATAATAATCCAGCACTGAACAAAACAACAATAACAACTAAATTTAGTGAACCTCTTCCTAAAGAAATTGTTAATCAGATTTTGTTGTTATGAAAGTCATCTCTAGTAAACATGTTAATCAGTTAATTGACTTTGCCATAGAGTAATATCACTGTTCAAAGTATAAACTTGAAATCCTCAATAAAGTAAATTTTCTGTTTAAGCATATTTTTTCCCCTTTCATTTTTTTTAATATTTTTAATCTAAAAACTTGTGCCATATCAAGTTTATACATATACATCTTGAGATGTACCTGACTTTTTCATGATAATAGTGAGTGAAGTAAACTTTTCATTATAATGTTATTATCTTTGAAGGTTAACTTGATTGGAGAGAAGGTAGTGGATCCCCTGATACATTGCTGTGACAAGTGTAAACTGCCTATCCTCATCTATGGCCGGATGGTAAGTTCAGGATGTGCAAAATGTGTCTAAAGGAAGTTTAATCTATTTCTTTTTCATTCCATGATGCTATAATTTCACAATTTGATACATAGGTACATGTACTAATCATGGTTGTTTATCGCAAATCTTACACTGGTGTATTCGCTGCGAGTGATGAACTGATGCGATGAGTGACGACACTATTGGGATTGCGAGTTGCAGTTTTAAATCAAGCTTTTTATTGGCCGTTTTAGTACCCGCCCACTCTTACCTGCTAACATGGTAATGATAATTTATGCACAAACTGCCAGATGTGTTTTTTAACTCTGTATCTGAACTGCAAAAACTAAATCACTGCAATAATTGACTAAGAGTTCTCACAATAATCGCTTCTTCTTTTTTGTTGTGTAAACAATTGTCAAAAACACGCTGTATAAACAGGTTCAATTCCCCAACTCATTTTTCAATATAATACATAGGCTACTTCTTCGATAAATTCAAACCATCTTAACTTATTAATGCATCAATTTAAGATAAGGCAGTATTTATTTTTATGTAGCTTATTCCAAAGAATTCACAACAGATACTGACAATAAATATTACATAGCCTATATTGCATTTTATTGAACATTGACAGATTAAAATGACACACTTAGAGCTACAAGTGTGCATGTGTTTTCAAACATACAAAACATTTGAAATTTACGGCATGTAAACGTGTTCAATTTTGGACTGATCTGTGATAAACGTTATTTTGTAACTCACTTAGTCTGTAGAAACATTCATTTTTTTATATGGTCTTCGATATTCATCACACAATATTTACTACTGATGTTGACACTGACTTTCTCTCACACACGCTAATTGACCTCGGATTGTAAAATTCACGCGCAGATCGAGTCGCCATTTTATGGTTTTCCATACATAAATAAACAAACTACACTTCTTCAGTATGCGGAGCTGTTGACGATGTTTCAAAGATTTTCAGTAGGCCCCTACAGATTTATTGTAAACAAAACAGTAAAGACATACGCTGTAAAACGTCTAATGGATTTCACGGCGTTTCAACCCAAATATTCCCGTGGATCTACATTTTGCAACAAGTTTTTTGTGAGGAAAAAATGTTCAACTCATGCGATTTTCCATATATACAGTATATGGACCATTATGAACGGTAACGTAAAATTTATTTGTTCACTAAACAGATTTTGGCGATTTTTTTTCACAATGATTCGATAAGCGAAGTACAATCTGTGACTGATAATCTATATGCGCCGATTCCTGCTTTTAGGGAACTTTTCTTTTTCTTTTCGTTAAATTAAATATTATTTACTCATGTATGTGAACATCGCCCCGTTTGTTATCAAATAACTCTGTATGTAATATTTAACTTGCGAGTACAACTTGATGAGAAGTTTTCTTTCTCTGACATATCTTTCCACGTGTTAGCATCATGTTCTCAACATGCATTTGATAAATGGGCGGGTCTATATAAATGCACCAATCAGAATCTTTCTTTCGAACCGCAATTGAAATACACACCGATCAGAAAGTGTCATCACTCAACGCAATGCTACATCGGTCGTAGCGAATACTTACATGTAAGATTTGCAATAATTTCACTCTCAGGTAATATCCACAAATATGTTTTGTACAATCTTGTGATATTCACTATGGGTTAAATTTCATATAAGAATTTACAATGAATTATGAACATGGTGAAATTAAAACCCTTTTTACCTTTTCCCAAATTACAGTTTGTGTACCGGTATCTACAATTTATCATGATAAAGACAATCATGTTTTCTGTTTCACCACTTGTAATGCTGAAATTTTTCATTAACAAATGTTTATAAAAAATCTAAGTTTATCTTTTCTTCAGATTCCTTGCAAGCATGTGTTCTGTTATGATTGTGCAAGAAAGACAGACAAAGTATGTGCAAGGTGAGGTCATATAGATCTGTAATCATCTAAGCTATTTTTGGTCAACTTTTAATAGGAAAAAAAACGAGTAAAAGAGGCAAAATGCATTACATTTATTAATCATTTGTAGAATTGATCTTTAACTTCAGGTGTGAAGAGAATGTGCAGCGGATAGAGCAGTCTGCGCTCGGGACAGTGTTTGTCTGTAGCTACGGGGGCCCCAAGCATGGAGACGGTGGGTGCAGGCGCACTTACCTATCTCACAGGGACCTGCAGGCGCACATCTACCACAGGCACATGAGAACGGACTCAGCCAAATCTTCCTCCAGCTCAAACCCAGGATCTGGTGGAAGTAAATCTGTAGTGGAACAGTACACGACATCTAAAGGGAGCTCCAAGTCGCAGCACTCCACCCCGGTCATAGAGCAGTACACCACAGCTGCGGGGAGACATGCCACGGGGGATGGCCATTTAAACTTACCACACTCATCGCGCCCGAGTGACGCCATGTTTCAGCAGTCTATGATGAGTCAGATGCCTCCCCCCAGTCAGGCCCTGCCCACTCAGACCATGCTCCAAGGCCCCCCACCCAGACTACCATTATCTCAGGGCCAGGCTCCAACCCAGGCCATCATACCTGGACAACAAGCAGACAGCTACCAGCTCTCTTCCATGTCGGGAATGGCACCTGGCAGAAAGACGAACCTCATCACTGTTCCCCTTCAGGAGGAGCCTGATTACAGACGGAGAGACTTAGCTGGTGGATACAGCTCGCTTACTCCCTCTACATTTTCCACACCAATGCCCATGCCTGGGAACATTGCTCCACAGCAAGGATTCCCATCCATGCATCAAGGTCCCTCCCTGACGTCCATTGGAGTTTTCCCCCCATCAGGGCCCCCTCCCTTCAGTTCCCCTCCATTAAGGTCACAAATTGCAGTCTCCTCTGGTGTAAATGTTCCCATTTCTCACCCGCCCCCGATTAGTGTACCAGGCCCTAACCTCTCCACACCTCCCCCTCCGCTCCTATCTGGCCCTAGAATGCCAATACAAGGCAGCCAGCCGCCCAGATTTGGGAGCCCCCAGGGACATTTTAATGACAGTTACGGACAGAGTGGCTCAGGGAGTCAGAACCCCCACGGGCCATGGAATGCTCCCCCTCCCCAGAGGAGTAGTGGGGGTCAGAGTCAGAGATCCCAGTCAGACAGCTACCAGTATTATCAGTGAACTACAGAGCTGGTGTTAGACCTGATATGGGAGAATCTATTTTTAGGCACAAAGAAGTGTTCTTGATGTTGTTTGTAATGTTACATAGTATATAATTACATTTAAGAAGATGTTTCATTGTGACATTGTGAAAATCTTGTACATTTATATAAAACATATTTTTTAAATGTGCTATGTCTGAAGTGTTTCAACAAATCATGACATGGCTATAATAAAAAGCCTAGAATTGAGACCTAATGTGCTACATGTATTATTGCTGTAAATTGTTTGTTTAGGATGTGCAGATCTAGAGTGTTTTGGAGAATCTGTCTCTAAAGTGAACACACTAATTGCAAATGTATGAATTTCTTGGTATTGTGAAATCTTCTTTAAATTCCTCTTCTCTAAAATCTAATAATTTGCTATATCTGTACCTTTGCTGGTGGTTTTGATTTCACAGAGTCTGACATACATGTACAGTGTACTATAATCAATTTTTCTGTTATTAGATAATTATAATTCCATCAAAAATAAGGTGTTGCATTTCCATTGCTATTTTCCCTAAAGCTGAAGCAGATAAAATGAAGACAAAATTAAAATAACAAGAAAACGTCATGATTTTATATAATATTAAAATGAAATCTTATGTATACAAGGCAAGTAGTGTACATGTATTTGGAAACTTCAAAACAATTCTTATAATACCATTACTGGTATATAGATTGTAAACGCTATCACTATATAAATAGTGCCTGCTTGGGAGGGTACCAGATGAAATTGACACCCCGAGAAAACCATTGTCAACCGACGCGAAGCGGAGGTTGACAATGGTTTTCGAGGGGTGTCAATTTCAACTGGTACCCTCCCAAACAGGCACTATTTATTTTATTATACTGAATGTCTTAATTTTATAGCAAGTTTTACTGCTTTTATATAGAAAAGACGTGAGTTCTACGGCGAACCGTACGCGCATAATTTACGCGCATGTAGCAATTCGTTCTATCGTTGCTAAGTGTGTTGCTAACGCTGAGGGTATGGGAACGGATTGTCAACTGAGTCTAAACCAATCAGATTTCAGTATTTAACATTAAAGTATAATAAAGAAAAATGTGACAGATTTCTATGAAGAGGGATAATCCAAATTCTTATTGTTGTCTCCTAAAAACAACAAAATTTGATGCAATCATTAAAAGCTGGACATTTTTTATTTTCAATTTCTTAGTTACAAAGAGGCACATTTTAAAAAAACATTTTCTCGAGAAAAAAAATTTGAAAAACCCAGAAAATGAGGAACCTGTTAAATTCCATCGCGAATTTGTACAGAATAGATCGAACGACTATTTCCATGCAGGTGTTTGTTCGAGCCTACGTCGGACACCCTTGGGATTTTCTATTTGATCATTCGTCAATTTGTGGTTTATGTGATTTTGTTATAATTGTAAAATGAAAAACAGTAAATAAAAAGGTTACACTACTACCTCTAATGGAAAGTAACTATTGTCTACATTCCTTATTACCAGTATATCTTTGTACTATAGTAACCACAATAACTTATTACCGGTTTATCTTTGTACTATAGTAACCACAATAAGTGCATGCAGTACATTCCTTATTACCGGTATATCATTGTACTGTAGTAACCACAATAAGTGCATGCAGTACATATTACACCGGTATATCAGTGTACTATAGTAACCACGATAAGTGCAGGCAGTACAGCAGTTTTGTAAAATTTAATAGTGATAAAAATGACAGTCTTGGACTTGTTTGAAACATAGCGTCTCATTTATGGTTACGTTTCGTCTGACAAAGTTCATCGATGTTTTAGCATCGGATTCCACTTCTCGCACAGTTCTGCAGACAGATGGTCCTTTTGAAATCACATTCCTTTGAAAAAGTTAAGACTTTCCCTCTGCATTGTACATATCCCGACTTGCAGATTTTGCATCGTTGTATCCGTTGAGCCCATTTTGGCAAGCCTCCGAAAAACCCTTCCGAGAAATCGACCATCATTAGGAATAGGAAGACCAAAAGCATATACTTCTACAAATTAGATAGTTACATGTATATAAACATGAAAATGTATTTACATTTTCAACTGTCTTTGTCTGTGATAACATTACATCAATTTTAAACCCTAAAACCCAATAACTTCATAAAACATGAGTGACACAAACTGGGGTGTTTTCGGTCGAAGCGTGGTCAAATCTATCATAAAGCCCTTCGGGCTTTATTGGATTTGTCCACGCCCCGACCGAAATTATCACCTCATAATACTCAAAGAATGATTCCTTATTCCTCAAATAATATTATACAATATTCTTGCATGCTTTAAGATATATATATATATATATATATATATATATATATATATATATATATATATATATATATATATATATATGCTTTAAGATATATATATATATATATATATCAATTATCGTATCGTGTTATTTCTTGATGCTCCGTTTTTCGCAATTCAAGCAATTGCAATGACCACTAGGCACAATGTAAGCGGAAAAGCAAACCAAACAACGTATACAGCCCTCTATTCGCAGTACATGTATGTTTGCACTTACAGCCGTAATGTTTGGCAAAAGTGAATATAAGATTCTTGCTGATATATGCCAGTACGATACGTTGTTAAACTGGGAATGCGGTACGTAGAAGATGCAGAATTTCGACAACGAACGTCGATATTAAAATAAAGAAGACATTATAAGACATCAACAGCATTATTTATCAAATCAACTATTAATGAAGCTTCAAATGGTTAAAAAGATATTTAAAAAAACAGGATTTAAGGCAAACAAACATGATGCAGCAAAACTTCGTATAGATGACGGTCTTGGTTTATATTTGTGTGTGGTGATTTTGATTTTCTCAACGATACTCTATCTATTTTAAAAGCTATTCTTTTTTAAATAATTAGACGCAAAAATTATTTCTTTTAAGCACACTGAGATTTCGATGTCTAAGAAAATGCATTATGTTCAATAGATTAAACATTTCTTATAGAGTTAAATAAAATCAAATCTCAAATCTCTAGTCGGTCTCGAACGCTTTATAACAAGTTTACAACACGTAAATACGCTATCCTGCTGGTCAGTAATGTTGTAAAAGAAAATTTAGAAACTGTTATTATAGTTAATTCTGGCACATATCACCGGGAGAGGGGGTAGCGCCCCCCCCCCCTTCACACTTTTTTCGAAGCAAACATTTTTCTGCAATTTACATACAGAAAATTGAGTTATGATGGAGCCCCCCCCCCCCCAAAAAAAAACCTTTTTGGGAGGGTACATAAATTGAAGTGAAGGCTATTACCCCCTAAATTAGGATTTTTAAGTTTGGCGAATCCCATTTTTTGGTCAATATATTTCGGATTTGTATAGCCACCCATTTTTAAAAACGATGCTACGTGCATATACTACATTGTCCATGTAATAGACTAAGTATGTTTATTTTATATTTCCGTTCTGTGTATCAACAAGCTAAATCTATTGTTGATTATTTCCATCCCAGTTTATCTGTTTGCAATACTTGTAAGCTACAAATTTAGGTACGGAAGCTCAAAGGACCCATTCGAAATCCATTATATCTTAATTGACCAGTCAAATAGTAAATCAATATAAAATGTGTAAAGAGAAAACTACATCTTTTAAATTGTTTATGCTAAAATATGATCAATAAAAATGATATACACTTGTTTTTCCTCGGACTGAAATGTCACACTTTCATTGGTTTTACATGACACGTGACTGCAGGATATATCTCTATGTCCGTCTGGTGAGACTTAATATTGGGCAACATGGCCGTCATTGGCCGACACTTCGCCTACTCATCTTGAAATTTCGTATATCCTTAAAATCAGAAACCGTGTTCTGTAATTTCTTAAAATATTTATAATCTGTATCAAGTTTCTACTTCCACCACTTTTTGTATTATATCTCGACAATCATAAATATCTTTGCACTCAAACTACATCCATTCACTAGAATGGAGAAAAAGTCCAGCTTACCGGTATCGGTTTTGAAACGCCAGCTCTACCGCTTCTTTTTCAAACATAACAACAGAGATTTTAAATTGTAAAAGACATGCAAAAGTACCCCGGTTGATAATGCTAGATTATAGTGCGAGGTGTATCGAATACCTCCAAATGGTGAAAAGAAGTAAACGTTTGTTTTCGCTCCTGTGAAATTCTCAAGGTTTGAAAAGATGATGTATCGATATCAGTCTGACTAAAGCCAGCCCCTACTTATTCACTTCGAAGTGAATTAGAAGGGACTGGCTTTAGTCAAACTGTATCGATAAAGAAATCTAGGATTTTTTTTTCCTTTTATCGATTTAATTTATACTTTATTGACAGGCATGTTTATTTCAAAGGGGCATGGTCACAATTTTGGTCAAAAATTATTTTTCCGATTACAGTGGACTCCGGGTATAACGAGATGCTGGGGACATAATTTTATTTCTCGTAATAACCGATACTCGTTATATCCGAGGTTGGCATTTCCAAAGGTGACACGGGGTCGTTTTTTCTTTACATTTCAAATAACGTTATAAACAAGTAATAATGAAATAAATATTATTTATTCAAACTTTGTTCAAAAGTAACATACTTACAGCATATTCATGTCAATTGCCATGAAATAATTACATGAACTATCGTAAAGACGTGATACTTTCACTTCACGAGAGACAAAAACTGTGTGATGGACGGTTGTTATTTTTATTTTTTAATTCTTTGGTAAGTTTCAATAATGTCAATCAGCTTTTGTAAAACACTAAATTGGAATATTCGATGTCTTTTTTCTGCATGAAGAAGGTTTGTAAAATCGTTACCGCGTTAAACGCATCGTTTGTAGAAAATTCTGGAGTTTCTGGATTAACTGCCGACACAAAGATATCATCACCATCTTTTTCGATGTCTGTCTCGTCATCATTTTAAATTTTACCCCGAATTTTACTAACTTAGTATCTCTGTCGAAATACTGTATCGATAAAGAAATCTAGGATTTTTTTTCCTTTTATCGATTTAATTTATACTTTATTGACAGGCATGTTTATTTCAAAGGGGCATGGTCACAATTTTGGTCAAAAATTATTTTTCCGATTACATGTAGTAAGGCAATTTTAATAGGCAACCAGAATTTGAGTGTCATTCGTTGAGTTATAAGCGAGATACAGAGCTTGAAATTCTTGTTAACAAAGTGTTTGTTTACATTTTGAATGCTGAAGTGAAAATTCCAGGTTTAGACCTAAAATGAAAGTGTTAAAAAGATAGACAAATCAACTTGAACAAGATTTTATACTAGTATATTCAAACTATGTAAATTTTTTCAAAGTAAGTTAATTTTGGGACCAAGTCAAGGCAGTTTGAAATTTTTTTTTTTCAAAGTGCGTCGATATCGTCAATATTAACGGACTTTGAAAAAAAATCTTCAGGGTTTGGTCGAAATAACTGATACTTTTATATACAATAAATAATTGGATTTAACTTGTTTAGCTCAATGGGATGTATTTAAAAAAGAACACAATGCATTCTCAGCTAACTTAATAAACATATTAGATTTTTTATTTTTCTCATAAGCTTTTGTAGTGCCTATGCAAGAAACGAAAATTATATATATTGTATAACATATTTCAACCGACTTCAGTTGCATGTGCTTATAAACAAACATGATGTGAAAAAGGGGTATTTGAGTTACGTTTATCAACAAACATGATCTTTGAGAACATCAATGCAGGAATAAAACCCACATCTTAATGCATCTTAATGCTTATTTTAAAGTTTATAATAATCTAATGTTTGTCAATTTTTATCATGAAGTGGTTTATTTGATTAGAATTTAAAAAGAGGGATTATATTGAAACACAGATTCTTTAACATACCATTGGAGAAATTATTGTTTGGCCAGCTCATTTTTACGATATCACTGTACTTAATTTACAACAAAGCGTATTTCTTTTTCAGTTAATTCCAGGTTGCGGAATATCATTTGGTTTGGAAGGAAAGATGAGGGGTATATAGGGGACCATTTCCTGTAATCAGTTAAATGACATGAAATTGTAATAGTTTCTTATTACCTAAATTCTAGTAGCAAGGCTTAATTAAATTATATCTCAAAAAGAGATATCACAGAGTATAATATCTCAATCTTGATTTTGCTTTAATTCAACTACAACAGATCACGATTAGTTTGATACACAGTCTCTGTTTCAGCAAATTGCTCATCTACATTCTCCCAAAATGCTTTACTTTTGGCACGACAATTATCACTGGAAGGGTTGGTCTTACAAAGTAGGTAATCCCTGTTACAGATAATTTTACGTCTGAGATGTCCATTGTAAAGAGAATAAGGTAGAGAAGAACCAGAAAGGCAAGCTTTAAACTGACATAAGCATGTCTTTTTACCTGCATTTTTGGATTGTGTTTCCCATCTGTGTGATTTTTGTAAACCTGATCGTCTTGTTTCATTCATTTAATAATTCTTTTCTACTTTTAGTAAAGTTATTGGTAATCCTAGCCATTTTCTCTTTTTTTACACATTGGAAATGGTATGTTGACGAACCTTACCCCTTCCCACTCGATCTAAAAAGCTGAACACTATTCGTAAAAGGTATTTTTCTTTCATCATCGCCATCACTACAACCCGTATGTAAGCCACAGATAGGCAGGCCTTCCTTTACGTGTTACCATACAATTGTGCGAAGATACATCCTGTACTATATGTCGAAAAGGCACAATAAAAAGGCACCATTGATCTTTCTATATTTAAAAAAATTAAAAGATGTATTTCTCAATAATCCTTAGATGATATGATAATTTCAAATGATATAGATGTTTCGAAATAAAAATAGACATGATTTTGTATAAGATATTGTAGAGGAGTTGATATTCAGGTCTAATTTTATTTATATTAATTGGCCGAACAATCTCTTTTTAGTAGCTGACAATGAATAAGTTTTGTAAAGATTTCTTTATAAAATCCACTCTGATTTTCAAAATAACATTTTTTTAAAATTTATTGCCTGCAAAGTTTTCAATACCAGTTTATCTGTGTGCAATACTTGTAAGCTACCATTAGTAATATAACATTTAGGTACGGAAGCTCATAGGACCCGTTTGAAATCCATTAATATCTAAATTGACCAATCAAATAGTATATTAAATATAACAAAAATATATACAGAGGAAACTGCATCTTTTAAATTGTTAATGCTAAATATAATAAAAGTGAAAAATGTATGCATCGTTGCCTTGAACATCTATGCGATCCATACTTTAAAGGAACATGGTCACTATTTATTCAAAAATTATTTTTTTCGATTTTAAAGGGGCATGGTCACGATTTTGGTCAAATTCTATTTTTCTGTTTTTATTATTTACAATGCTTTAGGAATGCATTTCTAATGATCAACTGAAATTTGAGAGACAGGCGTTGAGTTATAAGCAAGATACAGCGCTTACAATTCTTTGTCATGTAAACAAGGCTCGTGCCTTGTTTTTGTTTACATAGGTTCAATATACCAGTAAAATATTTATTTCAAGCTAATTTGACTATGTTGTTATTTATTTTCAGCATAAATAAACAGTTTCTAACGTTTATCACATTCTTTTTAGGTCTAAAACTGGAATTTTCACGTCAACATAAAAAATGTAAATAAAAGCTTTGTTTACATAGCAAAGAATCGTAAACTACGCAACTCCCTTATAACTCAACGAATGAAACTCAAATATTAGTTGCCTATTATAAATGCCTTACAGAAGCATTGTATACATTAAAATCGGAAAAATAATTTTTGACCAAAATCGTGACCACGCCCCTTTAATGTTTACAATGCTTCAACATAATAATTATAGGCTTAGCCAACACTGTTAAACCGATATGTCAGATAACCTAGTAAAATACTAATGAACTTTCTTAGTAACCACGATGGTCGCCACACTCGGCAAACATCGGGCTAGTACTTGCATCAAATTATATGTTATCTACCAAGAAAGAGAGAAAAAAAAGAAGGCGAACGTTCCAAGTTGCAAAGAGTGTAAAGTTGCGGACTCGATTCGCACTTTAGCTTTGGCATCTTTGCGCTTCGCCGCAGCATGTTCGCACGTTTGCTTTAACAACTTCGCAACTTCGCAGTCTTGCAAATTTGCACTAAAGACGAAAGTTGGAAAGTCGAAGTGGCCCCAACGTAACCCCACTTCTTTTTACATTTAGCTTGGAGAAACTGATAAGAGATTAGTTGTTATCTTCAAGATGGTACATACAATAACTTTTATCATATATATCAGCAATGGCTCAAATAGTGTTTATATAATAGTTAGCACAATAAATGAACTTCTAATGCTTTTATATTTTATTTCAATCTCAACAGATCCCGAGCGGCTATTTAATGACCACAATTAACTTCATTGATATCAGTCGACTCTTAACACTCTGTTTCAGCGTCTTGTTCTTTTACACTTATCCCAGCACACTTCCCGAATGTCACCACAATGTGTCTTCAAATTGATACGACAGGCAATATAATCCGACTGACAACCAAATATACACGCGTCGCATACCCGTTTCTGGACCCATTTGCCAAATTTTCCAAATATTCCCTCCGAGATATCCAGTCATCAGGAAAACAGAGAGGAGAAGAAAAATGGCGACCTAAAAAAATTACGTGGTTTTCTGTTTAACATGGTGACTGCTTTCTTTTATAGTAAACATACTAAGCATGCTTTTTTACGTTTCCCTTTATCCCTTTTTAGCTGATTTATTTGCAAACTTTCAATCCCTGGTTAAAAAAGATTTTGTTTCGATTCAAACTTATTCTGAAAAAAAAAAATGCTTCAAATAAATGAGGTTATTACCAATGCACTTTACTTTGAACAGACATTTCTAGTGAGTTGAATATTCTCATTCCTTTCTCTATTTTTAATATGTCAAAATATATTTCTTAAGGAAACATCAGAAATATATTAAAACTATCATTGTAAATTTGCATTATTAATTAAAATAATATGTTTGCAAGATTATGAAATAAAATAGTGGACCCTTATTATTAGTTCATATGATTTTTGGCTCGAGTAAAAGTTCTTACTGACAATGACATTACCACAAATAGAAATTCAAATGTGTGTATTCATGTGTAAAGGAATTTCAATTAAATTCAAAGTACAGGCATATTTGAACGAGAACGATAAAAAACTGTCAATCCAAATGTGTTATAATATGGATACTTGCAGATTTTTGCATGGTGTTCGGATTTTCTTTAATAAAGAAAAATATTTTTATGTTTCACACTGCACTGAATAATGGAACAATAGATAGATAGATATATAGATAGATAGATAGATAGATAGATAGATAGATAGATAGATAGATAGATAGATAGATAGATAGATAGATAGATCAACCGACCGACCGACATACAGCAAATTTTACTTGTAAGAGAATGCGCACGTTCCTCTGACAACTGCTGATGTAATTTCAGATTCATTTATTTTTTTTAAATTTTGAAGAAGTCACGATCAACACCTGTGCTAAACATGAGCAATGGGTTTATATTTTATGATTTATTGTTACATCACAAGCAGCAATACTCTCCATATTAAAGCAAGACCTAATTTGCACCGAGTAGTCATGAAATTAGAGTAAAAATGTTATCTCTCTCCCTCCATCTCTCTCTCTCTCTCTCTCTCTCTCTCTCTCTCTCTCTCTCTCTCTCATTTACGCATTTGTTTCTGATTGGATTGACGATTGTGATTTAAAACTCTTCTTTTAGAAAAAAATGAATTTGAGTTAACAGTTATTCATTTGAACGTGCAAAATATGTTCACCTAACGTTGTACTTTGGAAACCTATTTTGAGAAATTTTGTTCTAAAATATCAAAACGGGACAAAGATATCAACGAGTTTTTTGTTTGTTTGTTTGTTTGTTTTTAATAAAAAGTTAAAATTCCTTATTATGATAAAACAATAATAATAACTAGAGCAAAGTTCATTGCAGAGCAACGAGTGAGGCTTTCGTTGATATAAAAAGTTAAAGTTAGCAGTCCCTGTTCGATGTAGGCTTCTGGAATCAATAGCTACAAGACGAGCAAAAAAAAAACACCAATCCGAATAGTTCCTGGTACGACTTAACAAAATGTGAATTATTTTAAGTACGAATAAACAAAAAACCAAATAATTTCAAGAACGAATACATACATTACATAGAAAATTCAAATAAGTTAAAGTATAAATTAACAATTTATCGAATTGTTTCTGGTACATTTGTACGAGTTAACTTTAGTTTGAACATTTTTGAACATTTTACTATTTTCTTAACCAAGACCGCGGAAATGAAATTTTTCGGGAAAATCGATTTTAAACCGTGATATCACTGCAATGCATTGTTTGATTTTAAAATAATTTAATTTTAGTTTCTGATTGGCTAAAAAAAATTATTTTATATCGTATAAAGAATGTTGCCTACGTCATAGTAAGACTAACGTCAAAAAACGTATCAATCCGCCTGACATTACGTATGAATTTTGCACAATTGGACGTCATTTTAAGGGTCAAATCTCCGTTTTTTCTACAGTTAATAGCAAAAAATTAAATTATAAGCAATGAATTCAAATATTTATTAGTTTATAAAGCGTAAACTGTCCCAAACCATTTTATATCGTATAAAACAAATAAATATTGAATAGTTGACAATTGTTTTCTCGGGGTGTCAATTTCAACTGTTACCCTCCCAAACAAGCACTATTTATTTTATTATCCTGAATGTCTTAATTTTAGAGAAAATTTTACTCCTTTATATAGAAATAACGTGAGTTTTAAGGCGAACCGTACGCTCATAATTTACGCGCATGTAACAATTCGTTGTGTTGTTAATGCTGAGGGTAATAGAACGAATTATTATATGCGTCAAAACCAATCAGATTTCAGTATTTAACATGAAAGTATAATAATTCTTTTTGTTATTATTTTGGCCGCCACAGGTTGCATGTGTTACCCTCAAGGTGAGCTAAAACATAAGATTGTAGTGTAAATAGTGTGTTTTAAATCATCAAGAATAACACCTCTAGACGGTATATAGCAGGTTAATTTTCAGATTATTTTTCATTATCGTTTTAAATTTGCCCTATGTACACCATAAAGAATAAAAGCTAATTTTGACTCTCTATACACAGACATATGAGTGAAGTAGTTGTTTCACAAGATCACATAACAAATCCTGGTTAAGCTAATATTAAAGGTATTACTAGTATTTTTGAAATTATGGTAAATAATGAAGTGAATTTTTTATTCATTAAAGTTTCATTCATCTGTTAATTGATACAGTGACGGGAACTGTAAGGTAAGTACAATGTTTGAAATTGTCCTTGCATCATAGAATACAGGTTGCTATGGTAATTTAAACATTTTATTGAATAAATTCAATAGCATTGGACAACAGGCATATCATATGTATATCCTCTCCTTGTGTAATAGGTTGCTATGGTTATGGTTATATCAAAATTACCAAGAGGCATCATGATGACAATTGCTCGATAGACGGTTATTTCTGTCCCAAAACATCGCCAAGAGTGCGTTTGATTGAACAGCACGAGTACCTCGAGTTGTCAAAACACATGTTTTTTACGACACTAGTGTTGAACCTGTGTTACAAATGTTTACTTCTGCTTTAAGTGAGAGCACAGGATTTCAAGATGAGCAATTGTGAATTTGCTTGTGCAAAAATGAATTCAGATATTATAAATCTAATACATCACTCACAGAGTAGGAATTTCTAAAACTTTCACATAACTAATTTTTTATTCAGATTACAAGTAAAGTTAGAGATAAACAGAAAAAAAGATTAAGTATCAGATATAACACTGGATTTATATTAATTTTAAAAAACGCGACCTTGATTTTTTTTTTAGTTTTCTTTCATTGAGATGCCTATTTCAATTAAAAATAATTTTCAGATCGGGGTAGGGAGTGTATCTTAATAGTTCTGAATGAAAGGAAAATTACAACAGGATGAATGTGGGTTTTTTTTCTTCAAACGTTTAATGGTAAGTGCTCTACAAATAAAAAAAACTTATGAACATTTTAGATCATAATCTAAGACAGCTAGCCTTGGATAAGCTGATAGGAGAAAGTAATACGCCATTTTAACACCAGAGCAACACTTGTCCTTTTATTAACATTCATCGGGTCAAGCCACCGTGCATGCACTAGCATAATCCTAGAGCTACTAGAGTCAATTCAATCAAATGCGCTCCAAGTGTGATGGCACAAGGAGACCCGAGTCAAGGGCAATAACTCTTTAGAAAAAGATTGTTTGACCATGTGTGGAGTTTAACTCGATTTAATAGAAATTAAATATACTAAAAACGTATCTGTTTATTTTATAGTCGTAAGTAGACTCAAGAAGTGACGGGGGTCTAGATACCCAAACATGAATTTTCAATTAAGTTTCTTTTGAGTAATATGTTAAAGATGAAAATAAACTAAAAATTAAACATGTGTCCAAACCCCTGCTAATGATGTAATGATGAAGGATGGTTGAAATGTTCCTCCTTCATTATCATGAAAAGCTCAAGGAGTTATCTTTTTTCAGCTGATGTTGTTGATGATTGTTATTAACGTCTAGAGTATAGATGTTTCTAGATTTTACTTTTTGAAAAGACTTTGAGTATTTAAAAATTTAAGCTCTTTGAATCAAAAATTAAATCAAGTCTACGTACGTTGATGATAAGGGTAAGGTAATGTTCCGTTCAGTTACAACACAGTTGCAATGTTAAATACGAGTTATGTTAAGCTCTACATATGTAGGGGTAAACTTGCAACCGACAGAAAGGATATGCGATCATTCTAAATTACATTCAAACTCTGAATTAACGAAAATTAGTAAATACTTCAAGTGGTGGTTCTGGAAGTGTATCATACGGGTCGTTCGTTCTTTGTAAGCTAGTATATTATTTTCGTAAAATGTAACACCACCATTTTTTTAAATGCTAAACTTGTATACAACTGATGTGTGAAGTTTTAATTTTGTTAGAATGTATTTCATTTCCCATTTTTAAAGAGAAATATATATAATCATCACAGTGAAACAAATTATTTCATGCTAAAATATGTATACCAATGATGTGTGTAGTTTCATTTTATATTTATATTATCACTACAGATCTAGAGTAAGGTAGCGTCCAAACTTTAACACCTAGACAATGTATTGGACGTTTTTCTCATAAAACCTTCTATATACTTCAAAACTTAATTTTTCTGCTTTTCTTCTGTATGAATATTGACATTTATCCACATTACATTTACTTTTTTTTAAATGTTAATTTTAGTATGATTTTAATTCTTTTTTTAAACACAAAAATTACCACATAAAATTTATATAACTCGCTAACGCGAATTTTTTTCTGAAATGTATCTTCCTTAATATCCCGCATGAATCACCAAAGAAAACATTTTTATGTTTAAATGATAGATAGCATGGTGAATATGAAGTATATATAACGTAAAATAGTCAATACATATACATTTTTTATGAAAATTAAGATTTTCAAAAATCTAATTCAACAAATATGAAGGAAAGACTCTGTCGGAGTCGAATTTGTGATCTGCAATTCACAAGCCCGATACTTGGAGCTATGATGCAATTGAAGCAAACAATTTAACAAAACATCTAAATCGCCATCTTGTGACTGTCTTAAAAAGTGTAAGTATTTATGTAATTGCGAGTATCTTCATTTTAACAGCAATGACTTAATCATTAGCTACAAGGAATGAATTTACAATTTATTCTTTCATATTTTATTTCAAATCTCAATGGATGACGAGTAGTTTGACAACATCCCCATATTAATGACTACAATAAGCCTTATGGATATGTGTCGAGTCCCACAATCTTTGTTTTAGTCCTTTTTTTAGCATCCACACTTCTGTTTGCACTCTTTCCTCTTGAAACCACAGTTATTGTTGAAAGGGTTGGCTTTGCACTTTAAATACTTCCACTGACATTTAGCTCTACATTTTCGACAATTAAACCATTTCTTTATAAAACCCTCTGAGACGTCCACTGTCATCAGAAGAACAGAGAGGATAAGTAAAACGGCAACCTTCAAAACAAACAAGACATAGTTACTTAGCGTTGTCTATCTAAACCTGCATTGAAGACATTATTTCGTTTCATAATTTTTTAAACATATTCGGCTTAATTTTTTCCTCTTGTTTTTTTTTCTTTCTTAAAAATATTATTGAAAATAAGTTTTACATTATTGAGGAATTATGTGACGAATCTACCCCCTCCCCTTTTTGTTGATCTGCAAAAAGATATTTTTTATATGAAGAAATTACTTCATAAAACACTGATTTCATGTTGCAGTCTTTTTCTATTCCACAAAAATTATTTAGCCCTATTGATAATAAAATTACTTAACAATGTTTATCTACAATGTAAATTTCACAACCACTGGAAAAAATGGTATGTTTAATTCAAAGTATATGTACATACCCATTTTATAAAGCAATTTACATACATACAGTTAAACAACAATGTCTATAATACATATACTTACCAATTTCTGCATAGTGTATATTTGTCTCTTTTCGGTTTTCCTTTAAGAAAAATGTTGCTAAATAAAAATATCTCTAACAGCTATGAAGATAGATAGATAGATAGATAGATAGATAGATAGATAGATAGATAGATAGATAGATAGATAGAAATGTTTACCTTGCTAGAGAATGTGTGCGTTCCTCTGGACACTGCAGGTATGATTTCTTTGACAGTTTTCAGATACATTTATACAAAATTTGACATAACATGTTTGTTTTTTAATAAATCACAATCAGCAGCACTTGTGCTTGCTCTAAGCAGTATGTTGAATTTAATTAATGTAGTGTAGTTAATTGTAACATCGAACATTAATAAATGCCTGTCACTTAAATGCGTGTATGAATTGCACCGAGTATTTATGTAATTTAAGAAAAAATTCTGTTTCCCATCTCTCTCTCTCTCCTCTCCGAATATATATATAAATATATATATATATATATATATATATATATATATATATATATATATATATATATATATATATATATGCTTTATGTATATCTATATCATTCACTATGGGCAGGTATATGTCAATTTGAGAGTTATTGCAAAGTTTGTGCTTATTATATGTATATATCTATGCAATGTGTATCGTCCCGATCCTCTCAGATTGTCGTTTAACTGTATTCCACCTGTATCTCAAACGACCGTGTAGTGAGCGACCAGCGCGCTAGGTTCCCTTCGTCATCGAAAGCAAGATTTTTGTCTTGCCTAGATGGCGTAGTGGTTAGCGCGGTGGCCGCTCACTGCTAGGAGAATGGGTTCCAGAGGTCGTGAGTTCAAGCCCTGGCCGGGGCGGAGGTGGAGCTCCAATAAGGTGAATTTCTCTGTGCTTTATATATATATATATATATATAAATATTTCTAAAATAAAAAATAATAGAAAGCCGATTCAGCAGCACTTGTGCTTACTCTGAGCAGTATGTTGAATTTAATTAATGTAGTGTAGGTAATTGTAACATCGAACATTAATAAATGCCTGTCACTTAAATGCGTGTATGAATTGCACCGAGTATTATAAAAATTGCTGTTTAACTGTATGTATGTAAATTGCTTTATAAAATGGGTATGTACATATACTTTGAATTAAACATACCATTTTTTTTCCAGTGGTTGTGAAATTTACATTGTAGATAAACAATGTGAAGTAATTTTATTATTAATAGGGCTAAATGATTTTTGTGAAAAAGAAAAAGACTGCAACATGAAATCAGTGTTTTGAATTCAGAACAAGCACAAGTGTTGCTGAATCGGCTTTCTATTATTTTTTATTATTTATTACTTGTGTGGATAAACTTAACTCATTTTGGATTATATATATATATATATATATATATATATATATATATATATATATATATATATATATATATATATATATATATATATCTGTTTACACTTATCGACAATCATAAACCATTTTTTTATTCAGTCTATCACTGTCTTAACCCAAATATTCGAATTATTTCGTGAAAAAAACTGACTGGATCAACTGTATCAAAACACTGTTTCAGATCGATCAATATTCGATAAGAGAAAGGGAAGTGTTACCGTCAAAGTCTTTACATATTCCACCTTAATATACATGTATCGTTAACAGATTTAAAATATGACGATACTTGTAACTCTGGACTGAATTTCATAGTTATCACACCGTAATTTCACATATCGATGCAAGTATTTGATTGCAATACTTATATTCAAATAAAGATGTAAATTGAAAGCATGAAATATAGAATGTTATTTCAAATGATTTTTATTTCAAGTGACATATACGATGAGACACACCATATATACAACTGCCAGGGGAAAATGGTCCGTTTTTTTTATAGCAGAAGTTTATTGTTTAGGGTTGTAATAATTTGAGTGATCAATGACACTATAACTTTTGTTATAAATATAGGTCATAAGTTGAAGCAGTAAGTTTTGATATTTTTTTCTCTCTTTCTTGACAACATAATATTGTTTTGTTTTCTACAAATCTCGGGCTTCTGTCGTCAGTATCTAAATTGAAAATATATTTTCAAAATATATTTCTATCTAGAAAGGAAAAGGATGTTGTAAGTTTTGTAAGATTCAATATCAGAATAGACTGTAGTGTGACCCCCACCCGCAATTTAACCCTTATGATTAATATTAAATAATAAAGCTGACAGTAATAGAGTTAATTTTGGTTGTGGTTTAGGTAAATATATACTTACAAGTGTAGGAACACACGTACACACAGTATATACACACAGAATAAAAAGCTAACAACTTATCTCAACAACTAAATGCATAAAACTGTGATCCTTATATTTAAACTTAATATTAAGTTATACATAAATAAACATGCCCCGTGCATGAATAATGTTTTATATCCACAAATTTTCTCCGGTGTACGAAAAATTAATCTGGCATTAGAAGCTTGTTTTTGATGTAGAATTTGATATAATTACAATTCAATAGGAAAAACAAACTCATCGATTGTGTAAATGTCATTTATTAACAATATGTAAATGACTAGAAGACACTACAATTGTATAAAACATAAAATTACATAATATTTAAATTGGCTGGGCTTAATTACAAATTATACTTAAACTACAACTTGACTAGTTTAAGTTTAAAAAAGAAAGTGACAAATCACATGACAAAAAATAACCCAGCCAATAATACAAATGTATAAAAAACTAAAAAAACTAAAAAACACTAAACATAGCAAAAAGGTTATTCATAAGGTTAAAGGATATATATTTGCTCAAGAGTCTTTCATGTTTCACTGACTTTTTACACAATTTAAAAAATTATTTTGAATTTTTAAAGTACATCATGAGAGCATTATGAAAATAGTATCTTAATCAGTACTTTAGATAATGTTCTTTTTTTTTTAACACTGTGCCGAATAATAATGACATTACCGAGGTGGCATTTGTGCACTCGGTTAAGGTGCAGGTTCCTATAAATTCATATAAACCACATCAAATGCCATTTTTTGGAGTATACCTACTTTTATTTTTAATATTTTATTCCTGACAGGTGATACATTAATTTATAAACCATCCCATGGGAAAAATAATTCCTCTAGGATAAATATTTCTCTAATTAGTGCTTTTGAAATTCATGATCGATTTTTTGATAACCCTAGAGGAATGTATTTTCTAAAAAAACAAAACAAACAATAAACAAGTAGTTCCCACTAGAATTCAAATCAGACAGGTAGTTGTCATATAGGATATTAAATTTCAGATTTTGATAATTTATGAGTTTTGTTCTAATCTATCGGAATTAAAATTCCAGGAAGAATTTCTTTCATTCCGGTAAAAAATTGAAAAATCCTATACGAATGGTGTCAATTCCATGAGAAAAATATTTTCCTGTAGAATTTTATTTCTTAAAAGTTAAAATATTTGATTTCCAAATGCACGTTAGACGGTGCAAAAAATGCCATTGACATTATCTGGCACATTATTCTTAATTGCTTTTTTCTTTTTTTTATTAGAACATATTCTTAAAAATAAAATATACGACCAAAGAGAGGCGTTATTTGTCGTCAAACTAACAAACGCCTCAATCTAATTTCACTATTAGACCTTAAATATAACATTTTATTGGTAACATACAATTATTAGGACGCACAAAAAACCCAACCCAAGCACTTCAATTTCTTGTTAAACTACAAAGGAAATTGTGATACTGTAAAATATTTTTTTCATAAAAGAATACGTCTGTTTCGTAATACTTTGTCGGTGTTGATCATGCGGCAGAAAACGCAAGTGTTTTAGGTCACACCTTAAATTAGCATACAATTGGGTTAGTTAAAAACTATTTTTACAATTTTGAAATATGGACTCTTACCTTTTTTGCTCAACTCTGCTGAAAGTTCAAGTGAGCTTTTCTGATCACTTTTTGCCCGGTGTCTGTTTGTAAACTGTTTACATTTTTATCTTCAACGAGGCTAATATTAACCAAACGACATTTTTGTGTGCAGGGATTCAAGTTTGTGAATATGAATGGTAATGATAATATGATAATAAATAATAAATGAAAAATTGTTGACTTAAAAAAAAATATTTTCAAATATATTTGGCAAGACACGCTGAAACTTGTGTGAAAGCATCAAGCTTTGTTATGGTAGGGTTGGTTACAGTACAGGTTGAATTTTACATAGGAATAACTAGAGACATTCTTTAAGAAAATTCCTATTAAAACCGTTTGGATAGAAAAACCTAAATTTATAAATGCATGAGTGGTAGCATTTTCGGTTAGTGCAGATTTCAGTTTCTTTAAATCATGATCCCCAGAATAACCGTGAGGCCGAAACTTTACATTGGAACAAATAGAGGAAAATCTTTATGAAATTTTCTTCTCAACACTGAGACTACAAAAGAGGATTCATTTTTGTCATTCAGAATATGTGAAAAATTGAAATATCCGTTTAAACAACATGTATTCTACTAAGTTGTTGAGATGTATTTGATATCAAACTGATATGGCTAATGTGGCTTCCGGGCCTCTTGTTTCTTAAAGTGATTAGTCTGTCAATGTTCTTCCGGTCAAATAACATTGAATTCTTTAATAAATAAAGTTCATCCTTTGAAACAATATTGTAAGGAAAATATTTGTTATAAAATATTTTGTTATATGTATATAGGTATATGTTTCCAAATTATATTCATGCTTTTAACTCTACGCCAAGTAAACCCTGAATGGATAATAAAACCTGTCAATGTGAAATGTATCATTTTTAAGCTTTATTGTTGTTTTTTTATATTGCTCATGCTGTTTACCTATCAAATATCAGGATTTGCTTTAAAAAATCAAGAAAACGTATCAAAAATTAGATATTGAGCTTACTAGTATAAGTGCAACCATGGCTGAAACTCAAATCTTAGAAAAAGTATGTACTTTTTAACAGCGCTTTTAATGTCAAATTTTATGTAAATGTTCGTGAAACGTATGCGAATAATCAGATCAGTTCGGATGTTATCGAAACACAACATTTTAACTGCACTGTAGGCAACTAGGTGTCCGCCTTGCTTGAGATGCGTATTTCCACTTGATCTTTAACAAAAACAATATACGTCGCTGGAATAAAGGTGACGTGCCAGACATCGTAGCGTACTCAGGCATATGAGTGAAGTAGTTGTTGTTTTACAAGATTACATTAAAAAATGTAAGAAATATGGAAAGTATTATTTTTTTATTATGATAAAATATGAAGTGATTTTTTTCATTTATTGAAGTTTCAATAATCTGTTTATAGAAACAATTATGGGAACTGTAAGGTTTGAAAGAACGATTGAAATAAGGATATGTATTAAACAGTGCTAGGATTGAATGCAGTTACAAAATAATGATGATTATACTCAACTGTTAATCAACTACTATGTAAAGTATTGTGCGGTGACTTTTCATTATATTTGCACCCCCCATAAGTCTTGTTTATCGAAAAAAATTATCCCTGTGTTTGAAATATTAAAAAAAAACATAGAAATCATCACCAAATATAAGTTTGTTTACAGACAAAACTTAAAAGAAAATTGGTGTGCATTATAATAAGGAATCAAATTCGTAGTTTAATATATGCATTTGCTATTCTTTATCAAAATGGATATTCCTGCGGATGATGTCAACTAATTTATTACTAGTAGGCAAATATAATTTTTGATAAAACAGCTTGCGTTTTGAAATTTCCCTGCCATCATAATAAGCATTTTTAAAAAAAAATATATTGTTAATACTTTATTACTGATACACTAAGTACAAACTAATGTTTGTCATCTGTGCAATGTTCGATGATTTTTTATTAAGATTAAACATGTCTATGTTAAGTATTTAGCAAAAATACAGAAATGGCAGATACTCTTAAATAATAGTCACGCAGGCATACAGGTGACATTATTTCCCATTAGTTAAAACTTAATTATTTAAAAAAAAACATTAGATGAGATTTGGTTAAATTACATTTATTGTGTACTTTTCGTTATCAAAACGTTCACAACAATTCAGAACCTCGCATGCAGATAATATACGGGTGCACTCCTAAAATGTATTGTTATGTTTTGCAAATGCAGCAAAACAACAAAGAACTATCTGTTCATTATGAAAATGCATAGTTTTTGATATGCATTTTTTTGTGCATAAGAGTGGAAAAGCATAAACCTAAAAATCATGAAGATATTTATCAACTGTTACTGGAAGCAAATTCTCTTTTCTTTTTTGAGTTATTGAATTAACCGGTATCTTTAATATTGTAAATAATTAAGTCTACACTAATTTTTAATTTGTCTAAACTATTTTTAAATATATCTCTGTGTTGATAAAGGCAATTTACTAAAACATATTAGGTATCCATTCAAAAAATCAGCAAAATATGCAGATTTTTCTTGCGGCATTCTGATTTTACCATTTAGTGCTAAGTCACTCACTTTTGTGATAAAGGGAATTAATACATTTTATTTTGGCCAAAGTATTCTTATTTTCAAATCTGGATTTATAGTCAAAACTTCGCATTGAGGCAATGCAGGTATTACAAGATGCATTTTCAAATAGGTATGGGCATTGTCATTTACTCATGCAGCGCTATTTCATTAGACCAAATGAATGCCTGCATTAAACGAAGACTTAAGAGTCGCTCAATGCAGGCATTGGACCATTGTAGAGTCGCTCGACACCTGCATTAAACGACTGGAGTCACTCACTCAATGCCTGCATTGAGCGACTGGAAGGCTATCGAATGCAGGCATTGGTCCACTGTGAAGTCTTCCAATGCATAAAATGGCCGACAATGAAGTCAAACAATGCAGGCATTGACCCACTATGAAGTCATCCAATGCAGGCCTTGGCCCACTATGAAGTCAACCAATGCAAGCATTGGCCCTTTATGAAGTCATCCAATGCATGCATTGGACGACTGTGATGTCATCCAATGCAGGCATTGCGGTCAATAGTGGATATTAAGTTTTCTTTAATGAGTAGTAGCAGAAAATGATCATATCTGTTTATTTGATGTATACTAAGTTTGAATACCTATGTTTGGACACTGATTTTATTTATTTTCGTCAACCCCCTTCATCAATCAAATTAGATCATAATGTTTGACATAACTCAAAGGCTGATATTGAAGATATTTTTTATTCATTATTACTCAGCATGCTGATTATCCTCCTTTTAGCAGCGGTTAAATTTTCTCTATCGTGTGTACCTAAAATAAAAGATGCACATGTATAGTTTAAATGAAGGCTTTCATCTTTAGTAAAACTATAGAACACATATCTTCATTTCAACATACTTGACACATTTATATCCTCTTTAATTATATCCAGTTTGATACATAAATTATCTTTGCTCAGATAAACATATTCTCAATCATCATGAAATTCTATGGTTGCTTTTTTCTCAATCGCAAAAAATTACAGACTCAATCTCTTTGCAACACAATGTAGATACTTATTTAATACGTATAAAAATATCTTAATTTTTCTTACCCATATGATTGTTTAACGGACGTTTAGAGGCATCATATATCATCAAGCTTAGAACTGATCTTCAGCACTGCATGCATTGCCCCAGCTCTGCTTTACTCGGTGACCGTAGCTGTATCTCATTCCAATAAACGAAAAAAATAATTCAAGTGATTAAATTCGTCATTACAATAATAACGAAAACGTCGTTCTAACCGACATCGTCCTTTCCGTATCATTTAAAAATATTTCGCGGATTTTTCTGACATCTAAAACTATGACGTAATAAAACTTAATAATTCACGTTCATGTGTTCGCATCAGTTATTTTGAGAAAACTGAAGATGAAGAAAAAGAAGATATTTTTATGCAAAAAATGAAGCCAAAATGCAGTTTGCCAGAATTACATACGTGAGTCGTATCTTTCAACTGGATCCAGCCCCGCCGTCACCTAAATTTTAAAATCACTCAACTTAGTCCTCAACTCAAATCCATAAAGGAAAAGTGCATGCATTTGAGATAAAAACTCAGACTTGAGACTGAGTATTGACTTGAGGAAAGTTGGTGACGGCGGGGCCCGGAGTTCAAACGTCTGGATGTACCGAACACAGAAGAGCTGCGTGAAAAGCACATGCCGCGTTCATGGATTGTGATCCCGAACTCATCAAAATGATCTTTGTAAGTACGGATAGTTAATCTAATCAGTGTTGGCATATTTAGAAATTGGTTTAATGTAATATATCGTAGACTAGTATAAAGTTATGGCAGTAAATAATAATAATAATAGGGGCTGTTCGAATTAATTTGAACGGACCTTACGCTGAACCTTATACGAATCATATTACAGCATAGAATTTACAAGATAAACATTTGTTTGATATTGATGTACATAATACTGTTCTTCAACATAAATAACTTTAATCTTGATTCCTCTTTAAATATCTCTTAATCTTAGTGTTTACAAGTTTCAAACGGTGATTAATCCTTCTTTTGCAATTTGATATACCTCATTTATGTATTTTGACCTAATACTCTTAAGTAGAAAAAATCGTCACAGTTAATGACACAGATGTGAACGTCGACCGACGCAGGACAGAATGTTCAGAAAAACTTCACTAGGTTAACATTAAAAAAAAATTTTTAGAAGTTTGTAAAGTAGATCGTCGTATTTATAACGTGTTATATATCTGTTTACAAGGTTGTAGTATGTAGTATTCAACCGATTTTGAGTCTTAAAAGTAAGATATGTTTTGAACGTTGAACAAAAATTGATCGTTTGCATTATATAAATAACCAGGATTTAGTTCTTACAGTATTGCATCATATTCTATTATCTTAAAAAAAATCTTGTTTCACGTATATACACGTAAATGTTACTGTCCTATTTTAGTAATCTACTTTAATTATCCTAAGTAGCAAGTTGTAGATGGCTCAATTGTATACTGTTCAATTCATTTGAACAGAAAATAAAATCTAGTTCATGCATATTTGTCTTTTGTTTCTCAACAGATCTGATCAAGTAAGATTCACAGCTACATTTCTGAAAACATTTTGTTAGATCAATATTTGTTAAGTTTAAAAAAAACACGTTTCAGCACAATCTGTTACAGATTCCCAAACACTCATTTTTCGTGGAACCACAATCCTTCCGTAGCCCCACAAATGAATCTGATTGACAAAGAACGTAATTTTTGTGACACCGATACTTGCAGTATGTACATAAAGTCCGTCGATTGGGAGAACCGTCTGAGGTATATCCCCTGTCATCAGGAAAACGGAGACCAGAAGCAGAACGGCAACCATCTACAAAAACGAGACACACATTATGAAGATGGCCCTACACACTGCTTTATTTTTAGTGCCAAACTCTCAAATTACCCCAGTCAAAGCCCTTTGTGACAGAGATGGGACAGGAGACAGTGAGGCTGTGTATGGAGGAATGGATTCAAAGTCGTCGTCCTACTATCCCTCTTTAAATTCACATCGAGTTTTCAACCCATTTTTTTTTTTGCATTTTGGAGCGGTTAGCGTTTACTCTTAATGCAACACTTTATGTCATATAACCAAAAACAAGAGGCCCATGGGGCCACATCGCTCACCTGAGCAACAATGACTTTAAATGGGTGTTCAAAAGAAAGTGTGTCATATGGCCCCTCGGTAGAATAACGAGAAATAAATATTGTAAAGTATTCGAATTTTACACTTTTAGCTCACCTGAGCTGAAAGCTCAAGTGAGCTATTCTAATTACATTTTGTCTGTCATTCGTCTGTCCGTCTGTCCGTCCGTCTGTCTGTCTGTCTGTAAACTTTTCACATTTTCAACATCTTCTCAAGAACCACTTGGCCAATTTCAACCAAACTTGGTACAAAGCATCCTTAGCCAAAGGAGATTCAAAGTTGTGAAAATTAAGGACCAAGCCCTCTTACAAGGGGAGATAATTAGGAATAAATGAAAAATTTTGAGAAATTTTCAAAAATCTTCTTCTCAAGAACCATTTGGCCAGGAAAGCTGAAACTTGTGTGGAAGCATCCTCAGGTAGTGTAGAATCAAAGTTGTGAAAATCATGGCTCCCGTGGGTTGGATGGGGCCACAATGGGGGGTCGACTTTTTACATAGGAATATATAGAGTAAATCTTTAAAAATCTTCTTCCCAAAAACCGTTAGGCCAGGAAAGCTGAATCTTATGTGGAAGCATCCTCAGGTAGTGTAGATTGAAAGTTGTGAAAATCATGACCCCCGGGGGTAGGGTGGGGCCATAATGGGGGGTCGACTTTTTACATAGGAATATATAGGGTAAATCTTTAAAAATCTTCTTCTCAAGAACCATTTGGCCAGAAAAGCTGAAACTTATGTGGAAGCATCCTCAGGTAGTGTAAAATCAAAGTTAAGAAAATCATGACCCCAGAGTGTAGGATGGGGCCAAAATGGAGGTCAACTTTTAACATAGGAATATATAGAGCAAATCATTAAAATTCTTCTTCTCAGAAACCGTTAGGCCAGGAAAGCTGAAACCTATGTGGAAGCATCCTCAGGTAATTTAGATTTAAAGTTGTGAAAATCATGACCTCCGAGGGTAGGGTGGGGCCATAATGGGGGGTCGAATTTTTACATAGGAATATATAGAGTACATCTTTAAAAATCTTCTTCTCAAGAATCATTTGGCCAGGAAAGCTGAAACTTATGTGGAAGCATCCTCAGGTAGTGTAGATTGAAAGTTGTGAAAATCATGACCCTCGGAGGGTAGAGTAGGGCCACAATTGGGGATCGAATTTCTACATAGGAATATATAGAGTAAATCTTTAAAAATCGTCCTCTCAGAAACTAATAAGCCGGGAAAGCTGAAACTTGTTTGGAAGCATCCTCAGGTAGTGTAGATTCAAAGTTGTAAAAATCATGATTCCTAGGCGTAGAGTTGGGCCACAATGAGGGTGGAATTTTTACATAGGAATATTAAGAGTTAATCTTTAAAAATCTTCTTCTTAGAAACCAGTTGACCAGGAAAGCTGAAACTTGTGTGGAAACATCCCGAGGTAGTGAAGATTCAAAGTTGTAAAAATCATGTGCCCCGGGGGTAGGATGGGGCCACAATGGGGGGAGGTCAACTTTTTACATAGGAATATATAGAGTAAATCTTTAAAAATCTTCTTCTCAGAAACTAATTAGCCAGGAAAGCTGAAACTCTTGTGGAAGCATTTTCATGTAGTGTATATTTAAAGTTGTGAAAATCATTACCCCCAGGGAGAGAGTAGGGCCACAATTGGGGATCGAATTTCTACATAGGAATAAATAGAGTAAATCTTTAAAAATCGTCTTCTCAGAAACTAATAAGCCAGGAAAGCTGAAACTTGTTTGGAAGCATCCTCAGGTAGTGTAGATTCAAAGTTGTAAAAATCATGATTCCTGGGCGTAGAGTTGGGCCACAATGGGGGTGGAATTTTTACATAGGAATATTAAGAGTAAATCTTTAAAAATCTTCTTCTCAGAAACCAATCAGCCAGGTGATTATTTAATCCTGTTTAGATTTTGGCTTCTGCATGATTCCTGGACGATTGGGTCTAACAAGGGGTTCAGAGTCTGATGTAGGTTTATATCCCATTTATAAACAATTGTTTAGGATCTTTTTGAGAGCTGCAATGCTCAACATTTGATATGACTATAAAATCATCCTGTTAGAAAAGGGACTAATGATAATAAACATAAGAATATCCAGTGGAAAAAATTGATTTTTATTTATACGAGATCTACATGTATTATACTACATTGTCCAGATAGTTTGTATTATGACTCCATTAAGCTGATTTTATCATACCTATTGTTCCTCAGGTGAGCGATGTGGCCCATGGGTCTCTTGTTTTGCATACACGTAATCTTTGACATTGTACCTTTATGGAATACTATTTTTTACCGAGAATAAGAAAATCCTACGCAAGATATAAAACTAAACATTTGGTAGGGGTACACTGTTAACTTAAATTCAATTTTCCTAAATATTTCGTTCTGACCCCCCCCCGCCCCACTTTATAAAGCGTTCAAAATATATGATAGCATACAGGTACATTTTCTTCCTCAATTACTTACTAGTTATTGTATTTTATTAAAAAGATTCCTATTGATGTGAAGAAGAAAATTGTACCTCAATGCGCTCAATTCCTCAAATTAAAAACATTTAAATATTTTTAAAATTTGTTTTCCCCATTTTAATAAAACGAATGTTGTTTGCCTGGCGTAAACTCGCGTGACTTTCATAACCTTACTCACACTTGATTGTTGAATACACTTGAATGAAAAATGTTGTCACGTGATATGTTAAAGAACTATAAAAATCAATGTATTCACAGGCATATCACTCTATTTTACTTAGGCCCACCCATTATTTTCATCTTTGTTCAAAAATAAAAAAATGGCTTCAAACCAGGATAATTTTTCGTGTATGAAAACTATCAAAATTGATGTAGATTTTTATATTATTCATTGTTTAAAGAGGGGTCCCCAGAGAGTAGTTACAGCATATCATCCATTAGTTTTTTGTACAAGTATTAAACGTTTAGCAAGACATTTCTAATGATCAACCAAAATTTCAGCGTCAATCGTAGAATTATAAGCAAGATACAGAGCTTACAATTATGCTATGTTTGAGTCATATTTTGTTCACATGAATTTATTACATTTAGCTTAATATTTTTAACTTTGTATTTCCTATTCAGCATTTAAAATGGAAACAAAAAAAAATGGCCTCAGATCTGTGTACAAACATAGAATTGTGAGCAAAGCTCTGTATCTTGCTTATGATTCGAAGTTTAACACTCAAATATGGTTAGTAAATAGAAATTGTAAACTATTAAACATATTAAAGAAACATGCACTATAACAAAAAAAGAGCACAATTTATTTTTCAAAAATGAATCATATGTATACCTACATATTTCCGTCAGCGAGATTAAACTCTATTTAAACTGAATAAACTCGAGAAAATGCTGAGCATCTCAACAAAACACATTGCATTAGTCAACCATTACGCAAAAGATCATAGTGAATTACCAATAGAATGAATTGTCAATTTTCTACACAAAATCGGCACCAATGTATTTTGCATGTTTTAAAGATTCCCTTCTAACGCGAACTGTTGCACAACAAACAAATTCATCTTTGTCAGATCGATCTGTTTTATCATACGTCATGGCTGCCCCGTTTTTGAAGTATGGAATTAAAGATGAATTATTAAGTTTAATTAGTTTTATTAAGTATTAAGTCCACAAACTTTGTCATGACAAACCCGTAAACAGGTAAAATGGCGACCCCGGTCTGCTTACCCATTTTACCAACTTGGAAATCAACAATCGTCAATAAATTCCAAAATACGCATTGTTGTCTATCAATATTTACAGCGAATACAATTATACCGGTCTGTAACATATCCTAAAAATTTCAATGACATTGATTAATTATTATCGACGTAAATTAAAAAATCTCGATTTGCCCCGGCTTTTATTTTGTCCCGGCCCGGGTTTGCCTACCCATTTTACCTTGACTCGTATAGAATACCGAACCCGAAGCTATAAACTGATTGAAACACGCCTTTCCTTTAATATTATTTTCGTAATAACTCAGATTTGAAACAGAATTAGCCCATCATTTTTGCAATTTATATTTTCCTTTCCATAAGGAATATCTATAATGCTGAATTGCGTTGAATTTGACTCAGTAGCTCTTGAGAAGAAGATTTTTAAAAATGCACCCCCCCTTTTTCTACAGTTTCGAGGTTTTCTCCGCTTTGAATGAAGATCGGTCTTTCATTTCTGCAATTTATATTTGCCTTCCCTTAAGGATGCTTTGTGCCAAATTTGGTTGAAATTGGCAAAGCAGTTTTAGAGAAGAAGTTCAAAATGTAAAAAGTTTACAGACGGACGGACGGACGGACGGACAGACGGACGACGGACAAAATGTGATCAGAATAGCTCACTTGAGCTTTCAGCTCAGGTGAGCTAAAAAGAGTTACGTTGCCGGAAGCGCTACCTATGATGAATCAATGTATTGAGATTATCAAAGCTAAAGTAGCTTGTTGTATATTTTTTTGAAGCAAGAATGACAAACTATCTATTTTGAACTAAAACAGAAATTGTTCTGTTTAGTGATGTTTTAGATAAAGTATGGTGGCATTTCTCTACGGAAGCGTATCGGGGCCTACACTTGTTATGTTATAACATACATTGTTATACTTTTTTATTGTCTTATTAACATATAAACTATTATGTCGTTTTATTTATGCAAACATTTTGCATTGCATTGAGATGATTTAACATAATTTAAATCACCTTATAGTAATTGATCAGTTATCTTGCTATATGCTATATCGACTTTACAGAATACGGAGTTAAAAATAATAATCTTAAAATGGGTTTTAGTCATATCGATAAAGAAATGTTGACATAGAACAATGAAAATGTATACATTATAGGTATATCGACATAAATATGTTTACATTTCTTGGGAACATATTGCGAAAATATTGTTATCGAATGAATTTCGCGGTGGCGGGAGTTCTGATGGTGCGTCACCTCACTCTAAATCTAGCTGTAGGATACACATGTAGAATGACATTTGTGGAATCATTGGAATTCGTGTATGCTTAATTTTTATGGATTTCGTTAATGCTTATTTTTGTCACTATGATGGCGAGTTAAGTTTTTGGAACTTGTGCCCAATCCCTTCGTAGCAATTTATTACTGGAACAATAAAATATGTTCTAATCAAATCATCTGTTTTTCTCCTTAGTGGACAAGATCATATATTGAACAACCATATGAGTGAGTCATGTTTTTGTAAAGAATCGTTTTTAGATCAGTAGTTTTCTACTACATTTATGTTGTTGAAAGTTACTTGTAAATTACATTGGTCACATCATAGATCAATACATTTTCATCCTAGTGTTACATTTTTCACAACATACAAATTTCTTATCCATACTTTTATGATCTATTTAATTTTTTTTACACACAGCTACATTGTTGACAAAAATAAGTCTGATATATATCTGTCGTGTCCCAGAATTTCTGGTTTAGCAATGATTTCTTTGACAATTCTTCCTGCAAGTCCTATTTTTGGAAAAACAATTTCGGCCACGAGCGGCTTTACAAACTTGATAACGCAGCTGACAACCAGTATTACAGAAAGGACAGTTCATCGATGATACATCTAGCTGTTTCTTGATCCATTTGCCAAATCTTCCTATAAAACCTTCTGAGACGTCCACTGTCATCAGGAAAACGGAGAGGAGAAGCAAAACGGCAACCTTAAAAGACAATGCATACTTGCATGCGATTTTTGCAACTCTACATTTACACCGCCCTTTTAAGTTTATTGTTTATAGGCACAATCCGCTAATTTTCTATAACATGTATTATTTTGCCTGCCTTTTCTTTTTCTGGGAAGTCATTAGTTATCTGATCCTAGCTCTTTCTTTGTTTTTTGAATACGTTGCTAACAAGAAAATATTTAAAATTCACGTGAGGCATATATCTTACTAAACAGTAGTTTGTTGCCAAAAATATCATTCAAAAGTTTATGACGATCTGATGGTTAATTTGTTGACCATCCATCCTCCTTAAATTGATTAAATAGAACGGTTTCAATAATGAACGCTGTCAACAAAATGTAAAGCAATGACTTTTTTAACAAAATATAAATACATGTATAAAGTTATAGATAATAGAATTTAAAAAATGCTTAAAAGATGGAAAAAAATACAATTATTAATTCACAACAGAGATAAATGGCTTCTCACAATTTCGTCTACATTAGCATCAACATTTTCGGAGATCCTGTGTCACGGCGCGGTGGGCGGCGGACGTGTTTTCGCTAGCCTCTGTCGATCTGACAATTTTTTGCCGTTAAAAGCGATTGATGCAGCCCTGGACCTTGTGTTGGTTCGTACGGGAGCGACCTTTATGTCCAGGAAGGATTTATAGTGTATATAGTGAGTGTATGTATACTTTGATGCATTTGTAAATACGTTTGTGACAACAAAGAGGCGTAATACTACCTGGTGAGCACCTACTCACTCCTACTCACTCGTGTTGTTTACACCCCAGCGGTATTCATTGTGTGTGTATATATATTATACGAATTTCTTTCTCATTAAGCGGTAAAAAAAATAATAAAATGGCACAAATGTTAAAACCAGTTTATCTAAAAAACAGTGAGCTTCCATCAGAGAATGACGAGCGTATATCCAACTTTGAGCTGCTTCAAGCTGTTTCATTGTGTGTCGAAGATGCAGTAAAATGTATTCAATTAGATCGAGATTTATGGCGAATTTACTTCAACGACGCCCCTAGCAGAAGCAAAATGTTATTGGAAGGTTTTGATTTCAAAAACCAGCATATTGCACCCTATGATTCGAATCCGTACTCTGCGGGCTTAGAGAGTCCGAAAGACCAAGCAATCAAAGTAACCATCTGTGGCGTCCCCCTGTCAGTGGACGATTCTGCAATATACGAAATGCTATCGAAACTAGGTGTTTCCCAAAAAAGTGATTTGAAATATGAAAAAATCCGAAATCCCACCAATAAAAAAATGATCAATGTCTTAAACGGCAATCGTTTCATCTACATCGATCCGCCCTCAAAGGGGCCTCTTCCCCGTTTCAGCTACTGTGCGGGTTTGAAATGCAAAATTTTCCATCGAGGTCAAGATTTCGAAAAGCCCACGTTAACATGTAGAAATTGCTGGGAAGCTGGTCACCTCTCCCGCAACTGCACTAAGGAACCCAAATGTGCCGCATGCAAAAACTCCGGCCATGAGCCGGGCGCGCAGTGCTATCCACAGTACGTATCTGGTAATCCAAAAAATGTTGAAGTATTCAACGGTGATAAAAACATCCTTTCTAATTTTTATCCCTGCCAAATTAATGTATTCGGTGAATCCTTCAGCTCTGCCGAACAATCCTATCAACTCACTAAGGCCATTCGTACCGGCAACCTTATCGCCGCTTAAAAGATCCGGGAGGCGAAAACAGCTCTGGATTGCAAAATGATAGGCAAGACCGTCTCCGAGTCTCCGCAGTGGCGTCTTGAGGCCGAATCTGTGATGGAGGAGATCATAGATGCAAAAGTGAACCAGCTTTCGGAAATGAAGAAGCTACTTTCATCATCCAGACCCAGTGTCATCTTTGCGCACTCCGTTTATGACCGATACTGGGGCTCCGGACTGGGTGCGGATAAAACTCTACATACCAATCCCGATGCCTGGCCTGGCAGAAATGTCCTGGGAAAAATTATGAAGCAGTGTGCAGAAAAATGCAGAGCTAGGCCGCGTGCGTGGTCACAACCTAGGCACCAGCGCAAGACACGTCAGAATGAGATTGAATGCTACTGAGGGTAAATGTTATCTCATATATTGACTATCCTGTCCAACGTTCTTTGTTTTTCTTACCTTCATTTTTCACTTGATATTTGTTCTTTTCTTATTTGTCCACAATGTCTAGTATAAAATGTTTATCACTAAACTGAAGAGGGTTAAACGATTTTAACAAAAGATTAATATTGTATGATTGGCTGCATGACACTGATTGCGACATTGCCCTTTTGCAGGAAACACATTTTGTATCAGATAAGGAGGCAAATTATAATGCTAGATGGTTAGGTTCTTCATATCACTGTTTTTCTAACTCTCCATATTCCAGGGGTGTCACAATATTGTTTTAAAAAGAATTCTCATTTAAGATTCTTAACCAACACAGATCTGACGACGGCCGTATACTTTTATTGAACATTATACTTGACAACACAATTATAACGCTCACTAATATATCTGCACCAAACACCGAAAAACTAAGGTCAGACTTCTTTAAAAAAGTTTGTAAATGGATTTCTCAATATAGTTTGAACGACGAAAATGTTATTCTTGCTGGGGATTTAAACTGTGATACAGCTAGCAAAAAAGATAAGAGTTCAAAATTAATACAGGATATAATTTCTAAGTTTTCTTTTATCGATCTCTGGTCAGAATTAAATCCACAGAAAAAAGGTTTTACTTGGTGTGATGGGCAAAATATAGGTAAAAGTAGAATTGACTATGTATTTTTCACTGACAACTTTTGCTATAAACCTGTAAAAATGTTCTTACGCAAACCCCCAAATGTTTCCAAGGTTAGGATGACTGATCACCTTCCTCTTATTTTTAAATGTGAAATTTCCGGCAATAAGCGCGGAAAAGGATTCTGGAAATTAAATACGTCGATTCTGAAAGAATCATCATACTGTAACGTAAATAACAATTCTTTTGACAAATTACCTGACGATATAATAAAAGCTACAAATCACAAAACTAAGTGGGAGCTCATAAAATTTAAAATAAAAGCAATAAGTATAGAGTACTGTAAAAACAGGTCCAAAAATTTTAAGAAACGAATACACGAAATAGAAAACGAAATAGAGAAAATGGAAAACCAGCACTTTACCGAGATAAATATGATACGAAAAAAAAATCTTGAAAATCAACTTGATAATCTTTATGAAATTAAGGCTAAAGGTGCACAAATTCGATCGAGAGCTAGATGGTTGGATGAATGTGAAAAAAATACAGCATACTTTTTAAGGTTCGAAAATAAACACGAGTCACACAATGTTATTAACGGAGTAAGATTTAATGACGAATTGTTTTGTAAAACCGGAGATATACTAAATCAGCTATGTAAATTTTATGAGAACTTATATTCATCACAGGGCATTTCGGATGAAAAGATAAGCGATTACTTACGAGATATTGAAATAAACACTAAGTTAAGTGACGAAGACAAAGAGTTCTTTGATAAACCTCCAACAATACAAGAATGATCTGAGGTCGTACTTGAAATGATCATGAAGAACAATAAATCTCCCGGACTTGACGGCTTGCCTGTTGAGTTCTATAAAATGTTTTGGAAACACCTGAAGCAGTATATGTTCGATGCGCTAGTAAAATCTTTTGAGGATAACGAACTAACAAATACACAGAAATGCTCTATTTTGTCTTTAATTCATAAGAAAGGTCCACTAGATGAACTTCAAAACTACCGTCCTATAAGTTTAACAAATTGTGATTACAAAATTATTGCATGTGTTTTTTCTAGACGTTTAAAAAAAATTATAGACAAATTAATCAACCCCGATCAGTCAGGATATATTAAAGGACGTTATATAGGAACCAACGCTAGACTTATATTAGATATTTTTGATTATTGGGAAAAAAGCAATGAATCAGGAATCCTCTTATTTGCTGACTTTCAGAAGGCTTTCGATTCTGTTGAATGGGAGTTTCTGCTTCAGTCAATGAGGAAATTTAATTTCGGAGACAACTTTGTTAAATGGATCAAAATTTTGTATACAAATCCATATTTCTATATAAAAAACAATGGTTGGATCTCTAGAAAATGTCAGATGTATAGAGGTATTAGACAAGGATGTCCTGTCTCAGCTATTTTATTATTATTTGTTATGGAAATTCTATCAACAAGAATCAATAATTCTGATAGTGTTAAAGGATTTAAAATAAGCAATACACAAAATGAAATTAAATGCATACAACATGCAGATGATAGTACTTTCCCTGTTAAGGATATAGAATCACTTGAACATGTTGTCAAAATTATTGAAAATTTTGGATCGGTATCAGGAACGAAGTTGAATTTATCAAAGACGGAATGTATTCCATTGGGGGTACTTAAACATACTATGGAAGGTGAAACGACTCATAAAGGTATATAAATTAATTTTGAAACAATTAAATGTCTTGGTATATATATGGGGCATAACAAAACCGAAAATAATGAAAGAAACTGGTTATGTAAACTTAAGGAATTTGAAAAAATACTTGATTTTTGGCGAAGTAGAAAATTAACTATTTTTGGAAAATGCCAGCTTATAAATTCTCTTAATCTCAAAGGTCTTGTACACGGCTACTATTTTAGAAAACCCTGAACAATCCTTCATAAAAAGTATTAATAAAATAATATTCTCCTTTATTTGGGGAAATCGGGAGCGAATCAAGCGTAAGACCTTAATTAGAAACATAAATGAAGGCGGCATTGGTATTACAGACTTTGAATCAAAACTCAAAGCTATAAAAGCTTCATGGGTCTCGAAAATTATTCAAAATAGAAGAAGTAGTCTATCTTCACTTTTAAACGCTTGTGTAGTTAAACATAATATCGATATTCCATTTTTGCTCAATTCAAGCATTACAAGATACGGAGAATTTAAATTAAACTCCCTCCCTGTGTTCTATAAAGAGGTTCTTGTAACCTTTAACGAATGCAAAGATATTTCATTAACCAATTTTGCTAATCAAAATATCTGGTTCAATAAAAACATATGTTTTAAAGGTAAATCTTTATTTTTTTCAAGTTGGACTAAAGGTGGTTTATTATTAGTAAAAGACCTTTTTAGTGAGAATGACTTTAAAACAATAAATGATATAAAAGGATGCTTGGCATCAACAAACAATTTTTTATGTGAGTACTTAATAGTTAAAAATGCAATAAAGATGCACCTTTCAAGAATAGATCTACGAACCATAAATTCCACGAATTCGCTCACCAAGTTGCATTTCTATTTTGAAGGAAAGTTAGAAGATACTTCAAATAAAAAGTCTAACTTTTTCTGTAGCATTCTTGTAAAAAAGAAATCCGAAAAACCTATTATGGAAAATATATGGTGTAAGGAATTCCAAATAGACAAGTACCATTTCAATGAAATCTACAAGAACAAGATTCGGTCATTATTTGATAAATCTGTAGCAGAATTTCATTATAAATTACTTCACAACCTGTTAACCACAAATCTGTCTGTTAGTAAATGGGATAAAAACATTAATGGGAATTGTAATAATTGCAACATACCAGAAAATATAAAACATTTGATATTTGAATGTGATTTGTTTATGCCACTTTGGCGAAACATTTCACTGATACTAAATATTGATGTTACATGGAAATTGATTGTTATTGGCTTTATTATCACCAGCAACAAATATACGTTTATCTTAGATAATACTTTGTCATTTATTGCATGTAAAATTTACAAATATAAAATGAAATGTAGAATCTTAAACGAACATGTGTCATTGGAGGGTATGCGCTGTTTTTAAAAAAATGCTCAATTGCAATTGTATCTTACTGTTAATAAATCAAAATGTATAAATTTAAACTTTAGCATTCTTGAAAAGTTATCAAATAGTATTTGATAAATGAAATATAGTAAACTTTACTATAAGTACTATGTAATGTATAGGAGGGAGACCTGCCCTTCTTTACATATATGCGGTAGGCAATTTTGGACTGTGGTTGTTGATGCTAGTCCTGCCGCATATTTGTTCTTCATATATATGTATATTTATTGCTGAAAAAAAATTATTGAACATGTGTGTACTTGAACATGTCTACTAATATATGTACAATATTGATACGATCATAATATCAATGACTGAATGACTTCCCCGAATAGTACTTTTATTTTACATTACTATTATATTATATACATGTATGTGTTTATTTATATTTGCGCCTATTTACGCTTTAAAAATACAATTATAAATTATATGAAAATAGATATTTTGTACACTATATATGGATATATGATTTATTTATACCGCTGATTGGCATTGCTGATCCAGGGGGCCCCTGGCACCCCAGGTGATGCATATCTAGAGAGCCTCTGCGGAGGTATTATCTTGCATTCAAATGTATTGTGTTTAATAAATATTTAAAAAAAAAAAAAAAAAAAAAAAGCATCAACATTTTCGATGCTGACAGTCCACGTAAGATGTTTATGATATATCAGTAACCATTCTATTCAAAGGTTTTACGACAAGAGGTTTTAGATTTTCACTTGTACATAATCGGACAACAGAAAGCACCGTACAGTGCAACTCCTGTTAATAGGAGGAAGAAAAATACCATAAGCATTTATTTACCACATTGGGTAACACAATATCACAACATTTGCAAGAATCTCATATACATATACTTCTTATTGTTAGTATGTCAACTATCTTCGTCACCTTGCACCAATTTTTATTGACGAAAAGTCACGGTTGCGTCGTTCTTCTTACAGTGATGGAGAAAGGAACGACTCTTAATCAACAGTGGTTTTCCGACGATGATCAAGTTTAAGCTCAGTTGAATTCCATCGGTCCAACTCAATGTGTCTAATAGTAACCAGTATTAGGCGAATAATACATTACCTGATTTTTTCCTTCGTTTCTATTTCAATCATTTTGAATTACAACTTTGTTTCGTGTAAAATTGACATCATTTAGCTATGAATAAGTTTCGTGTCAGATTCACATTATTCAGTTCTGCATTAGCTGGGAATGCATCCATTCATTTTGTATTTTGTTGCTGTTGTTGTTGTATATCCTTATGCATCGCTTTAATGCGTTATATAAACTTTTTTATTAAAGAATTCTTATTTTTAAAAATTCAAAAAGGCGTTATTCAATACTTGAAGAATTAGTTGAAATTTTTTTTTCATCGATGCGCTTAGCACGTTGATGAAGTTTTCTGTCAATTTTCTTTTCATAGCTATAGGTGAATAAAAAACCAATAATTTATTTCTTAGATTCTGATCAGCTAAAAAAAGTTCCATTACAAAACCTCAAAGTCTATAATGTTTAAGGCTTTTGATTTAGAGGTATAACCCATTGATTAAAAAAGTCCTCAAACAAAAGGATTTTTAAACTATTATGTACTTACAGTTTTTTGCATGATGTACTTATCTCAATTCCTATAAAAAAAGGAAAATATTCTATTATATAGAGCAATGGAATTAGTTCATGCATTAGAGAGAGAGAAAGAGAGAAAGAGAGATTTTTTTACAATGAGAGAGAGAGAGAATTCTTACACTATAAGATGATCTGCACGTTCTTCTGATCTCTGCACATGAAATTTCTGTAAATATTATTCCAGATACCAAATATATACATTCATTTGTTATTCAAAAGGCACGATCAACACATGTGCTAAAAAATGAAACTCCGTTGAATTTGATAAACGATTGTATCATCGTAAGTATTGATTTATGCATGTCATTTCAAAGCACGAAATCGCCTCAAGTAGTCATGAAACTTGAAACAAAAAAACTATCATAATCTTTCTGTCTCTGTCTCTCTCTCTCTCTGTTCCTCTCTTTTTCTTTCTGTCTATCTCTCTCTATCTCACACACACACACACACACACACACACACACACACACACACACACACACACACACACACACACACACACACACACACACACACGATGAGCAATTTCTCCATGAATAGTTTTTTTACTTCACCTCATGTAGCTGATCAGGTTATATAATAACACAATAGTTTTTTGATTTTGAGATTTATATTATCAAAAGATTAAGTGAACTGAATCGCATGGCCGTCAACTGAACTTAACAATGTGCCTGATAATAATGCTAGTGCTTAGGTAGCATTTTCTGCACCCGCTTTGGAATTTCGTAAAATCATATCCATGTTTACCAAATGATAGACCATTGGCTAGAGGGTATATAACCGCTTATGTTTTTAGTGTGTCTCACCTGACAGGTGAGATGTTTACCTTAAAATATTAATATCCTATAGGAAAATAATAATTTCCATTGGGGAGATCATTTTCTTACAAGAAATATTGAAAATCCTATAAAAATATCTAAAAACCAGACAGGAATTATCTTTCCTATACTGGCATTGTACCAGTTATGGGCTAAAATTTAACACGTTTCCTTATTTCTTGATATTTTTGGATAAAACTTGACATACTTTAAATGGCGATTTCCTTGTTTATCCATCTGTTAGATTATATCATTATTATGAACTCAAAAATTTCATTTTTGTGCTTTCTTCCACGCCCCGAATTTTCCGAGCTTTACGATTATTGTACCCGTTATCGGCTTCGCGATAATAACATAGTAAAATCCCTCTACATGTTGACTTGATACTCTGCATAATGTAATTTGAAGTATGTCCCTTTTGGGGTCAGACTAAAGGTCGTTGAAGTTATGATACATAAACAAGCACATAAAATTATTCGTTTGTTATCATACAGTAATACACAAAATCGTAGACTATTCAATACATAATATTGTGCAATCAGTCGATCAACTGCGCTACGAATCTCTCAGAATTTAACGACTTCCTTTTGTTTTTACATGTCATATGTATTGATATTATATGTCAAATCAAAGAAGGTATATAATAACGTATCACCAAGAGGTCATATTCTATTTTTAACTTATAACGCCACTTCCCCCACTGCTAAAAGTGCAAAGTGCAAAGATGTAAATCAGCGGTAAACAACGATCGTTTAAGCTCATTGTTAAATTATATTCAAGAAAGTTTTCAAGCAAACTTATATTTCTTTATTCAAAACAGACAACTGAATTAAAAAATATCGGATACTCGCGTGCTATAAACCCGAACTCTCAGTTTAGCCGATAACTGGTACAGTATCAGTAGGAAAAAAGTATTACTACAAAAATTTATTTCAGACAGATATTTTCTTTATTTAATAATCCTATCAGAATTTAAGTTCTTCTAGGAAGTTCATCTATTCTGGTAGGATATTCTAAATATTTCTTCTTCTACATTTAATTAATGTCGTAATCGGGAAAATAAAAACCGCAAAAGTCCGTAGACAATTAGGTAATTAATTATGGTCTAACAATTAATATGAAAAACGTCAGTCAGCATGCGACTCAGTGGAAGATTGTATTTGCTGACAAGGTCGTCGTATCGACCATAGAACTTACGAAAAGATAACTTTAAACGAGACTGTTGATAGTCCTGTTTTATCAACTTGTTTGTCAGTAGCTTGCCTCGTCTTAGAAACCATTCATACGAATAAAACGAATTATTATTTGCGTCTAAACCAATCAGATTTCAGTATTTAACATGAAAGTATAATAATTCTTTTTGTTATTATTTTGGCCGCCACAGGTTGCATGTGTTACTCTCAAGGTGAGGTAAACCATAAGATTGTAGTGTAAATAGTGTGTTTTAAATCATCAAGAATAGCACCTCTAGATGGTATATAGCAGGTCAATTATTCAGATTATTTTTCATTATCGTTTTGAAGTTGCCCTATGTACACCATAAAGAATTAAAGCTAATTGTGACTCTCTATAATCAGACATACGAGTGAAGTAGTTGTTGTTTCACAAGATCACATAAAAAATCCTGGTTAAGCTAATATTGAAGGTATTACTAGTATTTTTGACATTATGGTAATAATGAAGGGAATTTTTTATTCATTAAAGTTTTCATTCACCTGTTAATTGATACAGTGACGGGAACTGTAAGGTAAATACAATGTTTGAAATTGTCCTTGCATCATAGAATACAGGTTGCTATGGTAATTCAAACATATTTTATGGAATAAATTCAATAGGATTGGACAACAGGCATAGCATATGTATATCCTCTCCTTGTGTAATAGGTTGCTATGGTTATGGCTATATCAAAATCACCAAGAGGCATCATGATGACGATTGCTCGATAGACGTTTATTTCTGTCCCAAAACAGAGCGTTTGATTGAACAGCACGAGTACCTCGAGTTGTCAAAACACATGCTTTTACGACACTAGTGTTGAACCTGTGTTACAAAAGTTTACTCCTGCTTTAAGTGAGAGCACAAGGTTTCGAGATGGGGGAAAACTATGAGCAATTGTGAATTTGCTTGTGCAAAAATGAATTATGATAGTATTAATCTAATAAATTACTCACAGAGTAGGAATTTTTAAAACTTTCACATAACTAATTTTTTTATTCAGATTACAAGTAAAGTTAGAGATAAACAAAAAAAATAAATTATTAGATATAATACTGGATTTATATTAATTATAAAATGTTAAACAGGTATAACGCGACCTTGAATTTTTCTTAGTTTTCTTTCATTGAGATGCCTATTTCAATTAAAAATAATTTTCAGATCGGGGTATGGAGTGTATCTTATTAGTTCTGAATGAAACGAAAATTACAACAGGATGAATGTGGGTTTTTTTCACTATGAAGAACAAACTTTTTATTGTAAGTGCTCTACAAATAAAACAACTTATGAATATTTTAGATCATAATCTAAGACAGCTAGCCTTGGTTAAGCTGATAGGAGAAAGTAACACGCCATTTTTAACACTAGAGCAACACTTGTCCTTTTATTAACATTCATCGGGTCTAGCCTCTGTGCATGCACTAACATAATCCTAGAGCCACTAGAGTCAATTCAATCAAATGCTCTCCAAGTGTGATGGCACAAGGAGACCCGAGTCAAGGGCAATAACTCTTTAGAAAAGGTTATTTTGACCATTGTGGAGTTAAACTCGATTTAATAGAAATTAAATATTCTAAGATCGTATTTATTTATTTTATAGTCGTAAGTAGACTCAAGAAGTGACGGGGGTCTAGATACCCAAACATGAATTTTCAATTAAGTTTCTTTTGAGTAATATGTTAAAGATGAAAATTAACCAAGAATTAAACATGCGTCAAAACCCCTGCTAATGATGTTATGATGAAGGATGGTTGAAATGTTCCTCCTTCATTATCATGAAAAGCTTAAGGAGTTATCTTTTTTCAGCTGATGTTGTTGATGATTGTTATTAACGTCTAGAGTATAGATGTTTCTAGATTTTACTTTTTGAAAAGACTTTGAGTATTTAAAAATTTAAACTCTTTGAATCAAAAATTAAATCAAGTCTACGTACGTTGATGATAAGGGTAAGGTAATGTTCCGTTCAGTTACAACACAGTTGCTATGTTAAATACGAGTTATGTTAAGCTCTACATATGTAGGGGTAAACTTGCAACTGACAGAAAGGATATGCGATCATTCTAAATTACATTCAAACTCTGAATTATCGAAAATTAGTAAAGACTTCAAGCGGCGGTTCTGGAAGTGTATTATACGGGTCGTTCGCTTTTTGTAAGCTAGTATATTATTTTCGTAAAATGTAACACCACCATTTTTTAATGCTAAAATTGTATACCACTGATATGTGTAGTTTTATTTTTGTTAGAATGTATTTCATTTCCCATTTTTAAAGAGAAATATATATAATCATCAGAGTAAAACAAATTATTTCATGCTAAAATATGTATACCAATGATGTGTGGAGTTTCATTTTATATTTATATTATCACTACAGATCTATAGTAAGGTAGTGTCCAAACTTTAACACCTAGACAATGTATTGGGACGCCGCGCACGGTGTTGGTGTTAATTTCGGTAACGTAAAAAAAGTCATAAAACGTCATTTTCACTCATAACGTAATGATACATTTCATTAAACACAACATACAAATAAATTAAAAAAAAAATAAGACATTTAAATTGATTTTTTTCCACATGTAAGAGATTTTATATTTTAAAACTGTTATATAAAGATGTATTTTAAAGCAATATCTATGTTCAAAAGCATGCGATTCGCTCACAGCTTGCAATATTTATAAATGAACTTCCTCTGAAATTCGTAATGTGTCATATATTGTCAAGAATAGCACCTGATTAAAAATGATATACAAAACTCCCCCATTCCCAAGTCTGTTCTACCCTTCTATGTTTCCTTTTTTCTTTATTAATGTTAATTCGTAGTGTAGCAGTCAAAGATCCTGTTTAATTACTTCAAATACATGTTCATCGTCACATCACGTTTAACGTCATTGCGTCATTTTACACGTACTTATGCCGTCATTATCTTATTCGTAAAAATAAATTAATTCGACTCGCTAAGTTTGGATATTTGGCATTAATTTTATTTTTAAATTTTTATTCCTATTTTTTATTAATATTATCATTATTATAATATTTTTGCTACCTTTTTCACAAAACAATGAGTAGGTATTTATAATTTTCACTATAACTGTTTTTATGAAGAAGAAAAAAAGCCGCGCACATAACGTTTTAGTCCTTGCGTCATTTTACGTACCCGTGACATAATGTTGAAATCATTTTATTTCTAAAAATCAATTATCTTGATTCTCAACGCTTGTATATTTGGCATCAAAAATCAAGCACATTTCTAACTGCGATTCATTTTTGTGAATTTTTTCGCGCCACTTTTTAAAAGAAGTGTCAAAGTTACTTTCTCTTCTCATTGCTAATGTGTTTTTATGAAAGTGTGACATCATGTTGACATTTTAAAATGTCTCTATTAAGAAAATTTGCGAACACATGTGCTTCTTTTTAATGGCTATACAACCTATGAAAATGCACATTCTATAATGATTTCTATTATTATGAAATATAGCCAAGAATTTTTTTAATGGGCATGATACTTGTGATCGCCATGCTACGCATAACGTTCGACTGTAAAATATCTCTCTTGTGACACGTGTTTTGAATAAACTCCGGATTTTTTTTTATCAAAGAAAATTAAATTATAAAATATATATTCAGAAATTTTACACAGTATCCATTTCTCTCTTTTCTTATCTTTTTAAAAAACTTCAATAGATCATTGCAATTTCCTTAATCACATTTATATTTTGATAATTAACTGATCGGCCATACGTGGCCATTTTTGAGTTTTATTACCCATCTACAACTTTATTTTAAGAATTCATTGATCCGGCGTCGATTCCTGGCATTGATTACGTCGAAAACGTTATGATGTATATCTGTTACATCAGCAAAGTAATTAGTTCGCCAAACATTTTCCCCTTAAATGAAAGGTCACCGAGATATTGTAATTTACTTGAGATATGTATCTTAAAAGTGTTACCTATCTACATGCCATTTTTAGTAAAATTTTAAGTTTTTAACACCGATTTATCAAATATTAAAAAAAATTCCTACATTTTATTACATGTTTTGTTGAATTCCACACACATTCGAACAGATTGGTATATAAAATAACATATGTCCAAATTTTTGTTTTCAAAAAAATAGTCTAATACTGTACGCGCACTCTGAAATGACATTTGAAGACCAACGCCGTGCGCGACGTCTGGACGTTTTTTCATAAAACCTTCTATATTCTTCAAAACTTAACTTTTGTGCTTTTCTTCTGTATGAATATTGATATTTATCCACATGACATTTAATATTTTATATTGGATTTTAATGTAATTTTTTGTATGTGTTCAATTCTTTTTTTAAACACAAAAATTACAACATGAAATTTATATAACTGGATAACGCGAAATTTTTTCTGCAATGCATCTTCCTTAATATCCCACATGATTCACCAAAGAAAACATTTTTATGTTTAAATGATAGATAGCATAGTGAATATGAAGAATATATAACGTAAAATAGTCAATACATATACATTTTTTATGAAAATTAAGATTTTCAAAAATCTAATTCAACAAATATGAAGGAAAGACTCAGTCGGACTCGAATTTGTGATCTGCAATTCACAAACCAGATACTTGGAGCTATGATGATATTGATACAATTCAATTGAAACAAACAATTTAACAAAACATCTAAATCGCCATCTTGTGACTAAGTGTCTTAAAAAGTGTAAGTATTTATGTTATTGCGAGTATCTTCATTTTAACAGCAATGACTTAATCATTAGCTACAAGGAATGAATTTCCAATTTATTCTTTCATATTTTATTTCAAAAATCAATGGATGACGGCTAGTTTGACAACATCCCCATATTAATGACTACAATAAGCCTCATGGATATGTGTGGAGTCTTTTTTTAGCATTCACACTTCTGTTTGCATTCTTTCCTCTTGAAACCACAGTGATAGTTGAATTGGTTGTCCTTGCACTTTATATACTTCCACTGACAATTAGCTGTACATTTTTGACAATTAAACTTCTTCTTAAATTTCTTTATAAAACCCTCTGAGACGTCCACTGTTATCAGAAGAACAGAGAGGATAAGTAAAACGGTAACCTTCAAAACAAACAAGACATAGTTACTCAGCGTTGTCTATCTAACCCTGCATTGAAGAAATTAATTCGTTTCATAATTTTTTAAACATATTCGGCTTAATTTTTTCCTCTTGTTTTTTTTTTCTTTCTTAAAAATATTGTTGAAAATAAGTTGTACATTATTGAGGAATTATGTGACGAATCTACCCCCTCCCGTTTTTTGTTGATCTGCAAAAAGATATTTTTTATATGAAGAAATTACTTCATAAAACACGGATTTCATGTTGCAGTCTTTTTCTTTTTCACAAAAATCATTTAGCCCTATTAATAACAAAATTACTTCACATTGTTTATCTACAATGTAAATTTCACAACAACTGTAAAAAAATTGTATGTTTAATTCAAAGTGCATGTACATACCCATTTTATAAAGCAATTTACATACATACAGTTAAACAACAATGTCTATAATACATATACTTATCAATTTCTGCATAGTGTATATTTGTCTCTTCTCTTTTCGGTTTTCCTTTAAGAAAAATGTTGCTAAATAAAATTATCTCTACCAGTTATGAAGATAGATAGATAGATAGATAGATAGATAGATAGATAGATAGATAGATAGATAGAATGTGTGCGTTCCTCTGGACACTGCAGGTATGATTTCTCTGACAGTTTTCAGATACATTTACACAAAATTTGACATAACATGTTTGTATTTAATAACTCACAATCAGCAGCACTTGTGCTTGCTCTTAGCAGTATGTTGAATTTAATTAATGTAGTGTAGTTAATTGTAACATCGAACATTAATAAATGCCTGTCACTTAAATGCGTGTATGAATTGCATCGAGTATTTATGTAATTTAAGAAAAAATCTGTTTCCCATCTCTCTCTCTCTTTCTCTCCGAATATATATATATATATATATATATATATATATATATATATATATATATATATATATATATATATATATATTTTTTTTTTTTTTTTTTTTTTTTTTTTTTTTTTCCATTTCCATTTTTTTCCATTTTTTTAATTCAGTCTTTCACTGTCTTAACCCAAAGATTCGAATTATTTCGTGAAAAAAACTGACTGGATCAACTGTATCAAAACACTGTTTCAGATCGACCAATATTTGATAAGAGAAAGGGAAGTTGTACCGTCAGAGTCTTTGCATATTCCACCTTAATATACATGTATCATTAACAGATTTAAAATATGACGATACTTGTAACTCTGGACTGAATTTCATACTTATCACACCGTTATTGCACATATCGATGCTAATATTTGATTGCAATGCTTATATTTTAAAAAAATGTAAATTGAAGCATGAGATATAGAATTTTATTTCAAATGATTTTTATTTCAAGTGACATATACGATGAGACACACAATATATAAAACTGACAGGGAAAAATGATCCGGTTTTTTATAGCAGAAGTTTATTGTTTAGGATTTATAATATTTAGTTGTAATAATTTGAGTGATCGATGCCACTATAACTTTTGTTATAAATATAGGTCATAAGTTGAAGCAGTAAGTTTTGATATTTTTTCTCTCTTTCTTGACAACATTATATTGTTTTGTTTTCTACGAATCTCGGGCTTATGTCGTCAGTATCTATATTGAAAATATATATATATATAGAAAAATATTTCAATCTAGAGGAAAAGGATGTTGTAAGTTTTGTAAGATTCAATATCAGAATAAACTGTAGTGTGACCCCCCCCCCCACCCGCAATTTAACCCTTAGGATTAATATTAAATAATAAAGCTGACAGTATGCTGTATCAAGTATCAAACTATTTTCATGACATACGTACTCTCTCTCTCTCTCTTTCTCTCTCTCTCTCTCTCTCTCTCTCTCTCTCTCTCTCTCTCTCTCTTGTTCGTTGGTTACATATTAATGCATGTTTTAATATTTTTTTTAGAAACAAAAAGACATTAAAACCATGCACATATATATGTATGTACAAAGGTGATTGATTTTGAAAAATAAAAGCAATGGTTTAAAAAAATAACAGGAGAAATCCGTATGAATGCTATCTCTGCGATACTTTTGCAAACCGATCTGATTTTAACGGATCTTCGAGAATGGGTCCTTACAATCCTACTGTGTTTCTTTTCCAGCGAAGATATTAGATGTCGAATATCTGTCATAAATGTTCTGTTAAACGTAAAATAAATCTTTTTTATTCACATGTTGTTCACACATTTTTTTCCAAGCAGTAACTCTAAAATAAAATGCTTTTTGACTTGATATGTAAGTATTTAATTCAAACACGAAAGTTTTCACATTTGAACTAAGCCTTCTCAGAAGAATGATCACTATATTGATAATGATGGCGGAATGTATTTTTCAATCTTTGAATGAAGAGTAAGGTGAATGATATTTTGTAATAAGAAGAAATGATAAAGAAAGTTACTTAAAGTAGTAATGAAAATCCACATGAGCCTGTCTACTGAGTAAGGAATGACAAGGATTAGGAATACAAGCTTACAAAACTGGAGTTTTATTATTTTCAACAAACAAAAAAAGCATTAAAATTATAATGTATTAGAACTGATATAAAGCTTGTACTATTCATAGGGTTAAAGGATGTATATTTGCTCAAGAGTCTTCCATGTTTGACTGATTTTTTACACAATTTTTAAAATTATTTTAAAATTTTTAAAGTACATCATGAGAGTTTTATGAAAATAATATCTTTATTAGTACTTTAGATAATGTTCTTTTTTTTTTTAAATTTTTAACACTATGCCGAATAATAATGACATTACCGAGATGGCATTTGTGCACCCGGTTAAGGTGCAGGTTCCTAGAAATTCATATTAACCACATCAAATGCCATTTTTTGGAGTATACATGTACCTACTTTTATTTTTAATATTTTATTCCTGACAGGTGATACATTTACTTTTTAAACCATCCCATGGGAAAAATAATTCCTCTAGGATAAATATTTCTCTAATTAGTGTTTTTGAAAATCCTGATCGATTTTTGATAACCCTAGAGGAATGTATTTTCTAAAAAAAAACAACAAACAAGTAGTTCCCACTAGAATTTAAACCAGACAGGTAGTTGTCATGTAGGATATTAAATTTCAGATTTTGATAATCTATGAGAGTTTTGTTCTAATCCGTCGAAATTAAAATTCAAGTAAGAATTTCTTTCATTCCGGTAAAAAATTGAAAAATCCTATATAAATAGTGTCTATTCCATGAGAAAAATATTTTCCTGTAGAATTTTATTTCTTAAAAGTTAGAATATTTGATTTTTTTTTCCAAATGCACGTTAGACGGTGCAAAAATGCCATTGACATAATCTGGCACATTATTCCTAATTGCTTTTTTTGTTTTTGTATTAGAACATATTCTTAAACAGGAAAATACGACCATAGGGAGGCGTTATTTTTCGTCAAACTAACAAATAAAACGCTTCAATCTAATTTCACTATTAGACCCTAAATATAACATTTTATTGGTAACACACAATTATTAGGACGCACAAAAAACCCAACACAAGCACTTCAATTTCTTGTTAAACTACAAAGGAAATTGTGATACTGTAAAAGATTTTTTTCATCAAAGAATACGTCTGTTTCGTAATACTTTGTCGGTGTTGATTGTGCGGCAGAAAACGCAAGTGTAATAGGTCACACCTTAAATTAGCATACAATTGGGTTAGTTAAAAACCAGTTTTACAATTTTGAAATATGGACTCTTACCTTTTTTGCTCAACTCTGCTGAAAGTTCGTTTTTCTGATCACTTTTTGCCCGGTTTCTGTTTGTAAACTGTTTAAATTTTTATCTTCAACGAGGCCAATATTAACCAAACGACATTTTTGTGTGCAGGGATTCAAGTTTGTGAATATGAATGGTAATGATAATTATGATAATAAATATTAAATGAAAAATTGTTGACTTTAAAAAAAATATTTTCAAATCTATTTGGCAAGACACACTGAAACTTGTGTGAAAGCATCAAGCTTTGTTATGGTAGGGTTGGTTACAGTACAGGTTGAATTTTACATAGGAATAACTAGAGAACAGCCTATAAGAAAATTCCTATTAAAACCGTTTGGATAGAAAAACTTAAACTTATAAATGCATGAGTGGTAGCATTTTCGGTTAGTGCAGATTTCAGTTTGTTTAAATCATGATCCCCAGAATAACCGTGAGGCTGAAACTTTACATTGGAACAAATAGAGAAAACTCTTTATGAAATTTTCTTCTCAACACTGAGACTACAAAAGAGGATCCATTGTTGTCATTCAGAATATGTGAAGAAAACGAAATATCCGTTTAAACAACATGTATTCTACTAAGTTGTTGAGATGTATTTGATATCAAACTGATATGGCTAATGTGGTTTCCGGGCCTCTTGTTTCTTAAAGTGATTAGTCTGTTTAGTCTGTCAATGTTCTTCCGGTCAAATAACATTAAATTCTTTAATAAATAAAGTTCATCCTTTGATACAATATTGTAAGGAAAATATTTGTTATAAAATATTTTGTAAGAAGGTATATGTTTCCAAATTATATTCACGCTTTTAGCTCTACGCCAAGAAAACCCTGAATGGATAATAAAACCTGTCAATGTGAAATATATCATTTTAAAGTTTTGTTGTTGTTTTTTTTATATTGCTTATGCTGTTTACCTATCAAAATATCAGGATTTGCTTTAAAAAATCAAGAAAACGTATCAAAAATTACATATTGAGCTTACTAGTATAAGTGCAACCATGGCTGAAACTCAAATCTTAGAAAAAGTATGTACATTTCCACAGCGCTTTTAATGTCAAATATTATGTTAATGTTCGTGAAACGTATGCGAATAATCTGATCAGTTCGGCTGTTATCGAAACACAACATTTTAACTGCACTGTAGGCAACTAGGTGTCCGTCTTGCTTGAGATGCGTATTTCCACTTGGTCTTTTACAAAAACAATATACGTCGCTGGAATAAAGGTGACGTGTCAGACATCGTAGCGATTAAAGCAAGTCATTGAATAGTGAAAACCATGGGAAAATCAACTGTATTTCGAAATGAACTCTACCGCTTCATTATATTGTAATTATCTATAATGATTGTAATAACACGTAGCTTTAAAAATAGTGCATCGCTCTTGCGAGTACACAAAACTCTGTAAACGTTCGTAATAATGTTCGTGCGTTGCAATGCAATAATTTGGGTTGTATTTGGTCGCGTCTGAATAGTGTGCATGTCCACTATTTTGAGGAGACTTGGTGCGACCCCCAAAAAAACGAGAACTCTTGCAACGTATGCGATAGCTCGTGCGAAGCCATACAATTTCGATCGCAAAGTGTTGTAAAGTGCTCGTGCGAAGCCATAAAATTTCCATCGCAAAGTGTTGTAAAGTGCTTGTTCGCCAATTGTAAAAGGGGCTTAAGGAATGACTGTGTTACGTCTGTGTTACGTTGTTTGTTATTATTTCGGCTGCCACAGGTTGTATGTGTTACACTCAAGGTAAGCTAAAAGGTGCGATTGAAATGTAAAACATTTGCTTTTAATTATCAATAATAACAGCCCTGGACGGCATAATGCAGGTCAATTATTCAGATAATTCTACTTTAGACTCTTTATACTCAGGCATATGAGTGAAGTAGTTGTTGTTTTACAAGATTACATTTAAAAAAGTATGGTTAAGCTAATATGGAAAGTATTATTTTTTTATTATGGTAAAATATGAAGTGATTTTTTCATTTATTGACGTTTCAATAATCTGTTTATAGAAACAATTATGGGAACTGTAAGGTAAATACTATTCGTAAAATTGTCTTTGCATCATAGAATACAGGTTGCTATGGAAACTCGAACAAGACGACCATACAATGAACAAGAGAGATCATGATAATGATTGTTCGCTAAAGGTTTATTTTTGTCCCAAAACATCACCAAGTGTGATGGCACCATGTGACCTGAATCAAGGGCAAGATCTCTTTAGAAAAAGTTATTTTGACGACGTGTGCAGGTAATACCTATTTAATAGATATTGGATTTAACCAAAGATTTATATTGCCATCCTGTTACGAAGAGTCTTAAAAAAGCATTAGTCTTGCTGAAGTAATGCATCTTAATATAAAGAGACAAATACAATGAAAATATCGTTTTTATATATCTCATCTTTTTTATTTCTTAGTTATATATTAATGTAAAGATAGGTTTAGTTAGAACACATAATTTACACTACATACACACCATTCCTTCATGGTGTAAATTAAGCTCAATTTACACTTAATTCTTATTTTATGAAATTCATTTCATTTGAATGTAATTTTTTCATAATCATTCGGAAGATTATAGCCAAACAATTATAAAACATTGTAATAATTTTTGCGGTTTTTAAATATGTTAGATAATTGATAAATTTTACGTCTTATGATATTAAATTAGCTACATCCAGAATTTCTCAAATGTGCCGAAGATTTCCATGAGAACTGTTTGTGAAGACCAGGTGCGATCAGTGGTGAAACTGCTGTCTTTACGTGAAATGACATTGTGTAAAAGTCCAATACTTCCAAGTAAGTACCCACCTTCACAGTTTCACATACTCATTAATTAGCCGCATTTAAACACAATAACCAATATGATAAAATGCATGAAATCTTGCTTATCTTAAATACGTGAAAGGTAATTTTTGTTGCAAGTAAAGTATAAACGTTTCAAATCATTGTTAAATTTTATTGTATGAATTTCACAATCTCTGATAATTGTATGAAATGCAAGATCCCTGGTCACTGATAATGGCACTTTTTCTTTTTTTCCTATATATTTTTTTTGTTTTGTTTACAAATTACAATTATTTAGAAAACAGAATTGGAAAATTTGACATGACATGACTAAAATTTTACTCCTTAACGTTCTTCTAAATCATTTCTTTTGACTTATAACTCCTGTATGCTTTCACGTTCTATAAATGGCAAGTGTCATAGAATTTAAAAAATGGGTTTAAGCAAATCAAATAGAATTTAAAGACGTCTAAGAAAAACAAACCTAACAAATGATGTCAAATGACATATCTAGCATATGTAACTTAAATGACACTTTTTTTAAATTCGGTTATTAATATGTACCTAATTTATTGATTCACAATATCCAGAGAGATTCGACCGTGTCTGAACAGAAAAGTAACAAAACTAACGCATTTCTACGATCAGGTAATGGATCTGATTATGGCATCTGAGCGAAATACGACTTACCGTATATCCGAAACTACCTTGTGTCAGTAAGTGTTTGAATGTGAATATAATTATGCAAGTGACTAATAATGATATAATATTGATAATTTTAAATATATTGCAGGGAAAGTTGTAAATGCATTTACGTAATCAAATTATAGCTACAGAACTGTAGCTTTAAGGGAAATTCGGTTTGACAGACCGTGGAGTTGCAATTCCATCCATACAAAAACTATCTTCATAAATCAAATTTCCCGTGGGGCGATCTACAGCTAATGATAATAATTTTCTTCAGCTAGACAGAAGAGCACAATTGGTAACAAATGACAAGTTTACACTGGGTTCCTGTTATTACATCTGTTCCCAATTAATGACGATATAGTTTAAAACCACTTTTATCATAACCTTATTATAGATCGTACAGGGAAATAATCAATGATACCATCACAAAACTGAAGACATGCGAAGTCTTCCAGTGGTCAGCGAAGAAAGATGTCAAGCTCAGGAGATTCTACTACCCAGCTCTTTCTTGGAAACGTATTCCGTTTCAGTGTGAAAATCTGTGATTTGAAAATGTATAAAAAAACTCTGGATAGCAACTAAAATTAACATAACTGGCCTCAACTGTCATTTATTATTCAATTTTATATCTTTTTTCTTTCACTGTCATTCAATTTTCATAGTTCACGTTAATCGTGGCATGAGTTTATTCAGTAAAATGAATGAAATTTAGATCGTTAGGTGAAACACTCAAATCTTACATTTACAAACATTTTTAAAGTTATTTGCATTTAAATGTAAATCAAAACGACTTATTTTCTTCAAGTTGTCACTTTTTGGAGAATTAAATCTTAAATAAAAGAATTATAACAAATACATCATGTATTGTATATTTGCATTTTCCGTTTGAAATAAGGGTATGTAATAAACAGTGCTAGGATTGAATGCAGTTACAAAATAATGATGATTATACTCAACTGTACATGTTTTTCAACTACTATGTAAAGTGTTGTATGGTGACTTTTCATTATATTTGCACCCCCTCCCCCATAAGTCTTGTTTATCGAAAAATATTATCCCTGTGTTTGAAATATAAAAAAGAAAAAAAAACCATATAAAAATCATCACCAAATATAAGTTTGTATACAAACAAAACTTAAAAGAAAATTGGCGTGCATTATAAATAAGGAATCAAATTCGTAGTTTAATATATGCATTTGCTATTCTTTATCAAAGTGGATATTCCTGCGGACTACTAATTACTAGTAGGCAAATATAATTTTTGATAAAACAGCTTGCGTTTTGAAATTTCCCTGCCATCATAATAAGCATTTTTTAAATATATTGTTAATACTTTATTACTGATACACTAAGTACAAACAGTTGTTTTTCCCCTAATGTTTGTCATCTGTGCAATGTTCGATGATTTTTTATTAAGATTAAACATGTCTACGTTAAGTATTTAGCAAAAATACAGAAATGGCAGATACTCTTAAATAATAGTCACGCAGGCATACAGGTGACATTATTTCCCATTAGTTAAAACTTAATTATTTAAAAAAAACATTAGATGAGATTTGGTTTAATTACATTTATTGTGTACTTTTCGTTATCAAAACGTTCACAACAATTGAGAACCTCGCAGGCAGATAATATACGGGTGCCCTCCTAAAATGTATTGTTATGTTTTGCAAACGCAGCAAAACAACAAAGAACTATCTGTTCATTATGAAAATGCATAGTTTTTTATATGCATTTTTTGTGCATAAGAGTTGAATAGCATAAACCTAAAAATCATAAAGATATTTATCAACTGTTACTGGAAGCAAATTCTCTTTTCTTTTTTGAGTTATTGAATTACCCGGAATCTTTAATATTGTAAATCTTGATTCCTCTTTAAATATCTCTTATTCCTAGTGTTTACAATTTTTAAACGGTGATTAATCCTTCTTTTGCAATTTGATATACCTCATTTATGTATTTTGACGTAATACTCTTATGTAGAAAAAATCGTCACAGTTAATGACACAGATGTGAACGTCGACCGACGCAGGACAGAATGTTCAGAAAAACCTCACTAGGTTAACATTTAAGGGGAGACAGGACGTTGCAGTGTAAAATTATTTGTCAATAAATTTTTTTGCTTTTCTTAGCAAGTTTATATTTAGATGTCCACTACAACATGCATCATTTTCATGACTACTTTCTTACCTTGCAAGGGAGATATTTTGATAGGAATTATCCCCCTTGTCTGTCATTATGATTTTTTTTTAACAATTTCAATTTTCTGCAATAATTATTTTATTTGATGGAATTTATTTGCAAATTATATTCATTAATTTTAAGAATGGAAACAAATTTCAAAATCAATTACAACATTGGCCTTTTTACATAGCAATATCATAATTTTATCAAAATATTGCTCAAATCAGCGCTTCAAATTTTGAAGTTTTTGATTCCAAATTTGAACAAAATGTGATGGCATAAAAAAACTGTCAATTAATTTTTGAACAGAATTTCATATATCAACCTTAGCATGCGCTTTATTACTTTCTTGCCATTCAAGAGAGATACTACAATAGAAATCACCCATACCCCTTATTCTGGAATTATGACCTTTTGTGACAATTTCTGTTTTAAACTATCAAAAAAGTAATGCATTATTTAGATTTATCAATTAACATGAACGGATCATTATCAGAATATATACCTGATTATATTAACCGCTTATGATTTTATACATTTACATTTCTAAAGTTAAAATTTTAAATTTCCCCCATCTCATGTTGTGAAAATGACTACTTTATAATTAGAGCCGTTGAGTACGGGAAAAAAATCTATCAAATCCTGTATGACGTCATAATGAATAAATGACATCATAGCATCATACAATCAAATCAATTATGACGTCATAATAGAGTTAGCACATCATAGTATCATTGCAATGAAAGTCACGTGATACGTGTCCTGTCTCCCCTTAAAAAAAAAGATTTTAGAAGTTTGTAAAGTAGATCGTCGTATTTATAACGTGTTATATATCTGTTTACAAGGTTGTAGTATGTAGAATTCAACCGATTTTGAGTCTTAAAAGTTAGTAATGTTTTGAACGTTGAACAAAAATTGATCGTTTGCATTATATAAATAACCAGGATTTAGTTCTTGCAGTATTGCATCATATTCTATTGTGCCTTATCTTTAAAAAAAATTCTTGTTTCACATATATATACGTAAATGTTACTGTATTATTTTAGTAATTTACTTTAATTCCTCTAAGTAGCAAGTTGCAGATGGCTCAATTCTATACAGTTCAATTCATTTGCACTACAGAAAATAAAATCTAGTTCATGCATATTCAACATGCTCAACATATCTGATCAAGTAAGATTCACAGCTACTTTTTTGAAAACATCTTGTTAGATCAATATTTGTTAAGTTTTAAAAAAAACACGTTTCAGCACAATCTGTTACAGATTCCCAAGCACTCATTTTTCGTGGAACCACAATCCTTCCGTAGCCCCACAAATGAGTCCTATTGACAAAGAACGTAATTTTTGTGACAGCGATACTAGCAGTATGTACATTAAGTCCGTCGATTGGGAGAACCATCTGAGGTATCCCCTGTCATCAGGAAAACGGAAAACGGAGACCAGAAGCAGAACGGCAACCATCTACAAAAACGAGACACACATTATGAAGATGACCCTACACACTGCTTTATTTTTAGTGTCAAACTCTCAAATTACCCCAGTCAAAGCCCTTTGTGACAGAGATGGGACAGGAGACAGTGAGGCTATGTATGAAGGAATGGATTCAAAGTCGTCGTCCTACTATCCCTCTTTAAATTCACATCGAGTTTTGAATCCATTTCTTTTTTTTGCATTTTGGAGCGGTTAGCGTTTACTCTTAATGCAACACTTTGTTATATAACCAAAAATGAGTTACGTAGCCGGAAGCGCTACCTATGACGAATCAAAGTATTGAGAGTACCAAAGCTAAACTAGCTTATTGTATATTTTTTGAAGCAAGAATGACAAACTGTCTATTTTAAACTAAAATAGTGATTGTTCTGTTTAATGAAGTTTTTGATCAATAGTTTGGAAATGAAAAAATATATTTGATAGAAAAATCATGTTTTGGAAAAAGTTATATTGTAATTATGTTACACTGCGTAATAAAAAAAACATCGTATACTGGCTCTGCTTGCATGAGAAATAGGTTCGTAATGAAAAGAGTTTGTAAAGAAATATGCATACTTGATGACACAAACCATATTTTATGGTAATAAACCTAAAAATAATTTCTCTATTTAACAAGTGTGTGATCATAAATGGTAGACACTACTGTAAACGTCCTACATTTTATTAAAAAGCGTCTGTGCTTTAAAATGGAGTTGAACACATATGAATTAGGTATATTTTACTTTCGTTTTCTTTTGTTTTTGTTTTCGTTTTTTTTAAAAGAAATCGCGAAAACAAATTAATAGCTAGATGATTGCATTTTTTCTACTTTTAATGTAAAACCGACTTGAAAGATGATTTGATTAATTTTAAATGTAATCCTATACCCAGTACTGTGTGAATTTGATTCACTGGGTTTAATTTCATTGAAAATCGCAAAAAGCATAAATAATGAGATGATTGCATCCCCTCCTCCACCTATAAGATGATTTAATTGATTTTAAATGTACTCATCTTCTTGGCACAACGTGATTTAACCTAGAAACGTTGTTTTATGAAATCATATATAACACATTGTAATAATTGGTAGACATTAGATAATTTAATCTATTGATTCGGTCGGTAGTTTTTAAATCATTTTAGAGATAACACACGTTTGTAATTTAGAAATGAGAGGACATTGGCTGGTCAATCACAAAATGTTTTTAAAAAGCATCTTATTGCGGCAATAAACATCGGCCCAAACTTTTTTAGCATTTTAATGCAAGACACTTGAAACCTCAGTGAAAAATCAAGCACGTCATAAATAATGAAAATGTATTATTAATGTACTTACCGATTTTTGCATGATGCATTTGTCTCTGTTCCTAAAAATATACCTTGTTGTATTATAAAAACACTGATAGTGAAAAATGATATAGAAGAGAAATATAGAAACAAAAGAGGTCAAAAGCTACCTATTTAAAAAAGTTTTCTTTATGCTCCTCTGAACGCTGAAGATGAAGCTCTTTGCTACAATGGCGAGTTATACTCGTATTTATGTATAAAATAGACATGCGTGCGTTATTATGAATAAGTCATGAACAAAACATGTTCATGACATGAATACTATGATGACGTAAATGAACAGATTTAAATCTACAAATATTGATGAATGCATGTCATCAACATGTAAAAATTAAAAACCTCTTGTCGTTCAAATTTTGAATAGATATCATAAATACATGTGCATGTATCTTTCATGGACTACCAGCATCTCCAAGAATGTTGATGATATTGTAGACTTAATCGCAAGAAGCCATTTATTTTTCTCTCTTGTGAATTAATAAATGTATTTTTTTTCATCTTATATTTTTTTTTTGAATTTCATTATCTATAACTATATATTATTTTATATTTTGATTGCATACAATTAAAAAGTCACTGCTGTACATTTGTTGACAGCGTTTATTATGAAAAACGTTGTATCACATGTTTATCTCAATATAAAGTGGTTATCAATCATGGGATAATTTTTTTATATTACACGGTGTGTTCTTACGCCACGTGACGTCATAATTAAACATTACGTAGCTTTAGGGGATGATTGACGTAGAATGAAAATGTAACAGAACTATTGTGTTGAAAAGTGTAGATTTATAACTCTACACTTTTCAACACAATAATTCTGTTACATTTTCATTCTACGTCAATCATCTCCTAAATCATTTGATGCTGTTTCGTATTTTACATATTTTGATAAAAATATGTTTGAAAATTCAACACTTATTTGTTAATCTTTAAGGAACTTTTTTTCCTTGCGTAAGGTTGTTGACGTCATAGAGTAAATGTGTTGTGGTGTGACAAAATACGTGGAAAACATGTGATAAAAAGAATCTCTCATGATTTGCGATGGTGTATGATTTTTATCCAACTCGTGTGTTATCTATCCCCTCGCCAAGGCTCGGGGATAGAAAACACACAACTCGTTGGCTAAAAATCATATACCATCGCAAATCATGAGAGATCATATATATATATATATATATATATATATATATATATATATATATATATATATATATATATATATTTTAATCAGAGCCGACTGAAGTCGTTCGATGAAAGCAAGGGCATAACCAATCAAACGGACTAAATGATTTTTTAATTCAATTAACTTTTTTTTTCCTAATATAAACATACGAATTTCTTCTATTGATGTTAGTTGTCAGTATCGAACATTGCGCACTAAAGTAATTATTTGTTTTAAAAAAAATGAAATAAAAAAATACATGAAAAAAAAAACCTAATTTGAATTTATTAATAATTTATGTAAACATAGAACAAAACTGAATAAAAAAAATAGTCAATGGCAACTGCAATTATATTGTCTATAAAAAAAACCCTCAAGGAGATTAACACTTTCATTTTAGAGGTAAGTAATTATAAAGGAAAAATCTTTTATACCTTTTGTTATTTTCTGTGACATACATATTATTTTAAATGCAGAATGTCACACTTAACATTATGCAATTATCATCTCCAGCGGTCAACTTGATCGGAAAATCACTTGGATTATTTGATTAATTTCGAACAAATGTGTATATAAGTTGCCTTTACATTATGCCTTTTGTTCGACTTATTTTGTTGTTAAAACGAAATCGTTTTTAACACATTATTAAATGTCTTCTGAAAGACTGAATAAATGAATGGATCTGAAAATTCTTTTATTAAACAATTTGTTTTTTTATTATGTTATGAGAAGAGTTTTTTCAAAGATGTACACAATTGCAAAATTTACGACACTAGGAACAGTTTTGGTGATTGGTTGATGTTTTTTTAGTCACTAAGTTTAAAAAAATCTACAAAGCGAAAATAAAACTTACATATACATGACTATAACTAGCATTTCCGGAAGAAAAAACCCCCACTGCTACAGACTTATCGATCCATGTAAATAAGTGGGGCTTGATCGTCTATCATGTAAGATGAAAAAATGACAATAACAAACCGTTAACCATCTCAAAAAAATAAAAAAAAAAATAATACAAATTCAAAGCAGAGCAACACGGACCTCTAAAAAGATAGAGGTAGGATCAGGTGCCATGGAGGAGTAAGCATCCTCTGCTGACCGGTCACACCCGCCGTGCGCCCAATGTCATATTGGTAAAAATGTCATTATCGGGGTAAATGTCGTAATTTAGGAAAAATATCATGATCGGGAAAAACGGAGAAAAATCCGTGGACAGTTCGGTATTCAACCAATAGTCAAGAGCAGAGCAAGTAAGAGTAAGAGCAAGTAAGAGTAAATCATCTCTCAAAAACATTCTTAATTGTTTTTTGGTATTAAGCAAGCAAACTGAGATACATAAAGATTAACAATTACCAAAATTGTTTATCAAATTTGATTGAAAGGTCGACGGTTTCGTGTTTAGGGCTAGGTTTCATAAGACACATAGTGAATTTGATTTAATTTATATCTTAATCACTGGAATCTAGTAGACGAACTGAATAGGGAGTTTAAAGGACCAATTCATAAGTAGAAAAATTATGATCCATTTTCAAATATGGTTGGTAAGGGGCAATGCTCACAATTCTATGTTTGGAACTCTCAAGGAAACAGTATAATTTAAAAAGATAAAATTTTCATCCTTGTTAATTTTATTTGCATAGACAAATAATTGTAAAAGATATCATATGTACAAAATGTGAGGCGTAAGTTAATGATTTTGGTATTATAATGAAAGGAGATGGCGAGTTTAGTTTTTGTTACTTGTGCCCAATCCCTTTCGTAGCAGTTTATTACTGGAACAATAAAATATGTTCAAATCAAATCATCTGATGTTCTCCTTAATGGACAAGATCATATACTGAACAACCATATGAGTGAGTCATGTTTTTGTAAAGATTCGTTTTCAGATCAGTAGTTTTCTACTACATTTCTGTTGTTGACAGTTACTTGTAAATTACATTGGTCACATCATAGATCAATACATTTTCATTCTAGTGTTACATTTTTCACAACATACAAATTTCAATCCATACTTTTATGATCTAATTATTTTTTTTTACACACAGCTACATTATTGACAAATATAAGTCTGACATATATCTGTCGTGTCCCAGAATTTCTGGTTCAGCACTTATTTCTTTGACACTTCTTCCTGCAAGTCCTATTTTCGGAAAAACAATTTCGGTCACGAGCGGCTTTACAAACCTGATAACGCAGCTGACAACCAGTATTACAGAAAGTACACTTGATTGATGATACATCTAGCTGTTTCTTGACCCATTTGCCAAATCATCCTATAAAACATTCTAAGACGTCCACTGTCATTAGGAAAACGGAGAGGAGAAGCAAAACGGCAACCTTAAAAAACAATGCATACTTATTAAGGTAGTACAAAACAGTATCCGACAAACAAACACTTCGGAAATCCTCGCGCAAGTCAAACGTTTACGAGAAACAAATAAATGACGTACGTCACGTTCTACGTGTCTTATTATTACGTCACGTCGTGCAAGACCTGTTCAAAAAATACTTTGTAACAAAGTGGGGGAGGGAGGTTTAAACTTCTTTTTAAAAATATGTAGTGGTGTAATTGTTTTGGTATTTTCATAATATTATCTAGATGTTCTAACAATTTAATTTATATGATAGTTTTTCGTGGAATTTGAATGATAGGAATCTAAATAAAAACGGAATTTAGTATGGCGAATAGCTTCAAAATAGGGCCTTCTTGTATATACTTTGAACTGATTTTATTGGTACAAAAATTTATCAAAGTCAATGATTATTATTTTTTTAACGTTTAACGTGTCTTAGTCTCTTTGTTAATAGATATTTGCCAAAAAAACATATTTTGACAATTTTTTTTAAAAATCGTGTATTCTGATGAGCCTAGCCCTTTTCTAACAGGGTGTCGGAACCCATAGTTGTGACCTAGATTATCAGTAGGAAAAAAGTATTACTACAAAAATTTATTTCAGAGAGATATTTTTCTTTATTTTCTTTATTAATCCTATCAGAATTTAAGTACTTCTAGGAAGTTCATCTATTCTGGTAGGATATTCTAAATATTTCTTCTTCTCAGGATTTTTTTAAGGTACATATCACAATAAGATAAATCAACAACACAAGTGGTTGTAATCTCTTTTATTAAGCAATGATCTATCTTATGACATATTTGATTTGTTTGATACATTCCTCTAAGACGGATGCAAACATTGTACCTTAGCACTTGTATTATTATCTGGGACAGCGTTTCTTCCACTTTATAAATCGTTTTTCATTGTGAATACGCGTACATGTGCAGCACATTCACCTTGTAAGAAGGATCTCATATTTGGTTTATTAAATCATTGAGCTAAATAAAAAACAAAAATATTAAATAAAACTATGTGGTATGGATACTTTAAGATTGTGAACAAATATGATGGCAAATAATTTATGTAATTTATGAATTTTGATTACAATATGTTTTTAAAAAATGAAAATTTATGAAGGACAGTAAACATCCTTAAACGTATTAAATCAGTTAATAATGTAGCATAACGAACAGAAACTGAGCAATAAAATGAGCAAGATCTTTAAAAATGGTATATTGCATGCTTGCAAGGTTTGTAATGTCTGTCATAAGACGAGGCTATTTAATCCATTGAAATATTTTTTTTAATTTCTAAGCATAGAGTAGACAAACTGAGTATGTAATTATATGGAGCTATTATTTATAATCTATATGATACGTGGGCCGATTTCCTTTTGCAGTTGGCAAGGGAAAATCCTTACTCTCGGGGTCATGGTTAAATTGATATTTCTAAATGTTTTTATCTAAGGAATTTTCTGTAAAAAATTCATCATATTTTTTTCTGTCGACGACTTTTAAAATAACCATCCATTATAGTCGTTCCTTAACTGTTTTCTTTGAAAAGGGACGTAACCTTTAATTCTCTTAAAACAACCTAAAAGCTTTGTATTCAACGAAATTAATCAGTGGCTCTGAAGAAGAAAATTGGGTATAGAAAAACGTACCGCTTACAACGACAGTTTGGAATACAAATTCAGTCGATGATTCTTACGAGTATGAAACGGTAATGAGTCATGCATATTTTGTTGAGGATATTGTAAAAAAACTTCTTCAAAATCCTCAACAAAATCACAGTCGGCTGGATAAATAAAATAAATAAAATAAAAGCTATAACATTTATTGGTTTATATCTTTACGGCTGCTGCTATGTAAACATTGCCATTTATAAGTTGGCGTTCATTTGCAAGCCATATTTTTTGTGTTATCAATATAGCACTTTTCTCTTACTCTTCTGCTGAACTTTTTTCTATCATATCTTAAAAAGCTTTTAATATATGAGTAGGGTTGTTTCAAATACATGAAACTCTCAATTACTTGTTAACTGAATTCTAGAAGCAAGGTTCAATTAAATTTCAACTCAAAAAAGATATCACAGAGTATAAATATATCTTTCATGTTTTTTTTTTAAATTAATTTACAAAAGATCACGACTAGTTTGATACACAGTAAATCAAAGTACTGAAGTACTGACGGGAGTTGATTTTATCGATTATTATATATTTTAGAATTAACGATATGTTATTTAGCATGACAAGTAATTTCTAATCTCTATTTAAATTACGTACATTTTTATAATATGAATTCTCGGACTTTTCCGATAAGAATTTCGAGAAAACTCCATATGTTTTGTAGTATTTAAAGATATAATTAATTACATCAAACTACATGTATGTATCAGTAATCGAAATATTTCTAAAAATTGTACACATGTCTGGATTCAAGCAATATTGAACTCTAGTTTCGTTCAACCAGACGCTCGACTGTCTCCGTTAATTTCCGACTACCAAGAGAGACTCTCTGTTTGTCGGAGAATTACGGAGACAGCCGAGCGTCTGGTTGAACGCTCTAGGTAGGAATACATACGACTACAAAAAATATCTAAATTGTTCGTACTATTTAAAATCTGACTATTTTCAAGGTATTTATAAATACGTTTTCTTGAAAAAAAAAATGGTTCAGCATACATTACAACGAACTTATCTATTATTTCAAGAACTAACTCTTGTCAGCGGTGATGATTTGTGCTTAGGTCCAAACACTGTTTCACTTTCGGTTTGCCAGAGTAACTGCATAGGAGAGTTGATTAAAATCAACTCCCAAAAAGAATATGTGCCGATTTTACAGTCTCTGTTTTAGCAATTTATTCCCCTACAATTTCCTCGTCACGAAAATTATTACTGGAAGGGCTGGCCTTACAAATTAGGTAATCCTTGTTACAAATAATTTTACAGACTTGAAATGAAGCCCATTTTATTTTTCCAAGACCAAGACCCTCTAAGATGTTCACTGTCAACGAAAAAAAACGTAGAGAAGAACCAAAATGGCAACCTTAAAAAAAGACAAAACTATTTAGCATGTCTTTTTTCACTGCGATTTTGAATTGTGTTTCCCATTTGTGTTATTTTTGTAAACCTGATCATCTTGTTTCATTTGAGCACGTTTAATAATTCCTTTCTACTGTTAGTTAAGTTATTATTAAGGTCTTCCGTTTCCAACGGAAGACCTTGTACTGATTCTGTTGGAAATTCTTCATTATAATTTTTAGGTCTTTCCACCTTTCAGGTGAAAGACCTTTTGTATTTCTTTTGTTTTTTTAGGTCTTTCCACCTTTCAGGTGAAAGACCTTTTGTTTTCTTTATGTTTTTTATTAGGTCTTTCCACCTTTCAGGTGAAAGACCTTTTGTTAGGTCTTTCCACCTTTCAGGTGAAAGACCTTTTGTATTTCTTATGTTTTTTATTATTATTTTTCTCCTCTAATTTCCTCGGGAAAACTTTTTTATTTCAAGAGATATTGAAACAATTTTTTTTATGTGATTAAACATTAAAAGTTATGATACCAAATGACCCTGTGCCTAATGACCCCAAGAACTTAAAAAGTTATTGCCCTTGTATACGAAAAGCTTGTTATCGCTACTCCTCTGAAACCATAAGAGATAGAGACTTGGAACTTTTACCAATGTCTTCAGTACACTTAGAGGGTTCTTCAATCTATTCATACCGAAAGGATCTGAGGCCCCATTATAGTAGTTATTGCCCCTGAAAGAATTTCAATTTCTATAAAATCGCTTCCAACTTTTTTATTATTTATCGTAAAGACTTCGGACCACTTGGGATGGAAGCGTCTACCTTGGCCGAACAAAATGATATAAAGGTCAAAGGTCAAGGTCATTTGGAAATCTGTTCATTAATGAGTTTTTAGATCTCTTTTGTTTAGGGTGGTAGAGAAAAACTTTTTCATGGATATAGTAGGGCTTCTTAAGACATTTGAAAATATAACCCTTCAGCCCCTACATTAAAACAATTATAGAGTTATTCCCCCTATAGTAAAAAATGCTTGTTATCGCTACTTCTCATAAACCATAAGAGGTAGAGACTTGAAACTTTTACTAATGTATTCAGTACATCTAGGAGCTCGTTCAATCTATTCATACCGAAAGGGCCCGAGCCCCCCTTGTAGCAGTTATCACCCCTGAAAGTTTCTTAATTTCGTTAAAAACACTTACAACTTTTGAACCTTACATCGAAGCACCATCAGACCACTTGAAATTGAAATGTTGACCTTTACCAGTCAATATGACATAAAGGTCAAAGGTCAAGGTCAAACAAAAAAAATTGCATATTTCAGTTTTTGACTTTTTTTTATAAAGTAACGCAGAGAAAATGTTTTATTAATTATATTGAAACAAAAAATAAAACATGATGAGGTGGAAAGACCTCTAATTGTTCGAGAACAATTAGTCTACTAGTTTTCTTTATGTTTTTTATTATTAGGTCTTTCCACCTTTCAGGTGAAAGACCTTTTGTATTTCTTATGTTGTTTATTATTATTTTTCTCCTCTATTTTCCACGGGAAAACTTTTTTATTTCAAGAGATATTGAAACAAATTTTTCTTTATGTGATTGTACATTTAAAGTTATGATACTAAATGACCCTGTGCCTAATTACCCCAAGAACTTACAAAGTTATTACCCTTGTATACGAAAAGCTTGTTATCGCTACTCCTCTGAAACCATAAGAGATAGAGACTTGGAACTTTTACCAATGTCTTCAGTACACTTAGAGGGTTCTTCAATCTACTAACACCGAAAGGATCCGAGACCCCCTTCTATCATTTATTGCCCCTGAAAGTATTTGAATTTTCATAAAATCACTTCCAACTTTTTTATTATTTATCATAGAGACTTCGGACCACTTGGGATAGAAGCGTCTACCTTGGCCGAACAAAATAATATAAAAGTCAAAGGTCAAGGTCATTTGGAAATTTGTTAATTAATGAGTTTTTAGATCTCTTTGTTAAGGGTGGTACAGAAACAGTGTTTCATGGATGTAGTAGGAAAACTTAAGACATTTTAAAATATAGCCCCTTGGCTCATACCTTTGAATAATTACAGAGTTATTGCCCCTATTGTGCGAAATGCTTGTTATCGCTACTTCTCTTAAACCATAAGAAGTAGAGACTTGAAACTTTTACTAATGTATTCAGTACATTTAGGCGCTCCTTCAATCTATTCATACCGAAAGGGCCCGAGTCCCCCTTCTAGCAGTTATCGCCCCTGAAAGTTTCTTTATTTTGTTAAAAACACTAACAACTTTTGAATCTTACATCGTAGGGACATCAGACCACTTCAAATTGAAATGTTGACCTTTACCAGTTAATATGGACATAAAGGTCAAAGGTCAAGGTCAAACACATTTTTTTTTACATATTTAAGTTTTTGACTTTTTTTTTATTATTTAACGAAGAGAAAATGATTTCTTGATTATATTGCAACAATACATAACAAAATAATGAGGTGGAAAGACCTCTAATTGTTCGAGAACAATTAGTCTACTAGTTTTTATTTTTCTTTTCTATTTTCCACGGGAAAACTTTTTTATTTCAAGAGATATTGAAACAATTTTTTCTTTATGTGATTGAACATTAAAAGTTATGATACCAAGTGACCCTGTGCCTAATGACCCCAAGAACTTAAAAAGTTATTGCCCTTGTATACGAAAAGCTTGTTATCGCTACTCCTCTAAAACCATAAGAGATAGAAAATTGGAACTTTTACCAATGTCTTCAGTACACATAGAGGGTTCTTCAATCTACTAATACCGAAAGGATCCGAGACCCCCTTCTATTAGTTATTACCCCTGAAAGTATTTGAATTTCCATAAAATCACTTCCAACTTTTTTATTATTTATCATAGAGACTTCGGACCACTTGGGATAGAAGCGTCTACCTTGGCCAAACAAAATGACATAAAGGTCAAAGGTCAAGGTCATTTGGAAATCTGTTAATTGATGAGTTTTTAGATCTCTTTTGTTTAGGGTGGTAGAGAAAAACTTTTTCATAGATGTAGTAGGACATCTTAAGACATTTAAAAATATAGCCCCTTGTCTTATATCTTTGAATAATTACAGAGTTATTGCCCCTATTGTACGAAATGCTTCTTATCGCTACTCCTCTTAAACCATAAGAGATAGTGACTTGGAACTTTTACCAATGTCTTCAGTACACTTAGAGGGTTCTTCAATCTATTATACCGAAAGGATCCGAGGCCCCCTTCTAGCAGTTATTGCCCCTGAAAGTATTCAATATTCTATAAAATAACTTCCAACTTTTTTATTATTTATCGTAAAGGCTTAGGACCACTTGGGATGGAAGCGTCTACCTTGTCCGAACAAAATAACATAAAGGTCAAAGGTCAAGGTCAAACAAAAAAAGAATAGCATATTTAAGTTTTTAACCTTTTTTTATTCAGTAACGCAGATAAAATGTTTAATTCATTATATTGAAACAAAACAAAAAAAAAATATAGGTGGAAAGACCTCTAATTGTTCGAGAACAATTAGTCTACTAGTTAAGGTCTTCCGTTTCCAACGGAAGACCTTGTACTGATTCTGTTGGAAATTCTTCATTATTATTTTTCTTCTTCTTTTTCTTCTAGACGTTTCTTTAAACCTTAATATCTCGCTTGTTTTTCATCCGATTTTATTCAAATTTTCAGGGTTTATTGAAAATGCCGATAGCTCACTATAGCACAAAACATCATGAAATCGCTACCTTCGGTTTTGAGTTATTCCCCTTTGAAATTTTTTTTAGTTGGTCTCGTGTACGTGCAAAGGCTCCGAGTTGATCCGTAGCAAGTAGTTTTAATTTACAAATCTTTAATGAAGACATCTTGAACTTTATCCTCCAAGTCTTATATGTTTGATTAACCTACGTATACTTCTTAAAAAATCACATCGAATTTTATGTTTCAAAAAATGCTAAATTTTGCTTACATCTTTGCTCCATAACGTTTTAATAATAAATATTTTCTAAACACATATAGAACAAAAGTTGTGCCAAATATTAAGGGCTTTCATTTGATACCATAAAAAAGGAGCTAGCCCCTTAAATTATAGGTCTAGATCCCTTAAAAGTCTTTGCTTTATAACTCTAAAACGGTAAAATTGTCGATATAGGCGTCGCTGCAAAAAATGTTGTTTGTGATCTTATTAATCTCATTAAGCTGTTTTTGTGTTCGGGTATTGCATAATATGAGGGCAAACAGTATTACGTGTAGACCAGTATTCGCGGCAATTTGGCAAAGTTAACGAAAGTCTTTGTGCGTACAAATGAAATAAAGTTACCACTGAATGTATACCGGTTTATACGGGATGCCTTAATTCATAAGAAATTAAGAAGTTATTTTTAAGTATACGAGCTTTTATTTGAGGACTATAAGTCATTTTTGTTAAGTTCTTATAGTGAACAATCCTTTAAAAAGGAGAAACAGAAAATATAAATATTCTATTTCTTTTCTAGTAAATCTCAAAGTACGGATAAAAAAAAACCCAAACTTCTATGTACTACATTTTAGTTATTAAACTGCATACATTTGAAATCTATTTGGGATCTGAGCTGCGTGTGTGTACCATTACGTAACCTATCTTCCGCCCGCGCCCGAGGATATCGATCGCGGCAGGACTACCTAGCGGTCAGCGGTATCTACTACACAAGATTTTTCTTAAATTGAATAAAACGTCAGAGTGTTAATTAATAAAACGTTCTGTTAATTGATAAAAGCCATGTCATACCCAATCTGATGCATAATAAGACATAGAACAAATGTGGGTTTTTAAGTAAAAAATTTACTTCTATTTGATGCATTTTAATCATAATATTGCAAGCATTTCAAATCTTTCTGGGTTCTGAGCGTAATCCATCCCTCGTCCGCGGCCGAGGAGATCGATCGCAGCTGGACTACTTACATGTACCTAGCGGTCAGCGATTATCTAATACACACGATTCGCGTCTTACATACATGTGTTTATTTAGCAGCAAACACAAGAACTGTTTTAAGTTTATGCTATTAAAGTTTCTTCATCTTCAATTGATATAATTAAACGATAGAGTGTAAATAAAGAAAGCTTTTTGAAAAATAATAAAAGAGTTTTGAAAAATAATAAAAGCGATATTATTCCTAATCAGAAGCATCGACAGATAAATAATTATCAAGGTGGGTTTGTAAGTCTTAAAAACTAGTATTGTTAAATTGTACAAATAATGTTTAATGTTTAAGATCAACATAAAATACCCACAAAGATTTACCATTTAAATGATAATCATCCCTCGCACATGGCCGAGGATATACCGCGCGAGTGGACAAGTGATCCGCGGTAGTTTTTTGTGCTTCTATCTTATCACACGTGCATGTTTATTGATAACCTGTACGAACACCACTATTAAATTATTTGTTTTATTTTCAATTCAACTACATTGGTTTAAGATGAAACGATAAATTTATCTTAGTTGTACAGTTGATTTAGCATTAGTTTAAACGATAGTGCATAAAATCATATAGAAACTTGACCATCAATGGAATAAAAGTAAGCCATTAGTCTGAATCTAAATATGCAATTAAGGCTAATTGTTTATTTAAAAGATTAAATACAATACAACGCCGAGATTTTGACCGGTACGTGTTAAACTTGTCTTTCAACATAAGATAAATATAAATTATTTAACCCATGATATTTCCGTTTATTAATGCTGAAACTTTCTACAGACTTCAAAACTTTTGAGAATATTATCTATATATTTACTGGTGTGGGAATTAATATTCGACCAACACAAAATCGTGTAAAAGTAAAAGAGGTTTTTTTAAGAGTTGTACAAAAATTTAGCAGGGTGTACAAAGAAAAGGTGAATTAAAAAAAAATCAAACATTCTCCAAGTGTTCAACGTTCAAATCAAATCAAATTAAAATCAAAGTTCCGTGTAACAATATTACATGTATGCGGTAGGTGCTGGCACAATAAACAATTTGTGCGGAATTGAGGGAATCAGTGGTTATTTTTTAAAATAGTCACATGATTTTTTTAAAACGTTTTGTTTTGATTCTAGCGGTCACTTGATCACTTTTGTAGTTCTTCTGTATGATCGTTTGTTTCACTGCAAAAAAAAAAACTCATTGAATATTCAAATGTTGAAAAATCAATTTTTGGTGACTCCTTATGTGTAACAGTTCCTCCTAATGTATTTCACTTTGCAATCTGTTTGTTTATTCGGTCGGTCTGTGTTAATTCTATCACCCCGTACGACCGACAATCTCGTGTCACTTTTGTGCACACAGCCCTGGACATAGATAGCCCTAGGTAATTTATGGCTGCAGATCATCAATTTTTATGTAATTAAAAAAACAATTGGAAGGGTGCTTTCACTGTAGTGGTCAATTGTTAAAATATAAGTTTAAAGTTTTAAGTCAAAGATCTTAACTTTATAACATGTTTAGAAGTTATGGAATATGTTATGCAATGCAGTCGGTCGCCATAGAAATCATCAGAGTACTGCAAGTGTCGACAGTTTTCTTATTTCTTTGAAACACCTTGGAACACAATTCACTTGACTTAATAGCGACGTATTTGCCTCTCAAAAATATATGCAATTAATTCTCAAATTTACGCTTAATCGACTTAAAAACTTACAACAGAATATTTAATTTTACACCTGGTTTATCAAAATGGGAGATTGTAAATTTGTAGCAACTCTGAAATAGTCAAGAACAGAAGAAATAATGTCGTTGTGACTTTTACTCCATCTTCTTATTTATGTGTATGAGTCCATAAATTTTTGTTCCGTTATATAAAGTGTTTTTTTTTCTCTCTAACTTAGATCTGTAAAATTTCAGTATCTTTACTTGGAAATCATTTAGTGATACAAATAGACACATGCCAATGAGGAGAGTGCAAATATACAAATGTCATCATACACATACAACAAATAAGTCAATGCATGTCTCTTTTATAGGTAAAAAAATTATAACTAAAACATGTATATATACATGTATATGTGATATTATAGAAAAAGTGGTTAAACATAGGTCTTTCGTCGTGCCGCACTAAAGTGGCGAAAAGGATTTTTGATCGAGTGGGAGCTTTGACACCCCCCCCCCCAACCCCGCTGACTTTTTCTTTCAACCAAAATTTCTCTGAAATTTACATTTAGAAAATTAAATTTTGGGGCATTGACACACCCCTACCTCACATACACTTTTTAGGTGAAGGCAAAACAATTATTGACATATTTAAAACGAAATCACATTAAAAAAAAAATAGAAGTTAGAGCTGCTTCACAACTCCTACCTCCTCCACGGATTACGATTTTGAAGATTTGAGAATTTATTCTTTTATTTGCTTGTCAAGATTCCCGATAAATAAGCTCATCCTTTCAAAAATGATGCTGAGTGCCTGCATGGCCAAACATTATACGGAGAGTTATCCCTCTCACTGAGCATCTCTCGTATAGCGCGCCCTCAGGTGGGAGAAGGCGTCCTCGTTTATTAACTGTTTGTGTTCGTTTCAATCTTTTAATTTTAACTCTGCACTTTTACATAAACAATTCCATGTGTAAGCGGTAGAGGTGTAAGTATGAGTACAGGGAATGGAAATGTTTATGATGCATCAGCGCGGTGGATTTTGTGTTGATTACACTATGATATAGGCTTAGTTTGTATCCTGTCATCATTTGTACATAAACGTATTTCTGGCCGGAATAATTAAATACATGTACATTTATGATGTGTGTTTTTAAGTTATCATAAATTGATATGGCCGTGAAGCAAGTTAAACGGAGAATTCGTCTGGTATAAAATTAATACTGTGAGCCTCGTTTTCGATTTTCTGAACTTACTATTATCATATTGACAACCCAGATGAAAAAATCCCCCTTCTCCTTACACTCGTCAGGGTCTGATAGGTATCGATAAGAGGACGTCATCTTCACATGGCCTCTCCATTTGCATAATATCTAAATATACCCCCAACTTATCACAGACATGCCTTTATCTGTTTAATGAGAGGTGTAACTCTTCAATACTCTGCAGTTTGGAAGTTACATAGAAAACAGGCATGATTAATTTGTCTTTCAACTTTTGAGGAGTTCCAATTGATTTTCTAAAGCCCTGCTTGGTCAGAAGTTTAGGTTGTGTGAAGATGACATCCTATCAATACCTGACAGATCCTGAAAAGAGCAAGGAGAAGGTGGGGGGATGGTTTTATTAAGACTGATTGACAATCCTATATTGACTTGAAGTTGTAACGGAAGACCTCCTCGTTGCTTGCAACGAGCTCGGCTCTAGTTCCTATTCTTTTTCTTCTAGACGTTTCGTTAAACCTTAATATCTCGCTTGTTTTTCACCCGATTTTATTCAAATTTTCAGGGTCCATTGGAAATGCCAATAGCTCACTATAGCACAAAACATTGTGAAATCGCTACTTCCGGTTTTGCGTTATTCCCCTTTGAATATTTTTTTAGTGGGTATCGTGTACCTGCAAAGGCTCCGAGTTGATCCGTAGCAAGTACTTTTAATTTACAAATCTTTAATGTAGACATCTTGAACGTTGTCCTCCCAGTCTTAAATGTTTGATTAACCCACGTATACTTCTTAAAAAATCACATCGAAATTTATGTTTCAAAAAATGCTAAATTTTGCTTACATCTTTGCTCCATAACTTTTTAGTAATAAATATTTCATAAACACATATAAAACAAAGTTGTGCCAAATATTAAGGGCTTTCATTGGATACCATAAAAAAGGGGCTAGCCCCTTAAATTATGGGTCTAGATCCCTTAAAAGTCTTTGCTTTATAACTCTAAAACGGTAAATTTTTCGATACGGGCGTCGCTGCAAAAAATGTTGTTTGTGATCTTATTAATCTCATTAAGCTGTTTTTGTGTTCGAGTATTGCATATTATGAGGGCAAACAATATTACGTGTAGACCAGTATTCGCGGCAATTTGGCAAAGTTAACGAAAGTCCTTGTGCGTACAAATGACATAAAGTTACCACAGAATGTAAACCGGTTTATACGAGATGCCTTTATTCATAAGAAAAAGGGTTTTTTTTTTAAGTATACATGCTTTTATTTGAGGACTATAAGTCATTTTTGTTAAGTTCTCATAGTGAACAATCCTTTAAAAACGCGAAACAGAAAATAAAAAAATTCCATTTCTTTTCTAGTAAAACTCAAATTACGGATTAAAAAAAAAACTTCTATGTACTACATTTTAGTTATTATACTGCATGCAATTGAAATCTATCTGGGATCTGTGCTGCGTGTGTGTACCATTACGTAACCTATCTTCCGCCCGCGGCTGAGGATATCGATCGCGGCAGGACTACCTAGTGGTCAGCGGTATCTACTACATAAGTTTAGCTTTTTAAAAAAGCTTACCGTCTTTAGAGCAAACTTTAAACAGCATTAAGTTATCAAAGAAAATTCAATCCTTTTTTTATATATAAGGTCGCCTTCCTCTACATGCAATGGCTTTTGAAACTTTTTTTATGTACATGTACCTTAAGCGTGCGTGCCTTAAATTGAGAAATGCGTACCACGTGCTTGTGAGTTGAGATCGACTATAGTAAGGAAAAAGAGATCTTAGGAGGGCCGTATTATTTTAATAAAATCAAACTTAAAACCACAGCATTTAGCACTTGTTTTACTGATATTAGAACCATTTTAACAAGACCTTGGACTTTCAGTAGGACGTAACTATCTATTCTTGCGTAAAAAAAAAGTTAAAAATGACGTTGGTTTCAAGCGAAATATACACCGATTGCGTAGTCTTAGCTCCGAAGCCAGACAAATCTAGTTGTTTTCAAAGAGCCATGGTTGTATGGCCAGCAATGAAATAGACAGTCCTATGTCACAATCCTGTTTGCCGCAACTACGCAAAGTCCAAGCTCCTGTTAAAATGGTTCTAGTTTTACCCGATACCGTATCGTTTTTACTGATATTAGACATACCGTATCAAATTTTCACATTTTTGTACTTGCATAAACAATCCAAAAAGAAAAGAACAAAAAATTTCAATAGATATTATAGAACATTGCTTTCAACTAGTTGTACTGAAAACTTAAAGTCTGAATTTCATTGATAGCTAATTTTATTGCTTTTTTCGTTTTCTCACTTTTTAAGATTTAAAATCTACGAAAATTGTTAAGTCGTACGTACAAAAAGACCATCAGAAAATTATCTCCCTTGCGCCGAACAGTTTTTCAACCAATGAAATAAATGTAAATTTTCACATCATGTATTTTCTACCAATCACAAAGGAGAGGAAGTGCACAACCCGGAGACTGTAAATTATTTCAACTCTTTATACCGTTTTCCAAGGAAGACGGTAACAAGATTCGCGTCTGACACATATGGGTTTGCTTAGCCGCAAACATATAGAATTGTTTTTAATTTTTGAATACATATTCATGTAAGGTGTATGCTTTTTTAATTGAATAAAACGTTAGAATGTTATAATTAATTAATAAATCGTTCTGTTAATTATTAAAGGCAATGTCATACCCAATCTGAAGCATAATAAGACATAGAACAAATATGGGTTTTTAAGTAAAAAAAATTAACTTCTATTTGATACCTTTTAATCATTATACTGCAAGCATTTCAAATGTTACTGGGTTCTGAACGTAATCCATCCCTCGTCCGCGGCCGAGGAGATCGATCGCGGCTGGACTACCCAGCGGTCAGCGGTTATCTAATACACACGATTCGCGTCTTACATATATGTGTTTATTTAGCAGCAAACACAAGAACTGTTTTAAGTTTATGCCGGCTATAAAAGTTTCTTCATCTTCAATTTATTTAATGAAACGATAGAGTGTAAATAAAGAAAGCGTTCTGAAAAATAATAAAAGCGATATTATTCCAAATCAGAAGCATCGTCAGACATATATCAAGGTGAGTTTGTAAGTTTTAAATACTAGTATTGTTAAATTGTACAAATAATGTTTAATGTTTAAGATCAACACAAAATACCCACAAAGATTTACCCTTTAAATGATAATCATCCCTCGCACATGGCCGAGGAGAATACCGCGGGAGTGGACAAGTGATCCGCGGTAGTTTCTTCTGCTTCTATCTTATCACAAGTGCATGTTTATTGATAATCTGTACGAACACCACTATTAAATTAGTGAATAAAAAAAAATCAAACATTCTCAACGTTCAAATCAAATCAAATTAAAATCAAAGTTCCGTGTTACAATATAACATATAACATATATGCGGTAGGTGCTGCGGTAGGTGCTGGCACGATAAAAGAATTGTGTGGAATTGAGGGAATCAGTGGTTATTTTTTATTCTAGCGGTCACTTGATCACCTGTTTAGTTCTTCTATATGATCGTTTGTTTCATTGTAAAAACAAACTCATTGCTGTGCTGCCCATACCCCCCCCCCCTCCATCGTCAGACATAAATAAATGGTTGGTTTGTAAGTCTAAAATATTTTAAAAACTGTACAAATAATGTTTTAAATCAGCAAAAATATGATGATCATCCCACACACATGTCTGTCATATTTTGTATACATGGAATGATTAGAAGCTAAAATTTTACACAAAGATTGCTTGTGACATGTACTTTTATATGTCCTGACTGGAACTTTGATCATTTGCGCAAGTTCAGTGTCACTATAAGAAAAAGAAGCATCCATTATTTTCTAATAGAGAAATACTTTAGTTATGATTTTTTTTCTTAGTGGGGAGGGGAGGAATTATTTGTGAGGTTGCTCACAGAGCCGCCAGTTGGTCCACAGAGAGCACTTTCCCCCTTTCTCGCAACCAAAATTCACCTTAAATTAACATAAAGGAAATTGAATTTTGAGGCATTGTTCCCCCCTACCCCAACACACATTTTAGTAGAAGGCAATATAAATTTTTATGGCAAATTGAAAACAAATTATATTAAACAAAATAAGTTATAGCTGCCTCACAACTCCCCCCTCCCCTACCACTATCACGGATTAGATTTTGATGATTTTAGTTATTTTTTTTCTTTTATTTGCTTGTTAATACATTTCGGATAAATTTGTTCACCGAAGCAAAAACAATGCTGAGTGCTTGCATGGCTAAACATTATACAGAGAGTTGTCCCTCCCGCTGAGCACCTCTCGTACAGCGCACCCTCAGGATGGAGAAGGCGTCATCGTTTATTTTTGATTTTCTGAACTTACTTTTATCATATTGACAATCCAGTCTGATTAAATCACCACCCTTCTGCTTACATTCATCAGGGTCTGATAGGTATCGATAACAGGTCATCTTCAAATGATCTCCATATTTGCACACAACCTAAATATACTCTCAGTTACCAAATACAGTCATGACTTTATCTGTTAATGAGAGGTGCAACTCTTCAATACTCAGTCTGGGTGTTACATAGAAAGCAGGCATGACTTAATTTGCCTGTCTCTATTTAAAAAGTTCCAATACATTTTCTAAAGCCCTGATTGGTCAGAAGTTTAGGTCGGGTGAAGATGACCCCCTATCAATACTTGTCAGACCCTGTAAGAAGAAGAGGGTGCTTTTAATCAGACTGAATGACAATCCTTTTCCGACAGGAAGCTGCAACGGAAGACCTATTCGTTGCTTTGCAAAGAGCTCGGCTCTAGTTGGTAATCCTACCCATTTTTCTCTTTTTTGTACACATTGGAAAATCTTGAACTAGCACCTTAAGGTGGCTCTATACACCCACAGTTTATTCCAATTTTCAATAGAAGACCACAAAATATATATTTATCAAATATTAAAATGATGATAGTGATACTATAGGTATTTTTAAAGAATTTTTTAACGTTTTTTCGTGTTTTTGTAAATAATTTTTAAAAAGATGAATATTAACAGATTGAAAGAAAATTGTTTGTCAAATGATGGATATTTCCTTCAGACACATAAAAAAAATATAACACTACATAACATTTAAAAATATTATTAATGCAATTTTTTGAGTATTTTTGGGGACTTTTCAATTTTTTAGTTGAAGAAAATTTCCCTTAACATTGTTTTGGAATAAAAAATACATACATATTTCATTAGATGCCTATATAAGTAAATATATTCACTTTAATGCAAAACTAAGTCAAATAATTAAAGGGGATAGTTAATTTATAGGATTTAAGTATCACAATCTGAGCGAAATATATCTACATGAATGATATAAACTATTTATCTTTAAAAATAAAACGGTATTTACAAGTGTAATTGTATTTAAAAATATCGTTCTTTAAAATGAATTTTCCAATTATCAAATTAAATCTATTCAAAGAGGAAAAGCACCTTTTCCCATTATTTTGCCTACACCTGTGTCTGGACGGAAAGTACCTGTTTCTAAATATAGCTTCAAGTACCTGTCGCAATATGATTTTCGAAACATAGATACTGCTTTTGTAATAGTGTCTGTAACAACTGATTTGTCATACATTCGAGACACCTGCATCGAAAAATGAATATATAGAACTCTGTGTTTAATGTCAGTTGGTATTCTGAACCGTGATAACTTCCAGCATAATGCAATGAATCTAAGTTTACAGCTGTATATAGAATACATGTATAGTGTTATTGAAGAGATATGTTTATATTGGGTGTGCTCAGTCATACTCAAGCTGAATTAAACAAGATAATTTGAAGAAAAAAAAACCCAGCAGATTAGAGACATGTAATTTAAACTATTCTTATCATGCTTCAATTAAGTGAAAAAATAGTTACTACCTGGTGGAATCGATCCAGCGACCACAAAATCAAAAAGACCTCCGCGTTACCACTAGGCAACGCATCTAACACTTTCATTGCATGTCTTTTAAATATATATCGCTATATACATGATTGTATTAGAACAGTCACTAATTGAAATATTTCTCTAATTTTCAGTACGAATACTAAATATTGAATAATATTGAAAATGTCTGATATTTGCAAAAGTGCTTTATCTTCTAAAGGCGAAATCGTATATAAAGTGCGCTATACCTCTTTAACAAAGTTTTCAAAATAGCAGTTCCCATTTAGCCCCAGTTTAAATCGGCAAGTACCGGAAATACATGCTTTCAGATTTACTTTTTTGCGTACTGCATCATCAAAAAATGGTGTATAGAGTCACCTTAACTAGTGTGTTGACGAACCTTACCCCTTTCCCCATCGATCTATTTTTGGTGTGCTTAAAGTGTCGAATAAAGCTGAACACTACTAGTAAAAGGTAAAGTCTGCTTTATTTCTCTTTCTTCATCACTACAACCCCTATGTAAGTCACATATATGCAGGCTTTCCTTTACGTGTAGCCATACAATTGTGCAAAGATACTATAAAAAAAGGCACAAAAAAAAAAAACAAAAACAAAACAAAAACCAAAAAAACAAAAGAATGGTACCATTGAAAATTTCTATATTTTAAAAATCAGATGTATTTCTCAAGAGGTTCCAATACTTTAATGATATGATAAATTCAACTCTCCCATGATCATCATGTCAGAGAGTTCTTTAAATCACTATATACATGTGCTGATTCGGATCTAATAAATATTAACCTTAAAGAAATTATTAATACAGATATTCCTAAGTTAGAACAAGGTATACCTAGCTCGTCAGAAACTAAAATCTCTTAAAAAAGGGGGGGGGGAGGGGTCTTGAGGTTCTAAAAAATATGACAAATAACAAATCATCAGGTAGTGATGGCTTTACGGTTGATTTTTTAAATTCTTTTCGAATGGTTTAAAACTTTTCATTTTAAATGCAATCAATTCTATTTTTTTGAAAAAGGAGCTTTCTATTTCCCAGGGATTTAGAATTATTTATGTTTACCAAAAGGTGACAAACCAAGACAGTATTTGAAAAACTGGAGACTTTCTACTCCTCTTAATGTTCTCTATAAGCTTATATCATGATTTATTAGTTATCGAAGTAGGTCTAAACTAGATTATATTTATATCTGATACACAAACAGGCTTTCTCAAAGGGAGAAAATACTAGAATTATTTATGATTTGATGTCGTACAGTGAAATGAAAATATAACAGGTCTTTTAGTTCTTATCGACTTTGAGAAAGCCTTAGATTCTGTTTTGTGGTCCTTTATATACAAAGCTTTATAATACTCTGGATTTGGAAATACCAGTAATATTATAAATTGGATAAAGATTCTCAACAAGGATTTTAAGGCATCTGTTTTACAATGTGGTTTCCTGTGTAGACAGGGGGACCCAGTAGCTCCATACTTATTTTGGATATGTGCAGAAATTCTAGCTTTTCTTATAAAACAAAACTTTTATATTAGAATTATAATTGTCAATGGCAATGAACATTAAATTTCTCAGTATGCAGATGATACTTCACTCATCTTAGATGGTTTACCAAAATCACTTTTCGTAGCTCTTGATACTTTAGACTTTGTTTCACATATTTCAGGTTTGAAGATAAAAACCTCGAAAACAAAAATTGTATGGATAGGTTCCAAAAAAAATTATGACAATTTTTTTTCATCATTCATGTTGAAAACTTGATTGGGGCTCCACTTCTTTAAATTTACTTGAAATAGAATTTTCTGTTGATTTAGATTAAATGATATCATTTAATTACAGCAAATAATTGCCAAAAAGATTTTCTCTAATTAAACGGAGGAGGAGATTTTTAACTCTCATTGGTCCTATCACTGTTGTACAAAGTTTGATTATTCCGAAACTTTACCACTTATTCATTTTACTTCCAAATCTTTAAGAACCTGATGAATTTATTCGGAAATCAAAGTGTGAAAAAATTAAGAGAGAATCTGTTACTCTCGATTTTCTAAAAGGTGGTTAAAAAATGGTTAACATTACTAACTTAATGGCATCTCTTAAATGTTCATGGATTAAGAAATTATCTCAAGGCTACAAACCCTGGATGGACTTTTTTTTATCAATAAATGATAATGACTTTGCATAAGAAAATATTGATTTTGGTGATGATTTTCTATTTGGAATGGTTGTTCAAAGAAATAATATTTTTGGCAAGATGTTTTTAATTCTTGGCTCTGCTACATGTACATTAAGAAAATGTTTAAAAGCTCATTAAATATCAAGAATATTCTCAGCATTCCTGTGTGGTTCAACTCAAACGTAAATTCCATGTAAATATGAATTTGTCAAATATTGGCATATGAAAGGGTTTAAAATTATTGGAGATTTTTTAAATGAAAATGGAAACATATTATCAAGAATAGATTTTACTGAAAGATTCCATTTTCCATATATACCTCCAATGTTATATAATAGTGTATCAATATGTGCAATATCAAAATACTTGACCTCTTTGTTTATTGTTAAGTCTACTTTGAATACAGACAGTCACTGTACTACCTTTATGCCATTTTATTATGAGTCTATTTTTTTAAGAAAAAGTTACAAAAACATATATGCATATTTTAAACCTCCAATGAATGTGTACATACAATAATCAACAAATGGAATGCTGAGCTTTGTGATACTTTGCCAAATGATCATTGTGTACGAGATGTATTTAAAATCTGTTTTTGAACTACCAATGATTTAACTGTTACCTAGTTACAATATAGAATTCTCCATAGAAGTCTTCCTGTAAAATATTATCTTAAGAAAATCAAAATTACTACTTCTGGTTGCTGTACTTTTTGCAATGGTATGTCTGAAACTATACAACATGTTTTTTAACATGCAAGAAGATACAACCTCTAGGAATGCACATAGTATACTTATATCTGAGAAATGCTACAAAAATTTTCGTTTTGATGTTTGTAATGTATTATTTAGTGTTTATCCCCTAGGGGATGAATATAATTCAAACTTTGTTATCTTATATACAAAACAATATATATTTTCATGTTTAAAACAAAATTAGATACCAATTTTTTTAGAGCTCTTAAACTATTTAAATCAAAGATACAAGATAGAAAAATCTATTTATATTTAGAAATCAGAAATTGAAAAATTTGAAAAATCATGGTCTCGATGAAATGATTTTATTAGTCATCTGGCAGTTTTAGATGTGACATAGATACAATAATTCATCAGTTTTTTATTTCTTAAACTTTTTTCCTCTTTTTTGATTGCAGTTTTACAACTAAGGCATTCTGTTTTACAATTACCCTACTCTTTACTACTATGAGTATTACATGTACAATATGGGTTATAAAGTGAGCATGTGAGAAGTAAGTCAGAGTGATTATATCATAATATAATTTATATAGTGTGTACAGTACAACCTTCGTTTAAAATAATAAAAAATTTCAACTCTTCCATTTTATCTGTTTGCAAAACTTGTAAGCTATCATTGGTAATATAACATTGAAGTTCGGAAGCTCAAAGGGCCCATTCGAGATTCATAATTTAAATTAAACAATCAAATTGTATATTAAATATAAAAAAAAATATAAAGAGAAAACTGCATCTTTTAAATTCCTTATGCTAAATATAATACAAGTGATATAAATGTATGTAACCCTGCCATGAACATCTATGCGTTGCATACTTTAAAAGAAGTTACAGGCATTATGACCTACTGTGCTATTTAGCATTAATACATGTACGTGTTTAGGCGCGAAACACTGAGCTATGCTTCACTCTATCTCTCCACAAATGACTGAACTAGCTATCTGCATACCAAGCATGTTTTAATTAGTGGAAAAGTGTTTTATATCATTTGAACACCCTTTAAAACTAAATCTAGTTGACGAAAGAACGAATCTCGGAGTATTTTCCCGTGTCTTACGAAACAAAGCGGATGGTGAAAGTGCAAAGTTTCGAAGCGAAAGTGCGAAGTTGTGAAGGCAAAGGAGCGATACTACTATCAATCCTTCGCCTTTACAACTTCGCACTCTCGCATTCGTACCTTTGCCTTTTAATATGTGTGGCTCGGGCTCTTTATCGCTTAAAGTTAACTTTAGCTTTAACTAATGACGTCTGCAAAGAAAACGAAATTTTGAGAAAATATACAATAACAATCTAACCTCTCTGTCCTAAAATGAAATTCAAATGTTTCTTCGTTGAAACCATGGTATTGAACTTAGATAAGCAGATTGAAAAGTGACAGACGCATAAAGGCGGGCATATTATTTTATATGGAGAACATAATCATTAGGATCAGCCAACACTGGTAAACGATATGTCAGATAACCCAGTAAAATACTAATGAACTTTCATAGTAAGCACGATGGCCGTCACACTGTCTAGCGCATCTGTACCAATAACATCTGAGAGCATTCGGCAAACCTCGAGCGAATACTTGCATCAAATTACATGTTATCGACCAAGAAAGAGAAACACAAAAGGCGTAGGCGAAAATTCGAAGTTGCAAAGGCGAGAGTGCGAAGTTTCGGACGCGATTTGCACTTTCGCCTTCGCATCTTTGCGCTTCTCCTTCGCATGCTCGCACTTTAGCTTTAACAACTTCGCGCTTTCGCCTTCGCAACTTCACACTCTCGCAAATTCGCACTAAAGACGAAAGTTGAAAAATCGAAGTGGCCCAAACGGAACACCATTTTGTTTACATTTAGCTTGGAGAAACTGATGAGATGAGTTGTTATCTTCAAGATGGTACATACAATTGCTACCAACTTTTACTATTTTAGCAATGGCTGAAATAATTTTTATCTCATAGTTGCCATAATAAATGAACTTCTAATCCTTTTATATTTTATTTCAATATCAACAGATCCCGGCTATTTGATGACCACAATAAGCTTCAGGGACATCAGTCGACTCTTTACACTCTGTTTCAGCATCTTTTTCTTTTACACTTCTCCCAGCACGATTCCCTTTTGGAACCACACTCTTCGCCGTTGATATGACAGCTAATATAATCCTTCTGACAACCAAAATTACATACGTCGCATACTCGTTTCTTGATCCATTTGCCAAATTTTCCAAATATTCCCTCCGAGAGATCCACTGTCATCAGTAAAACAGAGAGAAGAAGCAAAATGGCGACCTATAAAAAAATGACGTGGTTACTCGGCATTGTCTGTTTTTAACATAGTGACTGCATTCAAGACTGTATTTTCTTTTATAGTAAACATACTTAGGGTGCTTTTTGTACGTTTTCTTTTATCCTTTTTTTTTTAGCGGAGTTATTTGCAAACTTTCAATCTCTTGTTAAAAACGTTTTTGTTTCGTTTCAAATTTATTCTGGAAAAATGCTTCAAATAAATGAGGTTATTACCGATGTACTTTAGTTTTTATTGACATATTAAGTGTGTTGTATATTCTCATTCCTTTCTCTATTTTTGATATGTCAAAAGATATTATTTAAGGAAACTTTTCAGAAAGATACTTAACTATTATTGTAAATTTATATTATAAAATAACGGCGCTTCAACCGATATTTTCGCAAAATGATGAAATAAAATAGTAGACCCCTTATTATTATTTCATATAATTTTTGGCTCGATTAAAAGTTATTACTGACAATGGCATTACCACAAATAAAAATTCAAATGTGTGTATTCGTGTGTATATGAATATGAATTTAATTCAAAGTATATGCAAATTTGATAGAACGAAAAAGAGAATGAAATCCGGATACTTACAGATTTCTGCATGGTGTTCGGATTTCCTTTAAGAAGAATTTTTTATGTATCACACTGCACTGAATAATGAAACAATAGATAGATAGATAGATAGATAGATAGACAGATAGATAGATAGATAGATAGATAGATAGATAGATAGATAGATAGATAGATAGATAGATAGATAGGAAAGTTTACCTTGTAAGAGAATGCGCACGTTCCTCTGACAACTGCTGATGTTATTTCAGATACATTTATACCAAATATATGGGTTTTTTTATTTTAAAGAAGTCACGATCAACACCTGTGTTGAACATGAGCAATAGGTTGAAATTCGTGATCTATTGTTACACCACAAGCAGCAATACTTGCCGTGTCAAAGCATGACCTGATTTGCCCCGAGTAGTCATGAAATTGGAGTAAAAAATGAATCAATCTCTTTCTCTCATTTACGCATTTGTTTGTGCATGGATTGACGATTTTGATTTAAGATTTTTCTTTGAAAAAAAGATGAATTTGAATTAACAGTTATTAATTTGAAAGTTCAAAATATGTTCACATAATGTTGTACTAGGGAAACCTATTTTGAGAAATTTTGTTCTAGAAAAAGAAAGCTCAAATAAAAGCCCGTGTAAATTTGAATTAAAACATCTATTATGATTGATGGCGACACTGTTGTTTTTGTATTATTAGTCATGGCTTTTGAACACTGGTGAGATACCCCATGTTGAGCCCCAAAAATCTTAGCCTCATCGATAGTAGCCTTGACTGATGAAAATCTGATAAAGAACCGCATGGTTTTATTCTGATTCCTTACTTCTTTACACGATTTTACGCATTGGAAATTTTGTTTGAATATTATTCGTTTTTAAAGAAAGAATTGAAGTTACTTGGTTTATTTTACTGGCTTATTTAATTGTGTACGTATTCATGGTCTTCATGTTGGTTGTATCATTTGAAAGTTCTTTGTTTAACATTTATCGTGGAAGAGACTGGGATAAGTATGGCGGCGGATCATGTTTAGCAGTTATAGTGGGACATTCTTACGTGCGACAATTATGAGTGTATGCGGTTGATAATAACATCCCCAACTTACGTTTGGACAGAGAACAGTTCTCCGTGGAAATTCGAGGAAAAGGGGGCCTGTGTTTAAAGCATCTTCATCATGATGCAACTATTGTGCAATTCCAACAAGCCCTTGCTATATGTTTTTTACAACTAGGTGAAAATGACATTGTAAACGGAAGTGTTGCCTAAAAAATCGCAAAGGATATTGTTTCGCTCGCAAGTTATTTACATGAAGGAGTCGGTGTTCGAAGGGTCATAATAGGTCAATTACTGCGCCGCCTTCCCTATGCACATTCGAAATGACATTTGAAGTTAAAAAAAATAAATTGATAAATAAATAACAGTCTGAGATATGTCTTTGGAAATATAAGTACAATCTTTGTACATTGTGTAGTTACATGTTATTCAGTATCTTAAGTGTAATAATATCAAGTTATTACAACATGCTCTTGAGAAGTATCTGGTGTAATGTTATTATCATTTACATGTAACCGATAGAAGGTAATTAACCTCCTTATTACTGGTCTCTCGGCATTATTCATTTGGTTGTGACACTAAGAATTCTAATTACTGTTCACTTTTTATAGCACTTAGTATAATGTGGCAACGGTTAATGGAAACACTCAGTAAAGTGTTTCAATATTTTGTTCTTGGTAAACATTCAGTAAAATGTTTCAACAGTTTGTTGTATAATGTGTCAATTGTGTTTTGGGAAACATTCAGTACAATGTTTTATGGAGTTTTAATTGAATTTAATTGACTCTAAAGTGTGGAGGAATAATGTAAATAGACCGGAATTATGTTTCAGAATTTTGAGATAGAATTAGTCCGTGTCATTCAAAGGAACATGTATCAACATACTCGTGTTCAACATATCCATAGTTTACTTACGTATGAAAATATTTGCATGTAAGTATATTATCCACTTCTGTTGTAGTAAAAGATGCCAAGAGGCAAACCAGCTCCAAAACAGGGAGCACCCCCTGCACCATCACAAAAACTTAAGAGAAAGAAAGCATTCTCAAGTCACAGCACAGCAGTGGAGATCAAAGGAGGCGTGCCCAACCCACCGCCCGCCATTGAAGCATCCTCCTCCTTAATAAACTATGAGGAACTGGCAAAACATATTGTAAGGGGACAGGAAAAAAGCCACTTCTACAGAGAAGTCTGCTCTGGCAGAGGAACCCAACATCATACCAAGTGTCCACAATGGGCCGATTTTTTTTATCTAACGCAGATTGTTCAAATGCACCCCAGCCACATGTCCTGACCACTGATAATGCGGCTCACCAACCGTTATCTTTGGTCTCTTCAAAAGCATTGCAAACTCTTGGAGCTTCTGATAATGTGAACTCGATTTTAGACACAATTTTTATGCGAAGTGAGTCGGCACAGGCTATTTTACCAATTACAATCCAAGACAGCATACCTTTAGGGGCAACGATATCAACTAAAATAAAAAACAAAATTTGATCAAATGAATATATCGACTTTAAATATCTGCTTTCTAACCAATCTGAAGATCCTCTTTCAATAACAATTATGGCTGGCAAAATTGATGTAGAGCATAATCAAAAACTCCCATTAGCATTAACCAATGGACAGATGCATTTCTAACCTTTGCATGTATTTATTTGCAAAAGAATTTCATATGATGCATGCCATCTTTTCAAATACTGTCATTCTATTAGAGAAATGAGCAGAATGCATGTTGACGAAGCATGGAGAAGTAACGATGAAACATTTCGTAAGTTGTGAGAATCATCTACTCTGCCCTGGGAGCAACCTGTCAATGAGCTGAAGCTAAAACCAGCAGCATTGGGATCCAAAGTTCAATATAAACAGTATACTCAATTTAATGGGAAAAAGAATCTTTTTCGTCCCCGGCGAGTATACTTCTCTTACAACAGAGGAGAGCAATGTAATGCATTCTCCTGTAAATATGCCCATATTTGTCAAGAATGTTACAACAGGCATCCACGATCAAAATGCACATCTCGAGACGGAACAAGGGCTACTCAATCCCGCACCTCTTGAAAAATCTGAGTACCTAGTTAAAGGATTTAGTTTTAGTTTTAGATTAGGATGCGTCGGGTCCCCCATTAGCCCATCCCCCAAAAATCATAAATCAACACAAGATCATCCTGAGATCATTGAGGAACACATTAGGAAGGGTATACAATCCCAAAGAATAGCAAGGCCCTTTGATAGTCCACCATTCCCTAATTTCATTTCATCACCGCTGGGCATTGTACCAAAATCAGATCCAGGAAAATTTAGAATAATTCATGATATATCCTTCCCCGATGGTAACTCTGTTAACTTATTTATTCCTAGTGAAAATTCAAAAGTTCAGTATGACACAATAGATAGAATTGTACAATGTTTTGGTAAGGGCGCCTTGATGGCAAAGTCCGACATTACGCTTTCCGCATTGTCCCCATAAACCCCCTTGACTATCATTTACTAGGTTTTACTTGGGAAAAGAAATTCTATTATGTTTGTTGTCTCCCAATGGGAGCGAGTAGTTCATGCAAAATATTTGAGGAACTTAGTCAAGCCTTAGTATGGGTGATGTACAATAGATATAAGGCATCTGGAATAGCTCATATTCTTGATGATTTCTTTTTTATCGCATCCAGTGTATCAAAGTGTAGTGAAGATCTAGCATGTTTCCTCTTTCTTTGTAAAAAAAAATCAACATACTTATCAACATGGAGAAGACGGTGGCACCTACAACACAATTGACCATATATGGTATTGAGGTTGATTCAATTGCCATGGAATGCAGATTACCACATGATAAAATTGTAAAAATTCAAGAAAAACTAGAAGGATTTTGCAAAAGAAAAAAGGTTCAACTACAAGAATTACAGTCTTTAATAGGTTTGTTAAATTTTGCCTGCTCTGTAATTGTACCTGGAAGGACCTTCTTGCGTCGACTTATTGACCTCACTTGTGGTATCTCAAAACCTTTCTATTGGGTACGTTTGACGAAAGAAACACGGGCAGATTTAACCATGCAGTTGCAGTTCATCTCTCAGTTTAATGGCAAATCTGTTTTTCTAGCTAAAGAATGGGATTTTTCAGATTTCATTAGTCTTTACACTGATGCATCAGGGTCTATAGGTATTTCAGAGGTACTTGGCGAACAATGGTTTACTCAACAATGGTCAGAAGAACTACTTCATTTTCAAATTGCTATCAAAGAATTATTTCCTATTGTACTAGCTTTGGAGATATGGGGATGTCAACTACAGAACAAGAAAATACTCCTTTTAACTGACAACATGGCTATTGTTCAGGTCATAAATAAACAGTCAAGAAGGACAAAAGCATTATGAGACTTGTAAGAAGACTTGTACCTGCTTGTCTTTTTAATAACATACATTTCAAAGCAAAACATATCGAAGGCAAGTTGAATGTCACTGTAGACAGGTTATCTCGGTTCCAATTTCAGGCTGCCCGCGATTCGGCACCGCATCTATCAGCAAATTAAACGCCAATACCAGTCTGTCTGCTGCACATTTGACCCGCCAGACACAATTCCTACTATCAGCTTCAATAGCAGCGTCAACGCAATCAGCCTATAGAAGATCATGGCAGCTATTACAATCATTCCAAGGCAGACCAATTTTACCATTACAGGTGGCAGAAATTTGTAACTTTATTGCTTATCTCTACAGCTCTCAATTTAGTGCAAGTACGATTTCTTCTCATATAACTGCACTTAGTTATGTCCATAAATTACTTGGTTTACCCGACCCCACAGATGTTTATTGTCAGAAAATTGTTGCGGGTTGCCACAAAATGGGACGATCGGTAGATTCACGTCTCCTAATTACTTTAGATATTCTAAGGAATATCATCAATGCTTAGCCACATACTGTTTCTAGTTTGGATCATCGTATTATGTTGAAAGCCCTTTTCTCCCTTTGTTTTCATGCTTTTCTTAGAATGGGAGAGGTCACTGTAAAGCAGGGTATTGCGCCTAGTAGAATAATTCAGGTACAGGATGTAACTTTTCAGTACAATGGTAAAAAACCCTGTCGAGTGCAGTTAGTTTTACGTCATTTTAAAACTCAAACAAGAGGTGAGCTACTCTTAATTTCATTAGAGATTTCGAGCAATGGAGACACATGCCCTAATAAGGCATTATACGATTATCGAGTTCAATCCCCACATCTCTCTGGCCCAGTCTTTCAGTTTAAAGATGGCACTCCACTTTCTTACAGTTATGTTTCCAATCAAATTGCAGCTGCACTGGTCTAAATTCAGCATTATATAAGGACCATAGTTTCCGAATTGGAGCAGCAACTTATGCTGCTCAAAAAGGGTACTCTGAGAATTATATTCAGCAACTAGGTCGATGGAACTCTTATGCACTGAAACGTTACATACGAATCCCTGCCTTTTCTGTTTAAGTTTGAAGAACCCATTCCTATGGCTAGTGTTAGGTCATTGTTAAAGGTCCCATACCACTTTGCATGATTCCTCCATTCTATGAGTGATGCAGGTCAGTGTAATTCAAATGACTCCCATACCACTTTGCATGATTCCTCCATTCTATGAGTAATGCAGGTCAGTGTAATTCAAATGCCTTCCATACCACTCTGCATGATTCCTCCATTCTATGAGTTATGCAGGTCAGTGTAATTCAAATGACTCCCATACCACTTTGCATGATTCCTCCATTCTATGACTGATGCAGGTCAGTGTAATTCAAATGACTCCCATACCACTTTGCATGATTCCTCCATTCTATGAGTGATGCAGGTCAGTGTAATTCAAATGCCTTCCATACCACTTTGCATGATTCCTCCATTCTATGACTGATGCAGGTCAGTGTAATTCAAATGACCTCCATACCACTTTGCATGATTCCTCCATTCTATGAGTGATGCAGGTCAGTGTAATTCAAATGCCTTCCATACCACTGCATGATTCCTCCATTCTATGAGTAATGCAGGTCAGTGTAATTCAAATGACTCCCATACCACTTTGCATGATTCCTCCATTCTATGAGTGATGCAGGTCAGTGTAATTCAAATGCCTTCCATACCACTTTGCATGATTCCTCCATTCTATGAGTGATGCAGGTCAGTGTAATTCAAATGCCTTCCATACCACTTTGCATGATTCCTCCATTCTATGAGTGATGCAGGTCAGTGTAATTCAAATGACTCCCATACCACTTTGCATGATTCCTCCATTCTATGAGTGATGCAGGTCAGTGTAATTCAAATGCCTTCCATACCACTTTGCATGATTCCTCCATTCTATGAGTGATGCAGGTCAGTGTAATTCAAATGACTCCCATACCACTTTGCATGATTCCTCCATTCTATGAGTGATGCAGGTCAGTGTAATTCAAATGCCTTCCATACCACTTTGCATGATTCCTCCATTCTATGACTGATGCAGGTCAGTGTAATTCAAATGCCTTCCATACCACTTTGCATGATTCCTCCATTCTATGAGTGATGCAGGCCAGTGTAATTCAAATGCCTTACATACCACTCTGCATGATTCCTCCATTCTATGAGTGATGCAGGTCAGTGCTTAACTGCTGCGTGTATTTTTAGCATGTCTAATTGTTTTTCTTGAATTTATATATCGCAATGCTGTAGGCATTAGTAGTTATTTTTATGATGTCAAGGCTGTAAAAAATAGTAGAAGTTCATAACGTATATATGGTTTGGTCAATGCTATAGGTCAGTGTTTAACTGCTGTAGTCATTGTCCAATTTGTAGTATTATCAGGCGAGGATAAAGTTTAAGGCTATCGGTCAGTGTTTAACTGTGATAGCTATTTAATCAATTTTTTGCATATCCATTGGTTGTTTCGTCGCTACAAGTCAATGGTTAACTGTTCTAGTCTTTATTGTTAGTAAGTTTACATGTCATTTGTAATCTGAGTTGTCTCAGTGCATGTGCTGACTCACCTATAAAACCTGTTTTTTCTTTTGTTTTTCTTATTTTCCAAAATGTAACCACCTACACAATACTTGAAAAAGTAGAGATAGTTATGTTCTCTCTACAGTAGATAGCAGCTCACCTGGATGGCCCGGTATATGATCGGTTGATCATATTTTTGGCCATATTTGTCGCCATCTTTTTGCCTTTTGAAAACGGTATGTCCAATTTCATAAAAATTTGTGTTTGGAATAGTCAGTACAAAATATGGTTTTTATGACAGATTATGTATGGGGGAAATTAGAATCCATTTGTTCATATCTACCTCATAGGTAGATGGGCAAATTGTTTAATATTTTGCTGATTTCCCCCTTTCTTTGTAAAACCAATTTTTCGTCAATTACTGTTATTAATAAATGACATTTTTCATTCACGCATACAATTGTTGTCGTACTAAAGCGAGCAGCGGTGAGCTGCTCGTTTCAGGAAGAACAGAGTTAGCCATAAAAGATATTACAGAAAATGTGCGAAAATTTTGTGACAAAGTTTCGCTTTTCGAATACGCCGGTGTACATTTGAACAACTTTTGCAATGCATGTTTAAATAAAATGTGCTCTTTGGCGTAATCGGAAAAACGGAAAGATCTGTAGATATTTAGGTGATTAATTATGGTCTAACAATAAGTATGAAAAGTCAGCCAGCGTTCAACCTAGCGGAAGATTGTATTTGCTGACAAGGTGGTTGTATTGAACATACAACTTACGAAATGATGACTTTAATCGAGACTGTTAATAATCTTGTTTTAAAAACTTGTTTGTCAGTAGCTTACCTCGTTTTAGAAATTATATATGCGTAGAGCATGCCCTTGCGTAACTATCGAATCAACTGAGAGAGAAAAAAAACTCCATATGCAGGTGATGAAGGTATATTGCTACGTTGACGATAAAAAAATTGAAATAATCTCGTCTATCATAAAGTTTTGTTATTAGGTTACCATTCATGTCTTTTTCTAGTTAAAAATTCTAAATATGAAACATATGACTCAGACTCAATGGTATAACTACCTAAACTACATAGACGTTGTTAATCAGATTCGCAAACATCTTTTTTAAATCATATTCAGAGTACTTGTGTACGCAATCCGAATGCACAGAAATAGGAAAATACGACTAAGAGTTACACTGTTTCAATGCGACAACATTCTGTTGCAGATATTGGAGCAAGAAGTGGTCATTTATCTTAGTTATTGTTTTTAATTATGAGGTTGTTTCATGTCAAAGTGTGTCTGCATTAATGTCGGATGATGTACTTTGTTGGTTTTCACACAACATTCAGTGGAAACAAGCATTATTAATAATGTAAAAATCGTATAACCCGAAAAACTCTATTAAGTAATTTTATTTACAAAATATAAATCTACAGCCACCTGTGGTAAAACATATTGCATAACCAATATTCTGAAGGTTAAAAACGTTGATACTGGTCTCTGTACGTTTTCTTCGCATTTCTGCAGACTGTGTACAGACGATGCTTTGAGGATGCATTATTAACCTTAAAATAGTTAAATAAGAAAAACGATACTAACTTTTTTTTAATATTATTTCTGTTTGAATGTTTTTGCCCTTTTAGGTCTTACGCAAGGAAATAGCCAATCAAACTGAACTTAGTCAATTGTAGTTCCATATATATAGAGACAATTTTTTTTCTCTCTTCCTTTTTTGGCACCTTATTTTAGGCCCACAGTATTGAGTTTGGACTCAGTGGCTAGGAGAATTATTACTTTAGTGGAATTGTCACACTAATTTCAGTGGAACTATTTTTTAGATGCGCGTGATGCAACTTCCTGGATGGTGCTGAGTCTGTTTGTCAACATGTGAAACCCACGTGTATTTGGGGGTAGGTGTGTTTACTATCAATTATCTCTCTTAGAAGCCGCATAAGGCGTTATTTTTCTGATCTAAAATTTTTCTTGAAGCATTTAACTATAATTTGTCTTTCATGATTTATATGCTGAGAGTATAGTTAATCAATTAACTTAATTAAAGCTATATAGTAACAGATAGTGAAATTAATTCCTTGTGTGAGACCTTAAGAGAAACATGTAACTTTTATTTAAACTGCATTTTTTCAAATTTCAGGAGTTGTCTCCCTTGTTAAAGATCAACAATGGCGGATAAACAATGCGGGATGCTGTCTTGTCATCAACAGTGAAATTTGACACCTGTATACCCGTATTTCTACCAATCGTCTCTGTCCTCTTTGTTGTGTACATCAGACAGGTAAGAAAATCAAGATAATTGTTTGAAATCATTTTAATAAGATAAACAATGAAAAATATCACATATTTACATGAACAGAGTCCCTCATAAAAAAAAACGTGTCACATTTTACACACGCTCATCCTTCACATATTACCATACATTCAGCGCACATTATTAAAACATACCACTCATTAAATGTAATACAAAATTCACATGATAGGTATAATATAACAAACATTTCATACATGTTAACTACATACACCCCCTACCCCCCCCCCCCCCACACTTCGCTACTTCCTGTTTAATTTTGGATCTGTAAGTGATTTACTATAAGTGTCTCCAGACTTTTTATCGTAGAGCTGATATCGTTTAGATCTGTAGAATTTTCTTTGAAATTTATATTTTAATAGTTTTTGTTTTATTTTAAAGTAATTTTGCCTATTTTGCTGTTGTTTTAGGTGATGGACCACTCCACTTCCTTTTACAACAGGTGCCCCTACAGATTCACAAAGTTCCAATGTTGAATTTCCATGACCCCGATTGAGTGAGTGCACAACTTTATGTATTCTACTTTCAAAATTTCTACTACTAGTAATACATTTTGGATTTGATTTTAAATATGCCCTATTCACAGATTCAGGTTTTTGTGTACAAGTGTGATATTTAATTCTTTCAAGATTATTAGGTCCCAAAGTCAAATTTATACAGTCTTTTAACAAGCATCTGTCTTCTTCTGTCATGCTTAATTCAAAGTCACGAGGCAACACTGAAGAGTTCCACTTGTTGTCTTTCAGTCCGCGACAGGAGAAGGAATGAAGTTGGCAGGACTTTCCGCACTGTCCTTGGTAGCAGCTGATGATGGAACCGACAGCAGATGACATGGCCCGTTTCATCAAAGGTAGGTCTCCGGAGTAGTGTTTGTAGCAGTTTTCGTACTCGGTCCTGCATCTAAGCTTCAGGTCCAGGGCAAATCTTCTCTGCATCGATTCCCTCATAGCTTTTGTTCTTCCAGGAAACATGTGACTGCTGAATGGAGCCTTAGCAGTCTGTTTTCTTTGAGAGTCAAAGAAGTGGCGCAGGTCTTTGAGGTTTTCAATCATATGCCCTTGCTTTTCAGATGCAACGGAAGCAGCGGCACTATCTCCATCACTGGTGAAATGTGAAATGACGAGTGGACGGTCATCGCTTTGCAGCTCACCGATGCATTCCGCAGCCCATCTCTTTTCATCTCCAATGGTGGTCTCTGGAGGAATGGTCGCAGTGCAGTCTTCATGTCCTGGGCAGGTAACTTTCTTTCCTTTGGCTCTAAGAAGAGTGCCTTTCTTGCACAGTTTATTGTCACAAAACACTGCCACAACATTCTTCTTCTTGGTAACATTTTCACTTAAAGTGTATGTCACTTGCGTGGCAGCTTGGAATGGTGTTTTCCCGATCGCACTGAAGGTGGCATTGTTATACCGGGCATCTCCTTCTGCTCTTATAGGTGTATTGGCAAGTCCACATTTCTCGTTAAGCTCTTGAATGTCCTGCCTTATTTTCTTCATGTTGCTTTTGTTCACATCAGTGATGATTTTGCCTACTTTGTTGCAGGTCTGATGAATGTTGGTGGCTGATGCTGGTTCGATGTTTGCACCAAGAAGCATACCACGCATACCCTCTGTAGTAAGGCTGGTACCCAAGTGGCCGACAGCCATGGCCACATTAAGCTGTGCGGCTCTTCGTCCCCTTCCTGGTCGACTGACTTCCTTGTACAGCTTTTCACGGTGACTGGTGTAATGGCACTTCTTACATCGAATGGAAAGGATCCATGCCAGGCCTCGCTTTTCTTCCCCATGCTGGTTCCAGTCCAGTGAACCGTCACAGTCCGGGAATTTCTGTGAGTGCTCTTTAAATGCATGGTTCCATAGTTTAGCAGTTTTTTCTTGATGGAGTACTTTGTAAAGTTTGGAATTGGGGTTCGGTGACTCTGCATCCATGTAGGAGTCTACCGGCTGCACTTCACTTGGCCCGGGTCGCAGAATCTTCATCTCGCTGCTTCTACGCTCAGCATCGCTAACTGTGAATATTCCATTCTTCTGCTGCTGTACAATGTCATGAAACTCTTCTTTACTTAGCCTTCTTATAGGACATAGACAATGGACTGGGCTGGTGGTCCCTGTACTTTTCTGGCCCTTGTTGTGAGGAATGCTTCCTGTTTTGTACTGATGTCGATGCAGCCACTTTGGTCCTTTCTTTGGCATGATTTATATTGAACTGTACACTTGTAGACTTTTTCTAAGAACATGATGTTGTGTGTGGTGCCAATTTTTATGTTTTGTAAACTTTCATACTGTTTATTTATTTTAGAGCTGCCATGTCTTCTAAGAGGAACCCCATCTTGGATGACTGATGGAAAAGCCTCATCACCCCCCATTGCTTAAGAACCTCTTATCTTAATCACTAGCCATTAATGAGTGACCACCGTTATCAAAGCTCCAAGGTACATTATTGAAGACTCTTCTGGCACCATTTTTTGTCTTTTAATCAAAATTAACACCTTTTTGCTAATTAATTCTAATATTTAAGTGAACTTCCTGTTTCTTATTTAATTAATTTTTTTAATTAGAGTTGAATTTTATTTTAAAGCACACACACATAAACTCTAACATTTCAGGTTTCATTTCATTCAAAGTTTTTTTCTCAAAAAATCACTGGTTAAATTTTATTGAATTTTGAAATCATGTACTGTAGATGAATTTTAACAGAAATTTACTCCAGAATTCAGCAATCTGTTCAGAAGAGTTATCTCATACTTTTTAATCCCTTAGGGTCAAAATTAGATTTTCATACACTAGCATATAGGAGATATATAACTACTAGACATTTTTGGCAAATTTTATTAAATTTCATGAACTTTTAATTGTCTTAAAGCTACCGATTCAAAATACCTAGAAGTGACCTGCAATAAACGAAAGTTATGGTGCGATAAGATCTGATTCACCTATCAAAGTAACTAAGTCAAAGATAGAAATTTTATAGGACGCCGATCTATTTACCTAGCCTTCTTTCGATTGATACCAGGCATCCAGTTTTAATTTGTTATTGACATATTTTGCATCAGAGATTTAAAAGGTGATTCGGAATACATGTACTCCAATGACTGTAGATAAAATAAATTGATACTAAAGGAAACTTTCATTATCTATCTGCCCTTTGTTAAAGCTTTTATAAATTGACGTATATGAATCATTTTGTCAGTTGTCACCTATTCAACAATTATCAGAATGTCCAACAACATACCAAGACCGTTACCATTCTCGATTATAGTTATGAACAAAAAAATTGTATGAATTATGATGTACTTGCAAGTCTCATGAGAAACAACAAGAATTTTATTTTGAAAATGACTTTTTGCAACAAATTAACAATATTTGGTAGAATGGTTATTCTACATATTTGCTGTAAAAGGGCATATTCATTTAAATGCAATGGAGACATATGCCCTAATAAGGCATTATACGATTATACGATTAAAAGGGCATATTCATTTAAATGCAAAAATTGTTTTTCAAAAATTGGCAAAATGCCTTTTATCTATATTCTATATGATTTTAATAGAATTTACGTCTGCAGAAGGTGTGTGGATAAATCATTATGTTTTCCTAAATAAACAAAAGTCATAGTGATAAGCGTTTTCTGAATTTGTTTAGCTCATTTTAGTTTAGTAACAATAGAACAACACAAAATTTACTATTTTAACTTGTTGAAAGATTATGTCCTCTTTATTACTTACTTACTTACTGCCCGTGACACCTTTGGCGTATTTTTACGAGGGTAAAACGAGGGTTCTCCATCCTTGTCTGTCACTGGCTAGCTTTTGGAGTATGCCCCTGCTTCTCCTTTGTTCTTTCATTTCGGCTTCCACTGTCCGCCGCCAAGTGACTTTGGGCCTTCCTCTCTTCCGTTTTCCTTCTGTTGTCCAGAAGAGAGCTGTCTTTATAATGCTGTCCGAGTCCCTTCTAAGTACACGTTCCACCGTCTTCTGAAGATGATTGTGGCCATGTCCTCTTGCTGACACCTGTCGAGAAGGTCCTGATTTGAGATGGTATTGGGCCAAAATATTCTTAAGATCCTTCTCAGGGACTTCGTATGGAATGTTGACAGTTTGATTAGATCAGTCTCTGTCATTCTCCAACACTCTGATCCGTACAGAACGATAGGTAGAATGCAGCTTTTGTATAGTTTTAGTTTTGTTCTAGTGGTGTACTGACTAGATCTCCAAACAGTTTGTAGGTTATCAAATGCTGCTCTTGCCTGTGTGACAACATTTTACAGTCGAAAATCAAAGTACCGAGTATACCCCAGATAGCAGGACGTCATTGGACCTTTGTTAGGCCAACAATGCTCCTTATGTTGGGCCACCGTATGCATTTAACATTGGGCCAGCGGCAATTTGCTCATCGGCCCTTAATCAGACCAACTTGTTGGCTTATTGTCGGGCCAATGTAACAGACAACATTAAGCTATTGTTGGGCCACTGTATTCTTTTAATATTGGGCAAACGTCACTTTTGTACGGTTGGGCCATTGTAAGCAATTAACATTGGGCCAACCGCAATTTGCTTATCGGACCAACTTGTTGTCTTATTGTTGGGCCAATGAAACGACCAATATTGGGCCATTGTTGGACCACTGTATTCTTTCAATATTAGACAAAAAATACCTGAGCAAAAAGAAAAGAGTAAAATATAATTAAATTGTAACATATTTTATTGTTCATGAATGCACTTCATGAAGAAAACATTTATTAAAAAACAAGAAGTTATATAATGCTCACTTGTAGTAATACATGTATGGTTTTATCCCTGCTCTGATGTTAATGCACAAGTTCAGTAAACTTAAGATATCAATAAGCAAGTCTAAAAAGAAACCAAAGAGGGTAAAACCACAGGTATGCCATAGTATTTTTCAAAAAATTAAAAAATATGCACTGCCACTCTCCATCTGCTCCCTCTCTCGAGGCTCCTCCCTCCTTTCTTTCTCTGCGGCAGTGCCCGTTTGGCATATCTTTCCCATTGATATTGTTCTCAATGTCCTTTGTTTATAGAATCAGCCGTTGCTCTGTTTTTTTCGAACAATCTCTAAAACTGTAATATTTAGTATTAAAAACATTTGTTACTTTTCTCAGTAAAGAGTTAACATACATTACGATTAAATTTATAAGTACATGTATATCACTATATGTTTAAGCTTTCAACTAAGAATTTAACAAAAATAACAAGTCATTGAGTTTACATCATTCTTGATAAAGCAAAGATGTTTCTACTATAATAACTGGTAAATAATTTTTTTTAATTCTACTTACTTTGAATGACTGTCCTTTAAGACAATCCTTGGAAGAAAAGTTTTTCCCTTTCCCATAAATACTTAAGATTTGGATGCATATATCATGAGATATGCAAGGTATCGATCTCATTACTCTCATGTCAAATGAAAAATGGCACAGGTACAATATTACGAAAAGTAGCCCGGATGTTGTTTACCCATGATGCTTAGCCAGATTCATGACATTGGGCCAACCCAGGGCCGATGTCAACCCCGCAACAAATACTCTCTCTTACAACAAGAGTTTTATAATATTGTGCCAACAGTTAGCCCAACATTGGCCCCATAATACATAACCAACTATCAATATTTCATGTTGGAACGCCGTTGGCCCAATAAAGATAACCCAACGGCGATAATACAACCATATTGTGAGATTGGGCCAACGATGTGCTGCTATCTGGGACTCTTGGGAGTAATTTTTTTTTTTTTTTTTTGGCTTTTTGCTGTTGTTTTTTTTTTATTTGTTAAATTTAATTGTTCAAGTGTGAGTATGTTTGCGGGAGGGGGGATTACAGGTTAGTGAAATCTTTTTATTTTTTTAATTACCATAATGACATTTTTTTTAATACTAGTAATCTGATTAATTTAATGTCATTTCTAGAATTCAGTCATAATTAACCTTCGAATCCTGTAACCCCAGTTGTTTTTTTTTTCAAAATGAGCAATTGTAATTAAAAAAATGATCGTGGCTAACTGGACTCTAAAAATATAATAATCATAATAATAATCGAAGTTTATAGGTATTTTTTTTTTATCTAAATACTAAGTACATTATCAACATATCTTTGGAATGAAAGTGAAAGATTCCTTGGTTAAAATTTTTTCGGCGCATGGAATAAATGCTAAGCATGGTTTTTTTTTAATCCGATAATGATTCAGATGAAGAGTCTGTTACATCACTAGCTGAAGATTTACAACTAGATTTATTACAATCCAACACATTCTCCGGCATTATCTGAGTGTTTAATGACATGTCCTTGTGCCTCTGGATGCCTTTATACCAAAGAAGGGAAGCGACATTGGCAGAACTTCCCACAAGACGAGCCCCCGACTTACATTGACAATACCAGAATTTTATTGGATCTAATTCGTCCTTGGAATCGAATTGTACCCACAGATAATATGACTTTGAGGATACGTGTCTAGATTGTATTTTCCCCTGCATCATATTTGGCATGGTTTTCCCTACAAAAATATCATACACCCCGTCTTCATCTAAATGTTCAAGTGTATAATATGAAAATGCCTGTTTTATTTCATAAACCCAAATGTTTAAGATCAAGGTAATCTTCCGATAGAACAGGGAAATCTGGTACTGTGTCCGACGTGTCTATCTTTGTTAATTTCTTTGATAAAATTCGTTTATCAGAGTCATAAATAAACATATCTCTTTAAGGGTTATTTTTTTTTTATTTTGAAGGATTTTCTTTTACAATTCTAAATCTCTCGCAGAATCAGACAATAGAGGAGGTCTAAATGCATTGGTCAATGATCCCACAATACGCACATAGTCTCCAATAAACATAATTTGCGTGTTTGAAACTATATTTGCTAGGAATTTTCATCGTTTCAGTCTAACATTTGCAGATTCAACTGCCCATCTAACTTTGGTCACTAACCTAGATGCATTAGCTTCAGATAGAGAGTGTTGTTTTTGTCCCTTTCCAAAAAATATGGCGACTCTGATCGTAAACCCACCGAATTAATTATATCAAGAGAATCCCTGAAATACCTATCATTTTTGTCAGACCATATTGGACAATTTTCCTTTTTGGATAAATGCTTGTTTAAAATAGCAGCATCATTATTTTTCCCATCTCCAAGGTACGGGCCAAGGATGTCAATGATATATCCGTCGGATGCCACAACCAAGAGGTCGGCCTTTGTAAAAACTGTAAGACTTTCTTTGAAAAGCATATTTTGAACTTTTTTTCTATGTAAATATATGAGAAGAATTGCGGTGTTTGAATTTGCGGATGCCAGCAGTTCCCACGCAAATATCGTTGTGTAATTGCGACTAACTTTACCTCGTGTGATATAGTCGAAGCCAATATATTGTGGAACGAACTTGGTCATCATAGCTTCTCTGACATTCTTGACAATTTTAAAAATACAGGAGGAATTATCGATTCCAAATAAAGTTTTTAGTATGTTTTTTGAAAGACCAGTACGTAGTTTTGTTAATAGAATTCCTACACGCGTTTTATTGCGCAAAGTGAAAATTTATCATAATTTTCAAACTGTGATTTAGAAATTCCTGTCAAATTATAACAATCTTCATCACTAAGAGAATCGTTTTCGAAATTTATTCTATTGTTTTCAGATCACAGCAAAAGCTTCTGAAAGTTTGTAAGTTTTTCTAAAAGGTCTGCAGATAACATTGCCTTTGTACCAACAAACACAAGTTCAAAATTCGGTTATTTATTTTTGTCACTCTATCGAGGGGGCGCACGGCACATGATCCTTTGTTAGAGATGAGTTGTTTCTCTCCAAACAATACACGGCCAGTTTAACAAACAGCCAATTATTAATGAATCGTTTAATATTTGGAGCTTTACATTTTTGACACTAAAACCATGTTAAACCCTCTGAGATATCCACTGTCATCAGATAAACAGAGAGGAGAAGCAAAAAGGCAACCTAAAAAAAAAACAAGACATAATTACTCAGCCTTGTCTATTTAACCCTGCATTGAAGACACAATATCGTTTCAAGTGCTTAATTTAAAAAAAATTAGGCTTAGTTTTTTCTTCTTGTTTTTCTATTTTTGAACAAAATGCTGAAAAAAAAGTTTTAATTTATTGTGGAAATATTACCTACATCCAATTCTAAACTTTTTAATAATTGTGTTGACAAATCTACCCCCTTCAATTTCTTTTCTTGATCTGCCAAAAGATGTTTTTGATAGAAAGAAACTACCCCGTAAAACACCAATTTCATGACGCGGTCGTATTCTATTTTATTATAGCATTAAATCATGATTTTTGTGATCGGCTTCGGCCGATCACAGTTGTGTCCATATGAGGCATCCGGCAATTTTTACTATTTGCGCACGCATTGCGCCTTCCACTACTTTATTTTCTTTGCAATGACAGCCTCATTTAAATCTTTAATTACACGTAGAATACTAAATAAACGTTACTCCTATTCGTATGCATTGAAATTAAAACATTTACATACAGTTACATACAAACTGATTCTAATCACGTTTGTCTTCACATATGCGTAAGAATATTTATCGGAAGTACAATTCGCCTACTAAAAGTAAAGCATATTCATGCCTTTCTATTTAGGAACGGAGTAAAGTGAAGTCGTACCCAAACTGACTCGTACCCAAACAGACTCATACTCCATTTGTCCGGGGATAAACATGATATTTGGATTGTAAATAAAAAGATAAGCTGTTAAAGTTAGGTTTTGGATTAATTACAATTTAGAAGTTACAAGATACGGTAATTGAATGTAATATTTTGGTTATCTTCAAACAAAGTTTAATATCATCTCCTTTAAGTTTGCCAAATAGTTTCCTATATCAACATTTGATAGACAATTTTCGTTTACATGCAATCTTATCTTTTTTTCAAAAAATGTTAATTATATTGGAAATCAACAAAACATGTAGCGGAATGCTTTCGCATTACATAACAAAGCTGACCAAAGATAATAGCCAACATGCCGATCATTCCTTTAAAAGGAATACTTGTTTGAAGTATACACTCTCATAACTGCAGCGGTGTGCGCATACAAATTGAGTAACGCGCGTTAGCGCGTTATGAAAATTTGTATGCACACACCGCTGCAGTTATGAGAGTGTATACTTAAAAAAATCATGATTTAATACTTATATTTACATTTTTTTTAACTTCTTGCCTTGTCTGCAAATGTGATTCATACCTTAAAATTCCTATCTTATCCTAAGGGTAAGTTAATATTAATGGAAGAGCCACAGTAACAGCTACATGTACAAGCGTGAACTTTGATTTTCGCTTGTGACGTTGCAGTTTACAGCGTTCAACGTTTGTGACGTCATAATAAAACTCGTCATTTTAACCTTTGACTACTTGTTGCATTTAGAGGCATTTGAAGATCACAGAATTAAATGGAAAAATACAGTAGAATGTAAATATAAAAAAATCATTAAGCCCTACAGATAATAACATTACCGCACATTGTTTATATAAATTTCACCACCATTGGAAGGAAATTGTGTGCTAATGTAAAGCATTTATGTAATTCATTTTAATTCAAAGTACATGCCAATTTTATTGAACAAATTACATGCAAATAGTCAACCAAACATTTTAAAGGGGAATATACTTACAATTCTCTGCACTGTGTATATTTTGTTTACCTTTAAGAAAAAGTAGACTATATCAATAAATCTCTAACCTTTATAAGATAGATAGATAGATAGATAAATAGATAGATAGATAGATAGATAGATAGATAGATAGATAGATAGATAGATAGATAGATAGATAGATCGATCTTGTAAATTGTAAGAGAATGTATGCGTTCCTCTGGACACTGCAGGTATGATTTCTTTGACAGTCTTCAGATACATTTATACAAAAATCTTACATAAAATGTTTATTATGAATAAGTCACGATCAGCACGAGTGCTTGCTCTAAGCAGTATGTAAACTTTAATTAATGATTGTAACATTTATAAATGCCTGTCTTTCAAATGCGTGTATGACTTGTCCAGAATATAGTCGTGTAATTTAAGCTCTCTCTCTCTCTCTCTCTCTCTCTCTCTTCGAATAAATATATTAGATATCTGTTTTACAATAGCAATATTTAAAGCTGAATAAGAATTACAAACCATTTTTAGTCAGTCGATCACTGTCTTAACCTCAAGATTCGATCGACTGGATCAATTGTATCATAAAACTGTTTCACAACAATCAATTTTTATAAAATAAAGGTAAAAGTCATTTCATTTCTGTCCTATCTGAAGAAAAAGAGAAAGAGGATAAATCAACGCCGAAGTCTTTACACATTCCAAATTAATATAAATGTTTATATTTTGAAAACGATCGTAGATTAAATGCATGAACGATAGTATTTTTTAAAATGAATTTTATTTCAAATGACATGTACAATGAGACTCACCACATATAAAAATTCCAGGAAAATGATGCGGTTTCTTATAGTAGAAGTATATTGTTTAGGATTAATGATATTTCGTCGTAATATTTTTAGCGATCGATGTCATTATAACTTTTGTTAGAAATAAAAGTCATCAGTTAAAGCAGTAAGTTTTGATCATTTTTCTTTCTTTCTTGACAACATAATATAGTTATGTTTGCTACAAGATAATCTCGGGCTAATGTCGTTAATATTTAAATTGAAAATATATTTTCTAAATAAATTTCTATCTAGAAAGGATGCTTTCAGTTTCGTAAGATTCAATATAAGAATAAACTGTAGTTTGATTTTGCCCCCGTTATATAACCCCATGGTATGATTAATATTTATTGATAAAGCTGCCACGACAGTATGCTGTATCAAATGTATCAACCCAGTTTTATGACATACGTGTAGTCACAATAATAGTATCAGATTTCAAGGAGTTAAGTAAATAATCGAACGAAAACAGTGACTACAATGTGGATACATAATGTTAAAATTGTTACGTTATTTAGGAGATCACTGTTGAATCCAGATTTCATTTGGATAGCAGTGACGGCCGTTGTAGGGTGTATCGTCGCGTTGGGGAGCGTTACCAGGACGCTTGTGTTGTGCAACGTCGACAATTTGGTGGAGGTAGCGTTATGGTGTGGGGTGGAATATCAGCACGTGGAAAGACCCCTCTACAAATTGTCAATGGAAATCTCACCGGCGTACGCTATCGAGATAAAATTATTCAGCGTCATGTGATACCCTTCATACAGAGACATCAAAATCACATCACTCTGCAGCAAGACAACGCAAGGCCACACGTTGCACGTGTAGTCAGGGACTTGTTTGTTCAACAGAATGTCGATGTCTTGCCTTGGCCAGCTGTTTCTCCCGATTTGTCGCCGATCGAGCACGTCTGGGATGAAATGGAAAGACGTTTACGCCGTTTACCAAATCAGCCAGTGACATTGGCTGATTTAGGCCAGGCTTTAAACAACATCTGGAACAACATTTCTCAAGCATTTCTTAACACTTTATTAGCATCAATGAGGCGTCGCTGTCAAGCATGTGTAAACGCAAATGGTGGTTACACGCGTTATTAATTTTGTTAATTCAATATCAAATAACATTGACTTTTGAGTGTGTTGAAATTGACGTTATTCGACGTTGATTTTAATGTGTAATGAGATGTTGTTACGAATACATGTGTTAACAGTATTACAAAAAATAAAATTTTTTCATTGTAATTTATAAATGATTTTTCATATATTTAATAATGCACAGTTTCTTTTTTCCGCTAGTATATGTTTGGTGTACAGTACAGTTAGTAAAAACATTCTTTCTAAGTTTTAAACATTTGTCAACAAAATGTATGAACTGCAATCTGAGGATCATTTAGAGGTCTGCAATTCTTCACATATAAAATGACTTTGAAATCATCCTGTTACTGTTAAACTTGAGAATTCATTAAGAAAACTTGAAAATCGCTTTATTTATTACCTTTTTTTTACTACACATTGTCCATATGTTTTGTGTATTATTCTATAAAGCTGATTTCTCAATGGCTATTTCTTCTCAGGTGAGCAAAGTGACACACAGACTACTTGATTGTGTAAAATACTGTAATCAAGTGATGTACAAATGTAACTTCTATATGTTGGTGAAACATTATTGTAAAGAATAAAATACTGCAGTTTCAGAAGTTCAGTTTACTAAATTCTAATACTATAATATTCTTTCATCATTTTGATGTCAAAATGAACATTTTTAATAAGTCTGCATATTAATATATAAATAGTGCCTGTTTGGGGGGGTACTAGTTGAAATTGACACCCCGAGAAACCATTGTCAACCGACGCGAAGTTTTCGAGGGGTTTTAATTTCAATTGGTACCCTCCCAAACAGGCACTATTTATTTTATTATACTGAATGTCTTCACTTAATAGCAATCTTACTGCTTTTATATAGAAAATACGTGAGTTCTACGACGAACCGTACGCGCATAATTTACGCGCATGTAACAATTTGTTCTATCGGCCCGTTGCTAACGCTGAGGGTATGAGAACGGATTGTCAACTGCGTCTAAACCAATCAGATTTCAGTATTTAACATGAAAGTATAATAAATGAAAATGTATACCTGTAATATCAGCTTGCATATCAGTATCAACTTGATATACGAATGTACTAAACAAAATTAAAATGTTGATGTTTAAATTGATTTTCTCATTTAATATTTATTTAAGGCATGATCCAGACTAATCTGGTGCATATTAACTGAGTATTACGACATTAACTATATGTATATACCTTTATGGACATATTAAAATAATGTTTTCTGTTATCAAACTAATTCTTAAGGAGAAAATAGTTATAATAACATTATGGAATTGACAACTTGCAACCATAGTTCCGCCTATCAGTAATTTCAGTACTTTGATTTATTCTTATTCTTAAAAAAGTCGAATAACTCATAATCGACTACGTAGGCAAAAATAATGCCATTTTCTTTACGCTTTGAACAAAATAAGATATCCATGTTAACCAAAACAAAAACAAACAAACGTAAAGTAGATTATAGCTTAATGAGAGTCCGGAATGCAGTGTTACGTTAGTCAAAGTATCGGTATACCTCTCTTTATAGAAATATGCACTAAATCTTTTAATTCTCCTGCTAAAAGTGGTTGTATCGGAGGGGTTCGTATTAAAAACCAGTAGAAACAATGGTAGGGAGATTCACCACACCGTATACATATGAATGCTATGTCTGCGATCCTTGTGCAAACCGATCCTAATTCAACGGTCCTCCGAGAATGGATCGTCATGATCCTACTGGGTTTGTTTGCCAGCGAAAATGTTGCATGTCCACTATCTGTCATTAAGGTACACTCAAATATAAAATAAGTCTTCTTTATGTTGTACACACATTTTTTCCAAGCAGTAACTGTAAAATAAAATGGAATTTGATTTGATATGCTAATATTCAATTCAAACAAAATGTTTCACAAAAGGTTTCACAATTGAATTAAGCCCTCTCAGAGTGATCGCTATATTGATTATGATAGCGTATTGTATTTTTAAATCTACGAATGAAGAGTAAGGTCAATGATATTTTGTCATTAGAAGAAATGATAAAAGAAAGTTATTTAAAGTAGTAATGAAAATCTACATGAACCTGTCCACTGAGTAAGAAATGACAAGGATAAGGGAAACAAGCTTACGGAACTGGAGTTTTATGGTTTTTAATAAACAAAAAAAAAAGCATTCAAATAGTTAAAGTATTAGAACTGATTTAAAGTTTGTACTAGAGCTTCATGAAAATAATATCTTTATCAGTACTTTAAATTATGTTTTTTTAGGTTTTAACACTGTGCCGAATAATAATTACATTGCCGAAGTGACATTTGTGCACTCGGTTAAGGTGGAGTTTCGTACAAATCCATATAAACCAAATAAAAGACCTTTTGTTAGAATATATCTACTTTTATTTTTTAATATTTCAATCCTGACAAGTGAGACATTTACTTTTTAAACCACCCCATAGGAAAAATAATTCATATAGGATAAATTATTCTCCTATTAGTGATTTTGAAAATTCTGGTTGCTTTTTTTAAAATCCAACAAATTGTATTTTCTATAAGATATAAGTAGTTCCCACAAGAATTCAAATCTGACAGGTAGTTTTCCTATAGAATAGTAAGATTTCCTATCCGGTTTTGAAATCCTATGGGAGTTTTGTTCAAACCACATCGAAGTTAAAATTCATATAGGAATTTCTTTTATTCCGGTAAAAAAATTGAAAATCCTATTGGAGTAGTGTCTATTCCATGAAAAAATATATTATCCTATAAGATTACATTTTTTAAAGGTAAAAAATTTACCTGACAGTTGAGATACATCAATATCAAAAGGGGTTATATACTCTTTAAGTATTGTTTCATGTAACATATTTAAATTTTTCAAAATGCACTTTGGACAGTGCAAAAATGCCATTTTTGCACAGACATAATTATCCGGCACATTATTCGTAATTGCATTTTTGTTTGTTGTATTAAAACATACATGTATTCTTTAAAAGAAACTATATATATATATATATATATATATATATATATATATATATATATATATATATATATATATATATGTGTGTATATATACCATATGAAGGTTGTATTTGACATCAATTTACATACAAGAGAAAAAAGCCTCAGCAGTCTAATTTTACTATTAGATCCTAAAGAGAGCATCTTATTTCTAACAGACAGTAATCACGATGCACTAAATTATATAAAATGAAAAAAATCCCCAAAATAACCATTTCAATTTCATGTTAAAGTACAAAGGAAACTTTGAAAGTATCAAAAGATATCTTCATAAAAAGAATAAGTCTGTTTCGTAAAACATTGTCGGTGTTGATCGTGGGGCCGAAAACGCGAGTGTAATATATCAAATGTTTAATTAGCATACAAATGGGTAAGTTAAAACTATTTCCTAATGTTGAAAAATTTGAATTTTGCCTTTTTGATCAAATCTGCTGAAAGTTCAAGTGAGCTTTTCTGATCACTTATTGTCCGGCATCTGTTTGTCCTCCCTTTTGTAAACTGTTTATATTTTCATCTACCTCCAAAGAACCACAAGACCACTATTAACTAAACTTGATACAAAGCATTCTTGGGTGCTGTGATACTAGTTTGTGAAAACAAATGGTCACACCTTCCTACAAAGGGGATATAATAAAGATTAAATGAAAAATTGTTGACGTTTTTAAAAAATCTTCTCAAATTCTATTTGGCTAGACAAGCTGAAAATTATGTAGAAGCATCAAGCTTTGTTCTGGTAGGGTGGGATACAGTACGTGTTGAAATTTTACATAGGAATAACTAGAGAACAAGCTTTCAGAAAATTTCTTTTGGATAGAAAAACTAAAACTTACGTGCATAAATGGTAGCATTTTTGGTTAGTGCAGATTCAAGTTTGTTCAAATCATGATCCCAGGGTTAGGGTGAGACTTAAACTTTACTTTTGAACATATAAAGAACAATCTTCATGAATTTTCTTCTCAAACACTGAAACTACAAAAGAGACTTCATGTATGTTATTTAGAATATGCGAAGAACAGTTCTAAATATCCGCTTAAACACGACGCATTCAACTAAGTTGTTGAGATATTTTGTACTTGATATCAAAATGATATAACTAATGTGGTTCCTGTGCCTCTTGTTTCTTTAAGTGATTAGTCTGTCAAGGTTCTTTATGTCAAATAACATTAAATTCTTAAATAAATTTCATTCCTTGATACAATATTGTAGGGAAAAGATTTGTTATAAAATATATGTTTCCAAATTATTTTAACGCTTTTAGCACTATACCAAGTAAACCTTGAATGAACAGTAAAACCGTTCAATGTGAAATATTTCAATTTAAAGCTTTTTTGTTGTTTTTTATATTGCTTATATTGTTTAAGTATCAAACAATCAGGTTTTTGCTCTGAGCATTTCTTTAAAAAATCAAGAAAAAGTATCACATATTACATATTGAGCTTACTAGTATAAGTACAAACATGGTTGAAACTCAAATCTCAGAAAAAAAAAAGTATGTACATTTCCACAGCGCTTTTAATGTCAAATTTTATGTAAATGTTCGTAAAACGTATGTGAATAATCAGATCAGTTCGGCTGTCATCAAAACACAACGTTTTTATCTGCACTGTAGACAACTCGGTGTCCGTCTTGTTTGAGGGGCGTAATTACACTAGTCCTTCAACAAAATAGTATACGTCGCTGTAATAAAGGTGACGTGCCAGACATCGCAGCGATTAAAGCTAGTCATTGAATAGTGAAAACCATGGGAAATTCAACTGTATTTCGAAATGAACTCTACCGCCTCATTATATTGTAATTATCTAATAATTGTAATAACACGTAGTTTTGAGACGTCATTGTTAAGATAATGATCAATTTATATATAAGATAAATATAGGAATTTTCAGTCTGAATCCAGATTTGTTGTATGGAATGGCTGTGTTACGTCTGTTTGCTATCATTTTGGCCGCCACAGGTTGCATGTGTAACACTCAAGGTAAGATAAAACATAAGATTGTAATGTAAAAAGTTTGTTTTTAATTATCAAGAATAACACCTCTAGACGGCAAAGTGCAGGTCCATTATTCAGTTTATTCTACTTTTGGCTCTCAATACTCAGGCATATGAGTGAAGTAGTTGTTGTTTTACAAGATTACATTAAAAAAACCTGGTTAAAGACCCAATAATAATCCACCTCACCTAACATTTATCTGGATTGAGATCAATAACATACCGCTTGTCAATCAAGCAAGAAACAATAGCCTGGGCCCTGATTGACAGGTTTGGCCAAGCGTGTGATCTGGACACCGTGACCGGGTGTATTGATTGCAATTAACGGCTCAATTAACTGAATGAGCATCATTCCCTGTTTATTTACCGCAAATATTTCGTAGGTTTTTTTTTATTTCTTTGAAATTGAATATATGAACATAAAATTGGAAATAAATCCGTACTTTAACACTGCTAGTCCGAAATATCTGACTTTTTTAACGATTTTGATATTTTACCATGCCAGGACGTTTCCTGGCATGGTAAAATATCAAAATCGTTAAAAAAAGTCAGGAACACCTAATATATTTCGGACTATAACACTGCATGATCGCATCACGAAGAGAAATATGTCCAAAGTAACATACATAAAAACGTATTAGTTTTTGGAAATGAATTATAAGGTAATGCTTATGATGAGAAAGAATTGCGTAGAGAAAAAATGACACGTTTCTGTAGAAGCAGTACAAGCTATTCCTGCACGACATAAAAACCGGCCCGAATTTCCTAAAGAATGTCGACCATGCGTTCTTGTTGACTTGAACAAAATTTTCAACAATATACATTATTATACCATGCTGTAAATACCGTACGTGCAATCACTGTAAAAAAAATCAAATAGTTTAGAATGGTAAAGTTTAAAAAGGTAAGGACATCTAGTCAGTTTAAAGTTCGCCCATTACCGCGAGAATAATGAAAGACGATTTGTCCATACTCTGAAAGAATAACATTACATTAATTATATATGATATCAGCTAGTTATAAAACTTCAGAGATAATATAAAAATAAGAAAAATATTTTTTTATGAGTTCTGTATAGTGATGGCAGTCCAAAGGACTGAAACAAATAATTTTTAATCATAGTTTTTCCTCAAATGAATTACAGGTCTAAAACAAGAAAAATATTAAGATAAAATGAATTTAATTTATTTGTAATCGAGTTTTTAACCGATTAATTTCTACACAACTTGTATATTTTCAATATTTTTTACGTTTTGTGTATTTCATTAACAATTTGTGAATAGCAATTGGCACCTCGACGGACCCTGGTCACTCCAGGTAAATAACACCTGCTTTGATTAGGCCCCGCCTTCTTTTCCAGTAACCGTACGGTCATGAAATGGGTCTTTAAGCTAATATGGAAATGGGTATTATTTTTGACATTTTGGTAAATAATGAAGTGAATTTTTCATTTAGTGAAGTTTCATTGATCTGTTTATAGAAACAGTAATGGGAGCTGTAAGGTACATACTATGCGTAAAATTGTCTTTGCATCATAGAATTCAGGTTGCTATGGAAACTCGAACAAGACATCCATACAATGGCCAAGAGAGATCATGATGATGATTGCTCGCTAGATGTTTATTTCTGTCCCAAAATATCGCCAAGTGTGATGGCACCAGGAGACCCGAGTCAAGGACAAGATCTCTTTAGGAAAGGTTATTTTGACGACGTGTGCAGGTAATACCTATTTTAAAGATATTGGATTTAACAAATCATTTATATCGCCATCTTGTTACGAAGTGTTTTAAAAAGTATATGTCTTGATGTAGTGAGGCCTCTTAATATAAATAGACATATACACTGTGAATATCATTTTTATATCTTAACTTTCTTATTTCTTAATTATATACTAATGTAAAGTAAAGTTTAGTTAGTTCATAATATGTAAACTTCATGAAAACCTTTGCTGAATGATGCAGGTAATTTTTTATCAATTTACACTTTTTATGTTTTGGAAATTCGTTTCATTTAATTGAAACTTTTTCATAATCATTCAGAAGATTATAGCCAAACAATTATAAAACATTGTAATAATTTTTGCAGTTTTTAAATATGTTAAATAATTAATAAATTTAAATTATAATGATTTTGATGGGATGTATGCTTTTGAATTATCTACATCCCAGAATTTCTCAAATGTGCCGAAGATTTCCATGACAACAGAAGTCCAGTTTGTGAAGACAATGTGCGATCCATTGTGAAACTGCTGTCTTTACGTGAAATGACATTGTGCAAAAGTCCAATACTTCCAAGTAAGTACTCACCTTCACAGTTTTACATACTCAATCATTAGCAGCATTTACATGTAAATAACCAATTTGATTAAATGCATGAAATCTTACTTATCTTAAATTTTACTTGACAGGTAATCTTTGATGCAAGTACAGTATAAACATTTCAAATCATTGTTACTTTTATATCAAACGTAGTGAAGACAAGATATCTTGTATGACATCATTAGAAGTTAATGTTATATAAATGCAATATTTTAATAAAGTGCTACGACTTTAGTTGATCATATATTTAAATTGCAAAATGTTTGATTAGTGTATGAATTGCACAATCTCTGGTAATTGTATGAAATGCAAAATATTTGATAACTGTTAATTACACTTTATTTTTACAACAATATGCATTGTTATGATCCGTTTAAGTAGCTTCATTTCACGTTGTCAGTGAATCACCATTTCATGTTCAAATGCTCATTTTATGGTTTATTTCGAAAGTCTAATGTATGGTGCTTTTATTAATTTGTACGCCTATTCTGTTTTGATCACAATCTTACTTTTTCAAATAGAATAGCTAGTAAAAGTGAAATTAAGGTCAAGTTCAATTTCTTTTAATATCTATAAATCAGATTTAAAAATGCTAAAATATACAATTATTTTAGAAAAAAAAGAGAAAATCTGATATGGCATGACTAAACTTTACCCCTTAATTTTCTTTTAAAATATTTCCTTGGACTTATTATCTCTGTATCCTTGCACATTGTATAGTGGCAAGTGTCACAGAATTATAAAAAAAATGCGTTTAAGCAAATAAAAAAATAGCATTTAAAGAGGTCTAAGAACAACAAAACTGACAAATGACGTCAAATGACCTTATTACAGCTAGCATATGTAACTTAAATGACACTTATTACATGTATGTATTTTTTTTATTGATATCTACTTGATTTTTTGATTTACAGTAGCCAGAGAGATTCGACCGTGTCTGAACAGAAAAGTAACAGAGCTAACTCCTTTATACGATCGAGTCATAGATCTAATCATTGCATCCGAAAGAAATACGACTTACCGTATATCCAAAACCACCTTTTGTCAGTGAGTGTTTGAATGTGAATACCGGTATTTGCAAGATACTGATATTAATATAATATTGATAGTTAAATTATGTTGGTGGGAAAATTGTAAACGCATTTTAGTAATCGAAATATAGCTACAGAACTCTAACTCCACGGGCAATTCGAGTTGACAGACCATGGAGCTACAGTTCCAAACTGTATCTTCAGAACTCAAATTTCCCGTGGATCTACAGTTCTGCAACAAATGATAATAATAATTTTCTTCAGTTAGACAGGATAGCACAATTAGTAACAAATGACACGTCTACAATTGGTTCCTGTACTTACGTCTGTTACCAATTAATGGCGATTTAGTTTAAAACCACTTTTATCATAACCTTATAGGTCGTACAGGGAGATAATCAATGATACCATCACAGATCTGAAAACATGTGAAGACTTCCAGTGGTCAGCGAAGAAAGAGGTCAAGCTCAGAAGATTTTACTACCCAGCCCTTTCTTGGAAACGTATTCCGTTTCAGTGTGAAAATCTCTGATTTGAAAATGTTTCCAAAAATTCTAGATAACAATTAAAACATTTACAAAACTGACCTCAATTTTCATTTATTATTTAGTTTTAAATCTTTTTCCTTTCCCTTCCATTAAATTGTTTATAGTACACGTTAATCGTAGCATTACTTTATACAGTAAAAATATATGAAATTGAAATCGTTAAGTGAAACACACAAATCTCGCATTTACAAACATTTTTAAAAAGTTATTTGCAATAAAAGGCAGATAGAACTACTTATTTTGGTTTAGTTGTCACTTTTTTGTTAACTTTTAACAAAAACAATAGAATTAATACCGGTATATAAATGTAAATGTATCGTATATTTGCATTTTCTGTTTGAAATAAGGGTAATTGTTATTTAACAGTGCTAGGATTGAATGCATTAGAGAAGCATTACCTTACACATCATATATATATGCATCAACTGTTTTTGGGTCATTGAATTACCGGCTATCTTAAATATTCTTAAATCTTGATTCCTCCTTAAATAATCCTGATTTCTAGTCTTTTTAATTTTAAAAAGGGGATTATTTCTTCTTTGGCAATTTGATAAACATAATAATAATTTATGTATTTTAACATAGTACTCTTTTGTAGAAAAAATCGTCACAGTTGACGACGAGGACGTGAAGTCGACAGACGCAGGACAGCATTTCAATTAAACACATCACTAGACTAACATTATTGAAAAATTATTTTAAACATCTATAAAGTAGATTGACGTATCTAAATGTAAACAAGGCTGTAGTATTCTACTGAACTTGAGTCTTTTAAAAAAGTAAGTTAACTTTTGAACTTTGAACGAAAATCAATTATTTGAATTATTTAATAACCAATAATTAGTTCTTGCAGTGTTGCATCGTACTCTATTGTGTCATATCTTTAAGAATTTTCTTGTCTCACATATATACTAGTAAATGTTAATGTCCTTTTAATGTAACTTACTTACTTTAAGTAGCAAGTTGCAAATTGCTTTATTGTATACTGTTCAATGCATTTGTACCACAGAAAAATATCTAGATCATGTTTTTTTTTATTCTCAGCAGATATGATCTGGTAAAATACACAGCTTCATTTCTGATAATATTTGTTGATCGGTGTATTAAAAATAGCGTTTCAGCACACTGTTCTGTCACAGCTTTCCCAGCACTCATTTCTCGTGGAACCACAATTCTTCCGTAGACCCACAAATGAGAACGGTTTACAAAGAACATAACTCTTCTGACACCGATACTTGCAGTGTTTACATAGAATCCGGCTGATGATAGAACCCTCTGACACACCTACAGTCATCAGGAAAACGGAGACCAGAAGCAGAACGGCGACCATCTACAAAAACGAAACAAGTCATTTTATAGATGATCTTATGAAGGACTTATGAAGGACTTAACTCAAAGTCGTCGTTCTACTATCCCTCTTTCTACCTTTTTTTGCATTTTGAAGCGGCTAGCGTTTACTCTAAACGCTTTATGTTTTGTAACTAAAAGAAATACGCATCCGGAAGTGCGACCTATAATGAATCAAAGTATTTAGAGTACTAAAGAGTTGTTTCATGTATATTATTATTTTTTTAAAGAAAAATCATGACAAATGATCTATTTTAAACTAAAATAGTGATTATTCTTTTTGATGAAGCTTTTAATCCAGAATTTGGCAATGAAAAGATATACTTGAAAAAAAAAAATATATTGTAGTAACATAACACTGCGTAATAAAAAAACAACCAAATAGTATTCTGGTTCTGCATTTATAGAAAAAGGTTCGTAATAAAAGGAGTTTGTGAAAAAATACCCATACGTACATACTTGATGATACAACCCATATTTTTATTGTAAAAAAAAATATGAACATAATTTCTCAGCTAACAAATGTTTAGACACTACTGTAACACTACTACATTTATTAAAAGCGTTTGTGCTTTTGAATGGAGGGGAACACCTATGAATTATATATATTTTACTCTCGTTTTCTTTTTTTCTTTTTTTAATAGATTTTTAAATAGCTGGATAATTGCATTTCTTCTACTTTTAATGTAAAACCGACTTGGAAGATGATGTAATTAATTTGATATGTAATCCTATTACCAGTACTGTGTGGATATAAATTTTACACACTGCAGGGCGTCATGTTATTGAAAATTGCGAAAAATTATTAATAAAAATTATTGCACCCCCCCCCCCCCAATTCCACCTGAAAGATGATTTAATCAATTTAAACTGTAGTCCTATTCTTGGCACAAAGTTATGTAAAACTTGAAACATTGTTTTATAAAATCATATCCTTATAATTGGTATACATTTTAATATTGATTCGGTGCCTTTTAAATCATCGTCTGTAATCCAGAAAAGAGAGGATATCACTATCACTTAAGTGTTTTAAAAAGGATCTTATTGAGGCAATATACATCGGCTAAAACTGTTTGGGTATGATAATGCAAGACACTTGAACTCTAAACGAAAAATCAAGCACGTCATAAATTATGCAATTGATTATTAATGTACTTACCGACTTTTGCATGGTTTATTTGTCTTTGTTTCTAAAAAGAAATGTACCTCGTTGTATTATGCTAAGACTGTTAGTGAAAAATAATATAGATTAGAAATGTAGAAAGAGAAGAGGTCAAAAGTTACCCTTTCAAAACGTCTGCTCCTCTGACTTCTGGAGATGAAGCTCTTTGCTTCAATTGCGAGTTATGATTGTATTTAAGTATAAAATAGACATGCGTGAGTTATTATAAATAAGTCATGAACAACACATGTGTATGACATGAATACTATGTTGACGTACGTGAACAGGTTTAAACCTACTAATATTGATGAATGCATGTCATTTCAAAACACGATATTGCTTCGTGTTGTTCAACATCTACATACTTCTACATAGTACAGCATTCCATCAATCCTAATGACAGGATGCTGACGCTGCGTGAGCGGACCAAAATAAAAAAAATCAGAAAAAAGTGCTAGAAAAAAATATCAGTTAACATTGTGCATGAAAATAATATATGACTGCCGTCACGAGAAAAGGGCCCTTAAGGTCAAAATTTCACAAACTCACTTTTTCTCAATTCCGATTAGTCATCTCTTTTTGAATACAAATATACAAAGATATCCAAAATCTTCCGTGTTTTAAGCATTTTATGACAATTTTAGTAAGACATGTTACCACGACTTTGACGCAGTTGGTCGAAAACGACACGACGTCACGAACGTCAATTATTATATTATTATTATTTATTATTATAAATTATTTTTTAATTATTTTATTATATATTATTATTAGTTATCAATTATTATTATCGGTATTTAAACAAGGTCATACTCTAATTATTCAAAAAACACAACACAGACGCAGAAAAAAAATAGAAACAGAAAATAAAAAAAACTGCGTTTACAATGCCGCTACTATGACGTCGTTTTCTGAGCATTGTGACGTCAAAAGATAAGGGCCCTTTTCTCATGACGGCAGTCATATGTACATATGTATTTATATAACACTCATTGAAAACTTATAGTTATGGAATTGTTATGTTCTGTGAAGAGTGAAAATGCCTGAATGATTGAGAATCATAACTAAATACAGGATGCGTTGATAACTCTAAAATTTCATTTGTTTTTTTTTCCCTAAAATTTCAAATTAACAGAAAACATATATTATCAAAGACCTATGAAAAATTCTATGTCGAAATAAGATTAAAAATGACATCAAATCTTTAGAAATTGTTTTGATTTAAATATTAGAAGGTAGACTGACATGTTATTTTTTTCTTTTGGTTGAATGATTTGGAGTCTAATTTGAGTGCAGTTTTACTTTGCACATCTTTCATTTTCATGCACTTGTTGGTGTAAAGTGATAACTTTTTTTTATATTATATGTTTTTTTAAAACTCTGTTATCATTACCCAAAGCCAAAGCGTTCAGGTGTTTATTTAAGGAATGAATTCAATATTTATTAGTTTTATACGATATAAAATGGTTTGGGACAGTTTACGCTTTATAAACCGCGATACTAATAAATATTTGAATCCATTGCTTATAATTTATTTTTTTGCTATTAACTGTAGATAAAAACGGTCGTGTGACCCTTAAAATGACGTCAATTTGTACAAAATTCAAACGTAATGTCAGGCGGATTGATACGTTTTTGACGTTAGTCTTACTATGACGTAAGCAACATTCTTTATACGATATAAAATATTTTTTAAGCCAATCAGAAAGCGCGTTACAACCAAAATTAAATTATAAACTATTGATTAAATAATATTAATTTGGTTGGCATTTGCTTTTTGCACAGCCGATACAATTATATATTAATGCTGGCCATTAATGATATAGTGTCCAATAATAATATATAATTTTATTGCTGGTCAGAATACTGGTCATTGATAATACAGTATCCAATAATTGTATTAAATTGCATTAGAATTCAAAAAACCTAATAATTAATTTTTCAATTTCATCAATGAACTATCCTGTTGCCCAATAATGATTGAATTTCGAATTATACCATTGTTAAAATCACACTTGATAATTATCTAAAATTTTTAAAAAATTGAGAGAAACATTTTTTTTTATTAAAAAGTTTTCACATTTTTTTAAATATATGTTGAAGCAATGCAAATCAAATCATTTCTAAACTAGATCATATGTCTTTCATGGTTAAACCTCATAAGCTACAGTCATCACTTTCTTCAGCAATGTACTCAGAGTCTGTCATATGACTCTGTAAACGATAGACAATTTTCTGAATAGATGGTTGCCGTTTTGAAATTTTTTTAGGCATGAATTTTACTTCTAATTTATGTAAAAATACAAAATATATTTTTGAAAAGAAGTTTTAAACAGCCGGTAATTAGCTGTAAACACAACTAGACAAGAAACTTTAAATGTTTCATTTGAGAACATTTGGTTCAGCCCCAAAATAAAAGTAAATATTAGTTGTTCTTTTTTTTTCTAAAACATTATTTCGATGCTATTTTTATACATATTAAAGATCTATTTTATAATGAAGGTGTCTTTCTGAGTCTAGAAACAATAGAAAAATAGATTGTGAACAGAAATTTTATTGAATATTAAACAACAAAGACGAACAAAATATTTGAAATTCCATATAAAACTACGAAAGAGTCAAAACTCAAATGGCTATAATTTTAAATTTTACATAGAATACATGTAATTCAACAAATGATTTCCCTCACAAGATTAAAATTTAAAAATCCTCAGTCTGCTCCCTTTGTAAAAGAGCTAATGATACCATTGGACACTTATTTGTAGACTGCTATGGTGTAAGAGAACTTTGGGAACTATGTGAGGAGTTGTTGCTAAGGAAATTTGAAATGCAATTGACATTTGACAAACACTGAATTTTATTTGGAAAATATAAAGAGAGAAAAGTTTATTACTGCATGATTACTGCATTTTCATTTTATTGTTATAATCAAGCAATACATATTTGCAAGTAGATAAAAAATGTTCCAAAATTGAGTTCAGTGCAACTTGAAATTATAATAAAAAACAGAATGTCTGTAGAGAAATGTATTTTGCTCAAAAGCTGCAGATTCTCAGAGTGTGAGAGATACTGACAAAAAGAATGTGACATATCATTATGACATTTTAACTATATTTATTAGATTTAGTAATATTATAAATAATTACCCCCCCCCCCCATCTCCCACTTTTCTCTCAAACATCTATTTTTTTCATTTAGTTTTCATTTACTTTATCTTCCTTTTACAATTAGTGTACAAGTTCAATTAGAAATGAGTTATATAAGTGTAATACAGTCAACATAACTTCTAAGTGTTCACCCAGTATAATGTATTTCATATATAAAATAAGCACATTTATTTGTCTTGCCGTCAGTGTGACTGATTTCCACTAAACTTTCAAATTGTTAAGAACGATGCATTGACCTTGACCTCAGGTTGCAATCTGAGATGTTGACCTTTGCTAAATATCACTAACACTTCCTGTTTGGTTGAAATTTGCTCAGAGCTTAAGGATTGTTTTGAGTTGCCGATGAAAATGATATTATCATATCATATATATATATATATATATATATATATATATATATATATATATATATATATATATATATATATATATATATATCAAAATATATATATATATATAAAAATATATATCAAAATAACGTTTCCTTTGGATTTTTAATATTTAAAACAATGTCGAGGTCAAGACAAACAGCAAATTTAAAGTGAATACGATCTGTTGTGGAAACAATGCAGCCACCAATATTCCAACGGCTCTCTGGCTGTGTTTGCAGTGATCATGTTGGCCATGTTAAGTGGTTTTCCTTTTTAACTATCACTAAAGACTAAAAATAATCACAAAATAATGACAAAATAATGACAATCATATTAAGCATGCGCAGAAAAATACCAATTCTGTATGAACGTTTTCATGACGTCACAATGATCATAGCACGCATTTCAAAATGCCAAAAGTCCAGCAAATGGCATCGGAAATGTCAGTATCTAGCAAATTAAACACGGTTCATCTTATTTGTCGCTATTATGATAATAATGGCTTAGAAATTACGACGAGATAATGCCTTATGACATTTAGGTTTGTGTATGAAGTCAACGTTTAAACCATTTTCAGTAAAGATTTGTTAGTTTTAGTTTACGAATGTATTAAGTTTCATGAATTTGGCTTTTTACAATCTTTAGTTTAAAATCTCTTCTTTCTTATATACTGCTTCTGGACCAGTTATCGGCTAAATCACGAGTTCATGTAACTTTTTAGAATACGTTTATTCAAAATAAAGTATTTCAGTCGCATGTCAAAATGAAAGAAATATATTCTTTCTATGTGCAATATAGTTTAGAGAACCATCTTTCTAGACGCCGGTTTAGAAGAATACTTAACTTGAACGTTCAGGATTGAAACTCAATATTCTGCATACGTACCATTTACAGTTTTTTGCGCATCATCGTGACTGATCGCTAATATCTAAGAGCAGATTTTCGTCGCAAAATTGCAATTTGGAATCGCATCAAATTATAAAAGCATGTAGCTCATTTCAAGTTCAGAACAATTTACATTATTAATTCAATAATTGATTCATTTAATTTACACGACCCATTATCTTTGCACGTCGATGAATAATTATTTGAAGCATATAAATAAGACACTTTTGTAGCGAACAATTTTCCTATCTTTAAAATGGCTTGGTTATCTGTGGGTGTAGTCTTTCTAACTGCATGTTCCCTGTGTCACTCTCAAAGTACTATAAGGTACTTGCAGACAAGGTAAGTCAAAGTGGAAAGTTTTTAATATACCTATATTAAGCAAAAATTATGTCCCCTTGTTGCAATGTTGGAAGGCAACATTCTTAAATTCCTTGATTTATGGTTAAAGCTTTGTCACAATGGGCAGTGAAAATAAAGTTTTGATAATACGTTGTCTAATCTGTACTGTATACAATGCATTGGTATTGGACCTCAGATTTTTCCATCGTCAGAATATATTGATAGTGAAACTGTATTAAATGAGATGTGAAAGTAAATCGGTTCGATGACTTGACTCGTTCATATAAGTTACTATTTGACAATCACTTCTAACAATGATAGCAATAGTACTACAAATACCACATTTCAAAAAGATACTGGCGCATTGAATCTGCTTAGCATAGGAGATTCTAACGAAACATATGCTATCAAAATTCTCTTTTCATGCAAACAGAGAGGAAAGTTTATGGAAGCGCAAAGAAGCCGAATATGGACATTCTATTTTCAAAAGGGGTCATGACTGTCCAAAAGACATCTATTATTGTCCCGAAACCTCGCCACTGGTCTTAGCACCGGGGAATCCGAGTAAAGGAGAAGAACTTTTCAGGAAGGGTTATTTTGATGACGTATGCAGGTAGTTTTTATTCATTCAAAATTGATTAAAAACTTTCTTTTTCCTTTAAAGAGGCATCAACATCATCACATTAATGGAAAGTTTGTTTGGCTGAAGAAATCCATCTGTATTGTGTGACATAACTTGCTTGCGTCACACTATCACGCGCATGCAAAACGTAATATTATGGTTGATGTAAATTTTAGATAAAATCTACGTCCTTTTAAAAAATCATGTCTTTTTTTTCTGGGCATAGTAGTTAAAAAAATAAGTTTTAAGGGATTAATTTGATTTCTGCATAAGTTATATACAAGTATATAAACATATCATACTAGAACTTACGAGGTTTTTTTTTCATAATCCGCTTCACAATAAATACATTCCCGAGTTAATGCCCCCATAACATTGATAGAAATTAAATTCATTACTTAAAGATAAAGAAATCGTATGTGTTTTGGAAACTTGATTTAACTTATATCAGAAATATAATGGATTGCTTCTAATGCTAGATGAAATATCAACTTAAGGATGAACTGTTTCCTTATTCTCCGGTATAATTTATAAACTTGCCCAGCAAGCAACACCGTCTTATATTTGATAGACACGCACCGGCTATTTTCGAATTGAAAATTTTAACCTGAAATTCAATTTACATCAGATACAGATGAAATGTAAAAAAAATTGTATTCGTTTAACTTAAAATTTTAGTAGGTTGTAAAATTCACAAGATATTGTTAATCGGGATATCTATGAGAGGAATTTTTCCACACCAGATAATTTAGGCATAACATTTAATGCACTTGACGAAAACAACTATGCCTAATGTTTTTATTACTTAATACCCAATTAGAAAAGCGAAATATATATATATATATATATATATATATATATATATATATATATATATATATATATATATATATATATATATATATATATATATGCATTCATTCAACGATTAACAATTCCATTTATATAACAATACCGTTAATGATTTTTTAGGTACTTTCCAGAGTTTATTGGATGTGCAAAAGATTTCCAGAACAAAACCAACCCATCTTGTGAAGAAGGTGTCCGATCATATGTCGCATTGTTGTCTTTACGAGAAAAGAATTTGTGCAAATCTCCCATACTACCCAGTAAGTATGCACTGATTTTACGCGGTCTGCATTATGATATAGAATAAATATTCACAAAAAATCGTACGTTCCATTGTGGACTTAAGATATAATTAAGATATTATTTTTTATTTTTACAAATATTAGTTTGCGCAAGTAATTTTAAACACAAACGACCATAGAATATACGAATTGAAGGGGAAATAACTCGATCCTAGGTATGTCTAAGTTCCGCCAAAGTTGCACAATATTCCTACATGACGTCGTTTCTGCAAACTGCGTACTGCGCATGAGCATCTTTTCTTTTTAAAGTCTTTGGAAACAGACCTCTAAACAAAATCGTAATCTGTCTTAAGTTTTAGTTGTATTCATAATCGTAGTCTGTAAAGAGTTTTTGTTGTATTCAAAATCGTAGTCTGTCGTAAGTTTTAGTTGTAATCATAATTCATTTGTAGGATTTTTTTGGCCAATAACATTTAGGGAAGTAGATATAGTTAAGATATAAGCATGATAGATAGTGTCCATGCATTTTGTTGTTATTATTGAAATGTTGTATGAATGGGATATTTAAAGTGTTTATAGAGAATAATATAGAGAGTGCATTTTTTTTTAAAATTCTATCGCGTGTGTGTTCGTTATGGAAAAGATGGGAGTTCAAAGTGACGTTTTTTCAGATGATGATTTGACGTTTGGTATACATGTACTTTATTGTCTTTATATGAGAGTATTTTAGCCTTTGAATTTCAAATTACTAGTTTTGCCAATTTACAGTTGCAAGAGAGATACGACAGTGTTTGAATAGTAAAGTCTACCAGCTAAAGCCTCTTTACGATCAAGTCATGAATCTGATCTTTAAAGTTGTATGGTACCCCGAAAATCAAGAATCCAAAGAAACATTTTGTCCGTAAGTATGACCGTTTTACCCGAATAGCTGTAAGACATATCTTAAAGATTTATAGAAATAGATGTAAAGAAAGGATGAATAATGCGGACAGTATCTTTGAAGTAGGCTGGCAATATAAGATTGTTTTTTTTTTTATTAAGAAATCTTGTTTTGGCATGTTTTTGTTACGAAACATTTTATTTGTATTTTTATAAATAAGAATTGATATATATTTTGTTTTTCTGGTGAATTAGAAAAAAGCAAAACCACTATTTTTTTTATTTTATTCGAACCGAACAGGCCCTACAAAAAGGTAATTGAAGAAACAATCACGGAACTGAAAACCTGTGACAAGTATGGCTTCCAGTGGTCAGAAGAGAAGGAAACCATCCTAAGGAACTACTATTACCCAGCTCTTTCCTATCTCGCTCTGCCGTTTCAGTGCGACGATTTGTAACCTTGAAAGGGTTGAACAAATTCATTTCAAAACGGAACAAGTTTGTAAAGCCTACTTTAAGAAAGTTATATTATATTTATGATATCCAGATCAATAAAATTTCTAAATATATTTTGAGTTAGTTATTATCATTACATATTATAATGAATCCACTTTAGATTTAACATTCATACGAGATTATATGTCACCGATTAGATCAAAAGAAGGTTTTGCATAAAGCGACAAGAAAATTAAAAATACACTTTGGATTCTTACTTTTTTTATCTTAAATTTTTGTTAGATATGTAAATAAAAAATACTATTGCAAATTATATATATATAAATAAATTGCTTCAGGATAGTATTATTGCTTGAAGGATTCTTGACGCTTGGTGCTAGACCTATGTTTAACGAAAAAGTGGCTAAGAGAGGTTTGGCTTGTACACGCATTTTCTAAGCATTTGAATGCTTAATTTCAGTGTTTAAAGTTAAAGTACCATGTAACTATCGAACACGAAATTGGAACATCGATTCTTTATCAAGAGATTATGTAATTTGGTTCATTTCCACAAGCGGAAGCCTACTAATGCTAGAATATGGATACAGTATTTTTTTTATTCGCTAACGCAAAGGAATGTTTGTTTAAGGTTGTTATAAAGATAAAACAGCTTTTTATTCATATACTCAATGAATATGTATTCAAGTGTTCTTGAGATTTCACATTATTTGTAAAAAAAAATATCATTAAAATTGAATTAGAGTTTTGTGTGGACCATCTAACAATGATTGTATTACATTTCTTTTTCGATTGAACATAACATGGGAAAAAGCGATCTCACAAAAAAAAAAATAATGTAAAAAAAGCATGACATATGCGGTGTGTCAATATTTTCCTTTAATGTTCTTGAAAAATACTGTTCAAACTTTAAGAAGAGGGCTTATGTTCATCATTTTGAGATTGATTTATAAAACTATTGGAGCGTACTACATATTTTTTCGATGTATACTTCAAAACTAGATGCGCATTATATATGCGTAAAACAGATTAGGTCTGTCGTCCGAAATGAGAATAACATTTGACAGTGTCAATGAAGTACAAGAGTTCCCAATGAAACCATTGGGCAATGTTATGAGATAAACTTTAAAAAATGTTAATAACAACAAAATTATTTTGACTATGTTTATAATAACATAAGACGGTATCCTAAGAGAAAGATCAATCAATGCCAAAATAAGAAGAGTGGATAGTTTTGAAAAGAACAAGATAATTTATTACGAATTAGAGCCACGTTGAACAGAGTCAAGGGAGATACAATTTGAAAGTGGCAATAAGACAAAGAATTGATAATGGCAGTAAAAGGATAAGAGATTGTCTATGAGAACAAAAATAGCAAGTTGACATGGGAAGGTTGTTATAAAGACATGGATAATTAGAGCACGCGTTAGTTATTTTGTCTGCCCACCTGACGGCAGTTATTGACAGGACGACGTCAGAAGTAAATCATTCAATGCTATAATATATGTGATAAATTTTTTCAGTATTACCACTTTTGTTGATATCAGTGTTTAGGCTACAGAAATCTCAAATTCATGGTGATTCCTCCAACACCTGTGTAATTACAAAATTAAAAAGGTCAAAATATTTATTAAATGTCACCGAAAATGTCAGCATGCATAAAAATACCCAGTTCACCGTTATTATTATTAACGACTTGACAGGTTAAAATCGTATTAATACTTTATAGAATTTAAACTGGAGCGAGAAAGGGGTAAAACTTTATCAACGAATAGAAATGAAGATGCAGTTCACCACGTGCTTACTGCATCAATTAAAAATTGATAAATATTTCGTTAACCTAGTATTAGATTATAAATGTATTAACTTTTATCAAATCTTAATGATTCACTTTCAATTCATAAAAGTTTTATTCCAAACATTCATAGGACGTTGTTTCAATTTCTCTGTCAGCCTGAGAATAATGAAAACATATAACAGCGCTGTGTGTTGCACAATGTTTGAGTTGCTGGTGTTTCCTTCAAAGACATGTAAATTTATTCTTAAAGACTGAAACAGTTCAGGATAATACTCAAACACAACCTTCTAAAAAAAATTAACATTCGTTGTTGTATAGATGTACATTACCTGACTGTCAAACTTGAATCTATAAACACAAAATTTATTGCAGAATATTCTAAACGGATGGATTAAAGAGTCATTCTTAGTTTTAAATTCTGTTTCATATTTTGATATTTTACTGGAAATGGACATTGATGGTAACCTAACAACAAAACTTTATGATAAACGCGATGACTTCAATTTTTCTATAGTCAACTTTCCTTACTTATGTAGCAATATACCTTCATCACCTGCTTATGGTGTTTTTGTATCTCAGTTAATTCGATACGCAAGGGCATTATCTTCGTTTGAACAGTTTCTAAGGCGAGGCAAGCTACTTACAAACAAGTTGATCAAACTGGACTATCAACAGTCTCGTTTGAAGTCATCTTTTCGTAAGTTCTATGGTCGATACAACGACCATGTCAGCAAATACAATCTTCCACTGGGTCGCATGCTGACTGACGTTTTTCATACTAATTGTTAGACCATAATTAATCACCTTATTGTCTACGGACGGTCAGCAGAGGATGCTCACTCCTCCATGGCACCTGATCCTACCTCTATCTTTTTGGAGGTCCGTGTTGTTCTGCTTTGAATTTGTATTTCGTTTTCTGGATTTTTGAGATGGTTGACGGTTTGTTATTGTCATTTTTTTCATGTAAATGCTGTTTATCATTTATATGCTATAGTTAAAAAATGTAACTGCAATCCCATCAAATGTGTTCATTAGACATTATGAGAGCAAAGTTCATATTAAGATCAGAACATTTATTAACCCTATAATTAATCCATTAAATGAAGATTATCCATTATCTGTGGATTTCACATTCAACGAAAAATAATAATTTGAAGCAGATACATGTATAAATACGTTGAGGGTTTTTGGTCATCTCAGTAGTGGTAGACGTTCCTTTGAATTAAAGGGCTATGTTGCCCTTAATTGTAGTCTTTCTTACCGCAGGTTCCCTGTGTCACTCTCAAAGTACTATAAGGTACTTGCAGACAAGGTAAGTCAAAGTGAATAGTTTTCAATAGAGGACGATCTAGCCAAAGTTATTTAACGTTGGTTGTTATGCTGGATAAGTAGTTGGCTATTGAATGAAAAAGTCCGTAAAATACGTTCTCCGATAAGCTAAGCATACAATTATATTAAGCAGCTGTTTTTGGCATCGCCGGACACCATTGATAAAGAGGGCCAATATTTAATAACATGACAACGTTTTTGGTTACTTGATTTTATTGGTTTAAGTCTGATACTGGCTGTTTCCAATATTGTACGTATAGAAATAAGCTGAGTGCTGAGTTGTTTATGTTTTGCATTTGATATGAAGAGAAATTGTAATGTAAGGTGTGCAATTACTTTTTATGCCAAAAGATGAAAGTTCATGGATACGCGAAGAAGCCGAATATGGACATTCAATCTTCAAGAGGAGTCATGACTGCCCAGAAGACATCTATTTTTGCCCAGAAACATCTCAAATGGTCTTGCATCTAGGAGATCCAATTAAAGGACGAGATCTCTTTAGAAAAGGTTTCTTTGATGATGCATGCAGGTAATTCACTTAATCAACAGTAATGGAAACACCTCTCTATTTCTGGGAAGCGTAAGCGTGAACTTCAGAGTGACCATACATGAAGTCTATATGATCAGAAAGTTTGTATCCTAGTATATAGTTCTTTATGTTTTGTATTTTGTTTTTGTTTTTTTTTTTTTAGAAAATTTAGAAAACCTGAACTAATTCTAACGCTGCAACAATAAATAATACAATGAGCTGCACCTTCATTAGCTTTTATCGCTTCATGAAGGCAACGACAGCAACTAATTAATTTAATAGATATACTCCCCTTTTTATGCCTAATATTCACCTGAAATTTCTTGTACAGCAATTCCACGTGAATATTCTTTAATATGCTAAATATTATAAAATCATAATGTACATTCAAGAAGTGTGTTTTTTTATTAATTGGTTTAAACGAACCATGTCTCCAATAGAATTATCATTAAACAGAGAACAATTGAAATTAATTTCAAAATAAATAAAACCATTGATCAACTCTTTAGGTATTTTGCAGAGTTTATCGAATGTGCAAAAAATTATCAATATGAATCCAACCTGTCTTGCGTAGAAGATGTTCGAAAATACGTATCCATTTTGTCTTTACGAGATAAAACATTATGTAAATCTCCTATACTTCCCGGTAAATATCATTAGATACAGGCAACTTTCATTATGATATATAGAGCGGACCAACACGTTAAAGTTTATTATCATTTTTATTATCAATGTAAAATGGAATGTTTGCATTCGTCAAATAGATGTTTGATAGAATAGATTTATTTCCACCTGTGGGTGCACCTACTTATGTGTATGTAAAGTGTGTGATGTAATAAAAAGTTGGTGATTTATCAATTAACAGTTGCAAAAGAGATACGCGAATGCCTGAATAATAAGGCCACACTGCTACAATCTTTATATGATCAATTTTTTTTAATCTGATGTATGACACAGAATGATACATTAAATATCAGGCATCCAAAGACACATTTTGTCCGTAAGTATACGTTGCATCGTATATCACGCTTTATAGAAATTCCTGCAAGGAAAACTTTTAATCTAGTTTTTAAAAAAAGTAATAGATGGCTTATTGAAGCGGACAATATAATTTATTTTATATCCAAGATATCCTCGATTCACATTTAGCTTAATTACTCGAAATACCTCAGGATACAAACAATGTTCATTCATAAGTAGGAAATTTTTTTTCATGATTTCTTCTTTAAAGCGCCCCTTCTAGCTTATCAGGTTTCAATACACGGCTAAAAAAATGTTACGTCCACGGGGATTTTGCATTGAAAGTAACCCAGATGTTTATGTTGGAAAATAGTGCTAGCTGAGAAGCTGTAAACATTTTTGTTTAAAAATCTCCGTAAGAAATCTGTTTTCGTTACTGTGAATTTTTCCGAGTGAAATTGATAATTTTTTAATGAAGTTATCGACGATATTTTCCCTTTCAACTGTTGAATTGCACTTTTTTCCCAGATATTTATATTTTGTATTAAAAATTATACAAATGTGCTGCATAAATATCATGAGACAGACTATAGTAGAGTAAACAAATTACCAATTTTGTTTTTTAATACCCATTGTTAAAAAGTTTGCTTTTAAATTCCTTAATTTTGTTGTTTAGCATTTGAAATTGATTTTAATTTTTTTTTATTGATTGAGCTTAACTAAGATTTTTTTTTTTATAATTTTGATATATAAAAATAAATAAGAAAATGCTTATAAATATCCTCTATTTTATTCAAACAGGCCCTACAAAACGATAATAGAAGAAACAATCACGGAACTGAAAACCTGTGACAAGTATGGCTTCCAGTGGTCCGAAGAGAAGGAAACCATCCTAAGGAAATACTGTCGTGCCTTTCCGTTTCAGTGTTACGATTTGTTTAAAGAATTCTTTTGGGGTTATTTTTAATTTCAAAACGGAAACAGTTTCCAAATCCTCTGTTAGATATTTCTTTTATTGAACATTTTATAAACTTTCCAAAAGTGATGTTGTTTAGTTCATCTTACAGAGTGGTTTCGTTTGCAATTTTTTAAACATTTATATGATATTTATTTTTTTTATTTTAAAGATGTCACTGATATGACAAAATTTAAACTATAAGACAATAAGGTCAGACGCGACCATTACTTTCCATTACTTTCGATGTTTTCCCTATCTCAGCAATTTGAAAAGTTCAACTATGTAATTCCATAATTATATCCAAATGATATCGTTATGTTATTTTTTTATTTGAATATATTTATACTATGACTTTATTACATGTAATAAGCATTCACTTGCATTTTGCATGCCATTAAAAGAAAAATTTCAAATATTCCAACACAAAAAAACACTAACTTTTTAATTTTTTTTTTCAAATGAAAAAACTTTTAATATGAATTAGAAAGCATACCAAATTAGAGACAAATCGAAATAAAAGTCGCATCCCAGTATTAAGCGTAATGGATTATAGACGCTAGGCCTATGCCTCTATAAAATCTGTAGTTATAAGAAGTTTTTCTTGTATACCTACCTCTTTAAGCATATCAGTGAACCCATCATGTTTAATGTGAAGAAGTAACACATAATATAGACATCGAAAAAATAGACGTGGGTTCTAAATGAAAAGACTGTGTGTGTTATTTGGACCATTTAAGATCCCGAATCAGTCTTTGATATACGGTTTGTATAGTGCATAAACAGTTTATTGCCCTTCGGTTATTAGTAGGCGAGCAATGAAAAAGAAAACGTTGTTTTAATATATGTTCACTTTGGACTACATGCTCTGGAAAATGCTCTGGAAAATATTGAAAAGCTTTTATTTTTTCAGCGACAAAAGATTTTCAGCGTGACAACATTTTTGTCCGAAACACTCATTGACATTTATTTACATCCTCCCAAAAGTAGAGAGATTTACAATTTAAAGATAATTAAAGTATCATAACACTTGACCATGTATGTGATTAAAATGGCTAGGCTCTGGAACATATTTAGAGCTGCTGACATATTAAATATAATGAGTGATTTTTCTGACAGCTGTTTAATTACTGATTTCAAAATGCCAGAGATTTAGTAAATGGCACCGCTAATGTGAGTATAGAGCAGAGAATTGAGGGTCATCGTTATTAACAAGCTATCATAGATTATAAAATAATAGTAATCTTATTGCTGTATGAATTAAAACTGAAGCGTGAAGGGGACAATGTTTATGAGCAAATTTGGATTCGATTGATTCCTTATTCCTTAAATAAAAATGGAGCCGCAATAAACCACGTATATTAAAAGAAATAGGCTAATACTAGATTTCGAAGGTTTAAACTTAAATTAAATCTTTTAAAACAATGTTCAATTTATAAAAGTTTTTTCCAGATATTAATAAGACATAGTTTGATAGACGTTGTTTCAGAAAGATAAAAACATATTTCAGCACCGTGCGTTGTATATTGCTTGAGTTGCTGGTGTTTCCTTCAAAGACTTATAAATCTATTCTTATAGACGATGAAATAGTTATGCATAGAACTGAAGCAAAACCTTCTACAAAAAACGGATGAACAGTTTACATACGCAGTTACATTGTATGCCTGTCATATAATTTGAATTTCGGTAAATTCTAAACGAATAGATTAAAGAATGACTCTTATTTTTAGATTAAAATTCAGTTTATCAATTATAAGCAATAGTAAGAAAATGTTATAGCAATTACATCGAATTTATTCATTAAAAACTTATGAAAACAAAGTTCAGGACATTTATTAACTTTATAATTGACTCATTAAATGAAGATGACCCATTATCAATGAAAGTCATAGTCGACGAAAAATAATAATTCAAAAGCAGGTACATATATAGATAAGCTGAGAGTATTGGTCATATCCGTAGTGGTAGACTTTCCTTTGTATAAAGGTGCTATGTTACCCTTTATTCTAGTCCTTCTAATCGCAGGTTCCCTGTGCCCCGCTCAAAGTACTATAAGGTACTTGCAGACAAGGTAAGTCAAATTGTAAAGTTTTCAATAGAGGACAATCTAGCCAAAGTTATTTAACGTTTTTTTTTTTTCTTTTTCGTTTTTTTTTTTTGCAGAAAATTATTTTAAATAGTTGGCTACTGAATGAAAAACTGAAACAACGTTGTCCGATAAGTAATTATCTGTTTTTGACATGGTCGTAAAACATTGATAGAGAGAACCAGTATTTATTAACGTGTCAACGTTATTGGGTACTTTTGGTTTGCTTTTTCCAATTCTGTACATATAGAAATATGCTGATTGCTGATAAATATTAATATCACGCTGAATAAACAGATTGTAAAGTAAGATGTGCAATAAATACTTGTGTTATGTCAAAAGAGAGGAAAGCTCGTGGAAGCACGGAGAAGCCGAATCTGGACATTCAATCTTCAAGAGGAGTTTTTTTGGCTGCCCATCAGATATCTATCTTTGTCCAGAAACATCACCCAGGGTATTGTTTCTAAGAGATCCGAGAGATTTAGGACGTCATGACCTCTTTAGAGAGGGTTACTTTGATGATGCATGCAGATAATTAACTTAATTAACAACGATGAAAATACCTCTCTTTTTCCGGAAAGTGTAACCTTGAACATTAGAGTGGCCGTACATGAAGTCTACATAACCAGAAAAAAGATCCTACTAAATAGATGTTTATGTTTTGCATTTGTAGTTTTAACTCGTGTTAGTATCTTTTTGGAAAATTTGAAAAATCTGTATAATTTCTGCAAAAAATATATAAAATAATAAGCTCCACCATTAACTTTTTTGCTAAATGAAGGCAGCAACAGCTACTAATTATTCGAATAGATATACTGCCATTTTGTGCGTGATATTCACTTGAAATTCCTTGTACAGCAAATGAATATTCATAAATAGGCTTAATATAATGAAATCATAATGTACGCTGAGTGTTTCGTATTCAACATGTTCAATGGTTTAAACGAACAACTAAGAATAATGTCTCCAAAAGGAATTATCAGCAACCATTTAATCACGTGTATTCATTCAACGATTGACATTTATTTCAAAATAAACAAAACTATTGTTCAATTCTGCAGATACTTTCCAGAGTTTATCGAATGTGCAAAAGATTTTCAATATAACACGTCCACCCACCCGTCCTGTGAAGAAGACGTTCGAATATCGACTTTACGAGAGAAAACATTGTGTAAATCTCCCATACTTCCCGGTAAGTATCATTAGATATAGGAACTTTCATTAAGATACTGTATAAGGGTTATTTTCGCCCAGTGCAATTTTCACCCTTTTACACTTGTAAACAGTTTCCGCCCTGTTTTAAATTCGCTTAGACACAATTGTTTAAAGAGAGATAATTTGAGACATTGGAGTTCAACCATTCTTACATTCGCCTGCTGACAACGAGCGCGAAAGGGGCGAAAATAAAACGGGGGGGGGATTTCCCTGTATACAGTAAACCGAATTATATAGAGCGGACCAGCTTGTAAAAGTTTCTTATCGCTTTTATTATTAGTATAAAATGTTAAGTACGTTTGCATTCGGTAAGTTGATAATTGATAGTTCCAATATAGATTTAATTCCACCTGTGTGTGCATGTACTTATGTGTGCATGTCTGTGAAGAAATGCAATATATTGACCTTTATTTCTTTAAATTGAGAGATTTATCAATTTACAGTTGCAAAAGAGATACGAGAGTGTCTGAATAATAAGGTTTCCCAGCTTCTACCTTTATACATACAAGTCATGGATCTGATCCTTGCGGCGGAATGGAACATTGACAACCAGGCATCCAAAGAAACGTTTTGTCCGTAAGTACACGTTGCATTGTATAAAATGTTTTATAGAAATACCTTATAGTAGGATATATAATTTACCATTTTTTTTTTCATTGCCCGTTGTTAAAATACCGCTTTTGGCTTCTTTAATTTGTTGTGAAGCATTGCTCTAATATAGGAACGTTTTATGTTTGGATGTGTTTTTGTTATATAAAAAAATTAAGGATTTATCTTATATTTTATTCAAACAGGCCCTACAAAAATATAATAGAAGAAACAATAACGGAACTTAAAACCTGTGACAAGTATGGCTTCCAGTGGACAGAAGAGAAGGAATTCATTCTGAGATACTACTATTACCCAGCTCTTTCCTATCTTCCTTTGCCGTTTCAGTGCAACGATTTGTAATCTTGAAAGTGTTTGAACATACTAATATCTTTTAGTGTCAGTTTAATAAACTTTCCAAAAATGTTTTTGCGTTAGTTCTTATTGCGTATCACTATGATTTCGTTTCAGATTTAACATTTATATGATGTTAATATTTTTTTAAAAGAAGATAACATTGATATGAGATAAAAATTTATAATACTCGACATTAAGCAACAAAACCAAGAATTTAATATAAAAAAACATTTTTTTTTTCACAAATCGAATACTTTTAAACCTAATGTACCAAATTAGAGAGTTTAATTCGAAGTGAACTGTCGTATCACAGTAATATATGGTCATAGATTATTGGCGCAAGGCCTTTGGTTCTAAAACCGGTGGATATAAGATGCTCTACTTGTGCACCTTCTTCTAAAAGCAAATGAACCCATCATTTTTAGTGTAAAGAAGTAAAACGTCGTGTAGACATCGCACAAAACAATGTTGACGTGGGTTCTAAATGAAGAGATTGATTGTGTAACTTGGTCCATGTTTAGACCGGTGTAAAGCAGAACAAGGTTAGATTTTTAAAAAGCTAAGAAAGTCAGCCAGAGGAATTTTAATTCGTAGGTCAAAAGAGAATACACAATCTATTAAAATACAAGATAAATATTTCCAAAACAATAATAATACGCGGGTACACATTTAGTTTGCACCCTTATTTTTATGGCTGTACATGTAGGCGAGGAGATAAGCGTGTAGCGGTGTACATGCAATGTATGACTGCATTCCTACTTAATACTTAAAGTTGTAATTTGCAAACATAGCTCTCTGAATTTCATGGTCTCGTCGCAAACCACTATATGAATATATTTACTTTCCAATCTCACTAATAGAGTCGGGAAGATATACGCGGACTCCGGACTGTGGCTGCAGACGATTCCCATTGTCAGTCTTCCGATGCGCAGTTTGACCTAGAAACTGACCAGTTTCATAACTTCTTCGAATTTCTCTACCACGAACTGTCTAATTCCTTCCCAGAATTCCAATTTACGCAAGCGCAATTGAAGTTTCATCCTTACTTAATTAGTCAGCCCGCGGGCTGACTAAAATGACCCCCGTAGAAAAATGACCGGAGGGTCATTTTCGACGTAGAATAATGACCCCCGGTCATTATTCTACGTAGAATAATGATTCTTTTTGCCTGAAAAGTAAATGTCATTTTCAAAAAAAAAAAATGAGCACACGACGTGAAAAATAGATACCCCTATAGAATAATGACTCCCCTTATAAATTTAACTTTTTCAGTAATTATTTTTGTTACATGTATTATTGTCTCTACGATATCTTCATTTTTATTGCAGTAAACAGAAATTAACATTAAATTATAATTCATATTCAAATTAACTTAAAGTAAAAGAAGGGTTATATTTTAGAAAAATAAAATCCTTTGGGCCCAGAGGGCAAACAAGATTACAGTTATTAGAGAGAAATGTCTAAAAGAGAGATTCTACATGTATACAAAATAGTCCATACACATACATGAACATGTAACAGCCTGGCAAATATACATCAGTATGTCAAAACATATTAACAATATCCATATAATATGTAGTCATAAAAGTATCTAACACAAATACAAAGATGGTATCATGATCTGTATAAGTATTTCCTTAGTTCATTAAGATAAGGTGTTCTGTCTTTTTTTTTTTTTAAGCATTAATTAGAAATTCACTAAAGGCAACTCTGGACCTTTCTACAAATTAAGTTGTCATGAATGAATGCACACTAATATATTTTAAGATCCAATGAATAATTATAGAATTCAATATATATATGCATTCAGAAAATCATAAAAATATCAAAATGAAATGATGTATATGTAATACACATGTAATTAAATATGAGACTGCTACATAAGTTATCACTATTTTGAAAAATATATAATAAACAGAGACATTGTCTTCGTATTTTTTGATTGACCCTCGTAGATACACAGTCTATCATGTTATTTTGTAACATTAGTTGTTGCGTAATATTACGACCAGCTTTATAAATGATCATGACTTTAGTTATCTGAATGTTTACCTTTAGACACCAATCAGAAAGGTACTGTTCAAGTTTAGAAAGTCTTGCTAACTGAGGATGATAAAATAACAATGTCATCTGCATACATTAAACAGTTAACAGTTTGTGTCTGAAGTGATACTTCATCCGAATACATGAATGTTAAAATGCTGGAAAATCATTAATAAATATCTTATTTAAGGAAGGGCTAGGCATGTGGACACGGAATTTCTACGTGATAACTGCGTTCATTAAAAATCAGATTTAAAATCATCTGTACATGTATACGCGGATCTTGAGGTGTATGTGGGTAATTATAAGAAAATTATCCAAAAAATGACCCCCCCCCCCCCAAAAAAAAAAAAAATAAATGAATAAAATTCCCACAGACCCCCCGCCAACTACGGGAAAATTTCTAGATCTGCCTCTGCAATGGGTTCATGCTTAGATAATGAACCAGCAAGCAAATATTGAATTTATTTCATATTCCAATGCAATACCATGTCGTGGATATGTGTGGATGGGTGTCTTCCCACTTAGCCAAAATTCTGAAATTTATACAGGTGACTGATTTTGGCTAGATGGGAATGGTGTACAGGTAAGGGGAGGGAGAGAACAAAAGAAATTAATTACAGGTGACCTATAGTCTGTTTTAGAATAAGCACAGGTAGATTTTTCCTAAATGAAGTTTTGTGGGTTTTTTTTTTTACTAAATTTGTTCTTATATGATCTTTAAATTTAGGTTTTAATGTTGAGTTTTTCTCTATTAGAACTTTACATTTTTTTTCAATTATCTACTTTTTCCCAGAGGTTTTTGACCTTTCTATAAATAGTATTTTCTTTACATTTTTATATTAAGATAAATGTGTTTAAATGAAAATAGGAACTATAATAGATAAAGAGACACAACATTTTTTATTATTCATTTTAATGACTGTTCAATACCAATACGTTCTGACATTTTAATTTCTATAGAAATGATGCTTGACATTACTATTCATGAAAAATGCATTTATAATAAACATAATACTGGTAATTTTTTTAAAATGTTTTCCGATGTGGTTAACGAAGCTGGACACTGTCTGTCAATGCATCTCCAGTAGATCCTGTCGTTGTATCTTGTTCTGATTGAATACTTAAATCCAACATGTAAAAGGAAATAACCTCCTCTTCCATTCTCTTAGAAATCCACATGCACTTGCGCGTTCGCCATACTTAGCAAAGTGATATAAATATATATATTTTCCATTTGAAGAAAGTTGAACATGAGCACTTAATTATAATAATTAGTTTTATCCTGGACTTTCAAAGGAATTTAACATCAAATATTTTATCTGGACACATGAATTACATCAATTATCTATTCAACAAAATAAACATTGAACCTTATTTAAGCTCCATATAGTTTATATAATTAAATTTGTTTTATCTCTTGTAAGTTAGTAGTTAATCTATTTGCAATCATTATCTAAATATCATTTTTACAGTTAAATGATTTTTTATAAATATATTATTTCAATGTCATTATTTTGAATGATAAATATAGAAATTCAATTTCTATAACGATTTTTATTTATTTTATTTATTTATTTATTATTTTTCATTAATCATTCATCCCTTTATTTACACTGTATTTATTCATTTCTAATGCATAGCTTAAACAATTTACATATCGGGTGTTAAATACAGGTAAAATGTCTAAAACAGACTATACACAGGTAACCACGCAGGTGTGAAAATCTGAATTTTGGCTAGGTGGGAATAGAAATTTCAGAATTTTGGCTAGGTGGGAATAAACCGTGTGGATCGCGGGGAAGGAGGGGTGTCGGAGTGCCCCCCCCCCAATCCCCCGCACCGGGATATATTCAAAGTTTTACCGAAAATAGGACTCATATCATTACTGATAAAATTATCCCTCACACCCCCACACCGGGAAAAATGATTAGGATCCGCGTATTGTGGAAGTATTTTGACTTTACCACGCATAATACAATGTACATGTTCTGCGCTCTTTAGTGAAGGAGGTACTTTTGGTTGTTAAAATCGAAAGTAGTCGGATTTGTTGAGTCGAAGTGACAGACACAGACACAGTGTAGAATTAAGGTAATGTACTAAATCGAATTATAGGTGAATGAAAATAAGTAACAGAGTTTTGTTAATATTTTTTTATTGATATGTTCAAGGCCAGTAATACTTCAACGGCTGAAATCAAAGCATTGAAACATATATAACTTATCTGGATATGTCATAATTTTCGTAATTTATGTATGATATTTTAATGGTTTATGGACAATTTTTTTTCTAAATAATAAAACTATGTGTTATGTTAAAAAAACCTTTCTGACTAGAAAAATCTTTTGCAATGTGACAATGACTCGTTGATTTTTTTGAAAGTTTTATTTATATTTCATTGATCAGTTTTCCGACTGTTGTGACTTTTTTTTAGGTTTAAGCATTCACCAAATATAAGTTTAGTTCCTAATAAATCCTTCTGAAATTTAAAACTTAGCCTAACTGTTTGCTTGTTGTAATGGGTAAAGGGTTTTGCCATTATTGCAGCTCGATTTTTATGCCAAAATAATCTCAAACATTCTTCTTTTATGCGCCACATGTGGTTTTGAATTGAATTTTGGACCAACATAAATTTGAACATTCTTCTTCTTTGGGCCAAATTTCTGTAAGAGTTAAAAATTCTTAGCCAAGTATAGAATCTTGAAGAGAATAGAATGTTGAATATTCTCAAAGTGATTATTTTAATTTATGTTGTGACGCAATTGTTCTAAACCTCTGTAGGAAATGCATCAGGATTATTCTGATGAGGACTGCGACCCTGATGATCAGCTCAGAGGAAAAGACTTGGGTGTCAGAAGTCCCACTCAAGATGTATGTGAGAGAATATCACAGTGTATATAACATGAATATTTTGAAGCTCATTGCAATGTACATATGTCCCATGCAGTAATTCATTTACCGGGTACATGTGACTTTTGGAATGAGCACAGAATCTGAGGGAGAGGAGGCTGGAGGTGGTGGGGGGTTGACTCAATGAGTCTTAATCTGTATATTATTTCCTTACAAAAAGATAACAGTAATTATAGTCAAAATAAAGAAATGTACATACTTTGCTTAAATACAGAAATCATTATGATATCTTCTGAAAGCATTCTGAATCAGGAGAATTCAACTTCACAAATGGAATGGAGATTAATATTTGATGAGCTAGCACATTCAGCTATTTAGATCAATTGACCCCCACCCTATCCATCCCCCCTCTTTTTGAAATTTTGTTTGAAAAAAAAAAATAGGACTGGCAAACATCAAAACAAAATGGTATCAGCTAATCCTTTGCTCTTGGTGTAATTAAATATTGGTATTGGTTAGTGTGTGAATGAGTCTGAATTTATAATTTAATCTCATTTGATAATGTAATTATATACTTGCACTCCGAAAAATTGACAGCCCCTTGTTCAAATCAACAATTTAGGATTTAAAGAGAATTTTACGTAAAGTCACTTATATTATTTTATATTATCTGTCACGTTTCTGAAAAAAATATTTTAGAAGTTCTATATGATTTTTCCTGTGTATAATAATGCTAAATTTAAGGTTTAAATTCATTCAACAAAAATGAATACCAGCTAGACAAAGTAAATTAAAATTGTAGATAAAACATCTATGTTTCTCTGTACAAAATAACAAAGGAACTGGATTTATATCTGACAGGTTGAAAAATAATTTGACTTCAGGTGAACACTTCAAGCCAAGAAGCCAAAGACAAAAAAATGTCCCTTGAAGAACTGAAGAGAATGGGACGGGCAGAAAGACAGAGAATGAGAGAAGAAAGGAGAAGGCAGAAATCGGATAGTGACTCAGAGTCCGAGTACTTGGTCGGGAAGCTTGCGGAAATCGTAAGAGTTACCTGCATTTTGATTAATTTATCTAAAAAAAATATGGATGAATTTATTCTTTTTTTGTGTTATTTTACATCATGAAATACAAGGTTGAATTTAAGTTTAGATAAGTGGAACCAAATCATTTTCTTGTTGAGTTTGTAATACTTTTGAAAATATTTCTGTCTTGTGTATTTTTGATGATATATATGTATGAGCTCTTATTTACAGGCCCTGACAGTTAGAGAACCGGACCCTGTTGAGGGGTGAGTGTGGAATTTGAACCCAGGTCAAAGCGCAATTAGAGGATGGGTGGGTAGGGCAATCTTGTGTGGAATACGAGCACTGGTTTCAGAACCATCAGAGTGTGGGTGGGTAGGGCAATCTTGTGTGGAATACGAGCACTGGTTACAGAACCATCAGAGTGTGGGTGGGTAGGGCAATCTTGTGTGGAATACGAGCACTGGTTACAGAACCATCAGAGTGTGGGTGGGTAGGGCAGTGAATGTGGAATCTGAGGCCAAGTTACAAAACAAGCAGAGTTTGGGAGGGTAGATGCAGGGCAGAAAGAACTGCCAGGACATTCTTTGAATTGTGAAACACAATTTATTCTACATATTGATATGTTTCCTAGGTTTGGATTGGCTGAAGTAGGCTGTTTCTGTGTATGTTATTTTCTACAAACTCATGGTCCATGAAGCACAGGTAGTCAAAGTGTATGAAATTAAATGCAGAATGTCATAACTTAAAGTGTCGTTTGGTATAAAACGTGTTAGGAAACTGGAAGATAAAGTTCTGATAATAACAATGTCATATGTTTTTGTGCACTGTAACTTGCTACTATTAAGCATGGATGGAACTTTCACGCTATGGCCCATCACCCTAAATTTATAATTATATACAGTTATGCATTTAGACTAAACTATGAAATTCAGAAACATTTTATTGAAGGACTGGCTTGATATATGATGAGCGGATGCTGAAACACAAGAACCTGTGGGATGACCATCACCCTGAAAACCCGGCCCGAATCAGTGGACCATTCAAGCGGTGCTGTGAGCTTGGCCTAGTCGAGAGATGTGTTCACCTGGAGGTTAGGAACTCTAGATCTATTGAATAGTTAGTAAATAGAATGACCTTTTCAATGTTAAACAAGGTGTTATCCAATGTTATCCAAAATTAGAAAACAATTCCTGTGTTTCAAGCAATTTGGCAACTTCTTTTGAATTATCAATATGGATTAGATAAATTATTCAAAATTGAAATTGGAACAATTTTGTGTGTTGGAAGTAATTTGGGAACTTGAGTGGCATTGATAGACTCAGCATGGTAAACCGGAGATTTATGAACTTTTTCTGTGGGTTTGTAGGCACAGCATTCTACAGAAGACATGATTTTACTGCAGCATTCACAGTTGTTGATTGAGACACTGAAACGAACAACAGAAATGAACTTAGAGCAGCTGAGAGCTGAGGCCATAAAATACGACTCAATCTACCTCAATAATGTAGGCCATCATCATCATAACATTAGCTTATTTATTCTTTCCAAATTGAATATGCATTTTAATGAAAAGTCTTTTATCATGTTTATAAAAACAGAATTAATTTTGTTTCTTATGAATTATGAATGATATGATTTGTTATAGTTTTCAAATTACTGAAACAAGATGATTTTTACAATTAATTTGCTCTATAACAAAGTAATAATTTACATGTATCTGAGTTGATAACTTAAAATAATTTTTATATCCTTTTTATGGTTTCAAAAGTAACTGTTCCTGAATGTGTGAACATATTTTGATTGAACAGGGTTAAGATTATTGAAATTAATATTATCTGTATTTCTATATACACTTACATATATCTGTACATGTAATACACAGAGTAGTTTTGAGTGTGCCCTGTTGTCCCTGGGGAGTACAGTGGAATTAATGGAACAGATTCTCAAACGGAAGGTCAGTGTTACTCTTGCATGGTATATCATGTTATTGTAATCTCAATAAACCACACATCATTTTTTGATATCGCTATAGATCTAGTCTAGAAATGATGTTGTCTGGCATGTTGAATTTCGAAAAAAAATTATCAGTCTATTTTTCTATTTTACTAGTACATGTACATGTATAAATTTGATCTGTGTACCCAATTTATTTTTTCCTGTATGTTTAAGGGAAGGGTCAGACAAAAAGGAAGAAAGTTTGAAATATTGATGTTAATTTACCATGAAAATTAAAAAATGTATTTTGGCAACTATTGATGTTAATTTACCATGACAAATGCATCATGTATTTTAGCAAATATGAATAATGTTAACCACATTGCTGTTATTTTCTTCTCCTTATTTTCTGTAGGTGCGGAATGGTATGGCTATTATCAGGTGTGTACAGCTTGTATCATTTTCACATATTGTACATGATTCAGGACTCAATTCTCAATTGATCAGGATAAGAGAATCTTGTCTTATTTAATTTGTTGTAAATGGACAGTGTTTTCATTCTACATGCATAGTTTCTTATTCTGCTTTAAATCTGTCACAAAGATTTAAGGATAAGAATGGTTATGATGCCTTTTTTTCATGAAACATCACAAAAATGCAGGAAAGAAAATGAGATGAGGCCTGTTATTTTTTAATTATACATGTACCTTTTATATCTACTTTTAAAACCAAATTATGTTAGAACTTTAAGTTCAAAATTTTCCTTATCTAAAGTAGTTACAAAAGGGAAACATAATATGAAGATTAATCATTGTATTGTTTTGTTCTCAGACCACCAGGACATCATGCAATGACTGAGGAATTCAATGGATTCTGTTTCTTTAATAATGTTGCCATTGCTGCTAAGCATGCTTTGGATAATCTCAAATTAAAAAAGTAAGTTAAGGTTTCATGTGTAATCATGTTTTCAACTGTACTTGTCACTTGTTCGAAAAGAAACAAAAGTAATTTTTCAGTCATTTTATTCAAATGTTATAAATGAAAAGTAAAGAAATTTAAGCCATTAAAATATCAAGATCAATGTTAAACATCTGTAGTTTAAATGACAGTAGATATTGAGGTTTTAAGGTCTGGTTTGTTGACAGGGTATTGATCATTGACTGGGATGTGCACCACGGGCAGGGAACACAGCAGATGTTCTACAGCGACCCTCGGTAAGGGAATTGTCCTTGTCCTCAGAATACTGTAAACCAAAGTTTGTTTGTTTGCTATTTGTTTTGATTACAGTAAAACACGCTTATAACGAAGTCCCAGGGACGAGCAGTTTTACTTCGTTGTAAGCGTAATTCGTTATATCGGTCAAGTTTACAACATGTAATAAAGTCACAGAGAATGAAATTCACTTCGCTGTAAGCGTCAATTCATTATAAACATGTTAACTATAAGCGTGTTTTACTGTATTTTAAACATGAATAAACCCTTGTTTTGAGACATTACTTTGTCTTTTATGATAAAAGAGATTTAAAAGATAGAGTATCATTGAAAAAAAATACCCTAAAACCTTGAAAATAAGCCGCGGCTTATTTTAACTTTTGGTAAGAAAGTGGGGGCTTACTTTCAAAACCGTCTTATTTTCAAATCGCGGCTTATTATCCATGCAAAATTCCCGTTAATGATGAGATCATAATCACGGCTTATTATCAAAACAATTTAAATTGTAATGATCGATTGTGAACCATTTGACGGTTCTAAAAATGATATATCCAGGTAAACACCTGTAGGAGTAAAATGAAAATATGGTAAAATGTTTTTAATTCAATTTTATTTCATGTATTGGAATATTTATTCACTCCGGCTGCTGTTCCTAGCATCTAACAAGTTCAAGCCAGTGTAAATCGCCATTACGTAACCAGCCACCTGTTGACTCGTCGCGTGGTCAATGTTTCCGGTGTCAGAGGCATACACTGACCTGTCGGACTTCACAGTTTATATGAGTATAGGAAGCAATAATTATGATTTGATTAGAAAAATTATTTACTTGATGTCCCGTTATGCCGTAATTGGTTTGCATACTGATGACCACTTTAAAATAGACCGATCATTTGTACGACTTGATAATGACGATAAACAATATAAACAGACGTTTCTGCACAATGTTTATTTTACAATAACAGCGGGTTTTTTTCAGCATAATATAAACAGGTACGTGCTACAACTGAAACTTTACGGTAGTCTAAAATCTTTCCAAACTGGCATTGTGATGACTGGCTTATTTTCAAAACAGGCTTATTTTTGAGTAATTTTCAGTGCAAGAAATAGGAGGCTTATTTTCAAAACCGGCTTATTATTAAATCCGGCTAATTTTCAAGGTTTTAGGGTATTGAATTGTTCTTTGCTTTAGATTTTTTAATTACTTTCTAATTTGTGTTATCTCTCAATATAAAATTTAATATGAAATGTAACTTATATATATTAACATATTTCGTATAATTTGATTTATAGCGTGCTTTACTTTTCGATACATCGATATGAATTCGGAAAGTTTTGGCCAAATTTACGAGAAAGTGATTATGACTTCATTGGAGAAGGAAAGGGCCTGGGATTCAACATAAATGTCCCTCTAAATAAGGTCAGGGCAAGTTTAGGCTGCTTGTTTAACAAATTCTATCCGTACTAAAATCGTCTTAGTACACGTAATATGATTATAGAAATTCAGTTTGATCATTTAGAAAGCTTTGTTGTCATGACCTTGAAAGTGCATACATGCAACATATTATGTGCATGTATAACGGGTTCATGTTTAATTATGAAGATATATAATTCTTATATTTTTTTATAGATAGGAATGGCTGATCATGATTACTTAGCAATTTTCCATCAAATCCTCATGCCTATAGCATCTGAGGTAAATATCAAAGTAGTTTTGATTCATTAATATCTTAAAAAACTCTATCAGCAATTTAAAAAAAGATGAATTTCATAGGAAATAAAAAATAAATACCATTTTGATATAGAGTCATGTAATTAGAAATGAAAATGTTTTTTTCTCAAAGTTAAGATTTTGATGTTTCAATGTTAGATAATACAGATGTGTTGTTTTAATTGTGTCACATGTTACAGTTTGACCCAGAACTTGTCTTGATTTCGGCTGGCTATGATTGTGCAATAGGTTGTCCAGAGGTAAAAGAAGAGAAAAACTATATGATACTTGTATTTTGTTTGTGAATGGAGGGATGCTGCAGCTATTTAATTGGCCTTCTGGATGGAAAATAACTTTTTAACTATTTTATTCTATGACTGTATTGAGAAAATTTCTGTGCAAAAATAAAGTTATATAGGTATTTATTTACCGGGTTAACAGGTGTGTGACTGTCAGTCAATATATCGGGTCTCAATAGCTTAGTGGTAAGGCCTAAAAAAATAAATGTTTTCCCTCGGACTGAAATGAGACACTTTCATTGGTTTTAACATAGCACGTGATTGCCTCATATATCTCTATGTGAGTTCGGTGGGAACTAATATAAGGCAATATGGCCGTCATTGGCCGACGCTTCGCTTACTCATTTCGACATTTCATAGTATTTAATACAGAAACCGCACGCCGTAAGTTCTTAAAGTATTTAGAGTAGTTGCCCTTTGAAATTCTTTAAAATTAGAGTAGTTGCCCTTTGAATATTGACGTCACATTGTTGTGTCTAGAGCAAAACAAAATGGCAGCGCCAAAATTTGCTCAAATCTCTGCAGAGGAAAGGGGGAACATGTTTAAAATTGAATAGCAACAAAACATTGTAAGTAAACATGGGTGAAGCAAAGATTTTTAGAGTATTTGAAAGGTGAGATTGATAATTTTGAAGAGTTTAAATGAGTTAAATTGGACGAGATGTTAGGCATCTTGTACATGGCTTTGCGTAGGTCTTCGCTATTTGTGAATAAATATGTCGCTTGATAGTCCTCGGGAAAACAAAACACTTATTAGGTTTATAGTTACTGACTCACTACTGAAATATATTGGGTTGATCAATCTCATAGACGGCTCGGCTTCGCCTCGCCATCTATGAGATTGATCAACCCAATATATTCAGTAGTGAGTCAGTAACTAACCTAATAAGTAATAATGGTTTGTTTCCGCTTTCATGCTGAAAAAAAGTAGGGTCGGTCGGAATTTTTTTAAAAATTTTTCAAATATATTTTTTTCCTTTAATATTGCAGTATCCATACATGCCGGTTAGATACTGACACTGCTGAATGGTATAAAATGTGAAATACTTTTAATATAATTCCTGACTATTAAGCTGGTCATAAGAAAACACAAAAATGATATTATATATCAGATACTTCCTCAGCCAGCGATGAGAGCATTATTAAAATCTACAACACATGGAAACATACAGCCATTTTGAAGCAAAACGTTTGAGTTACACTGATTTGAAAAGAGTACCTGCTTCAAGCGTTTTTGTGACCAAAATTTTGAGTAATTTTTTACCAAATCGGATAAAAATGAAAGTAAACGATTTTCCATCAAAAATCCTTAAAAAAAGTTTTGAGTCGGGGGGGGGGGGGGGGGGGTAAAAGCTAGGGTTGGTCGGGAAAGCGGAAACAAACCATTTTTTTTCTTAGGCCTTAGAGTGCTTGGATGGTACGCCAGAAGCCCTGGGTTCAAGTCTAGATTGAGACTTTGAGACTTCAGTTTTCAGCACCTGTTACTTACAAGTGAAAAGCAATATTTCAATGGCAGTGAATTGAATATTCATTTCTCTATGTTAAAAAAATATAATTATCAAATTTTGCACAGAATTAAAAAAAATATATATTATACATAGCTCAGTATGTACATTTATAGATTTTCAATATTTTCATGTTTAACAGATGAACAGGTACATGTAACTCTGCAGCATCAGGAGTGCATGCTTAGTGTTTAACCACTGTAGCTTTCTTCACACTTACCATCACTTTTCTAAGTTTCTATGTATTATAAACATATATTTATTTATGAATTGATTTTGTTTGTTGTGCAGTTTGACCCTGAATTAGTCATTGTATCGGCTGGTTATGACTCTGCTATTGGAGATCTTAAGGTTACAAAACTATTGTGATCATAGAACATTAATATCAGACTCTATTGATAATTGTAACAGTTACTATGAAGGAATCAAACTTGTTAAAATTCTAAATAATTAAAGATTATATGGGTGGGAGAGGTTGTTTGGGCTTTGAGTAACTGTAATGTCAAGTACTGCAGAAACGTAACACATTATAACAGAATTACTGAGAAATCAACTTGAAATATGGTTATTAACTTGACTATATAAATATAAGTCAATTGCAAGTTCAAATGCACACTTTTGGATGATTATTTGATATGTTTTCAAGTTTTATTTTAGATATTACAGTTATTAATTTCTTGTTTATTAACAATCAGATTAAAGATAACTTCTAATAGCTGGCACATCCATATGTATTTGAATTTTTAACACAATGAATTGCTAATACATGTAGTTAAATAATTTTTCTTTCACAAGTTTTGAATTTTATTTATCAAGTTAAATGCATAAATTCAATTAAATTAATTTCTATAGATTCAACTCGCATAAGTATGAGACTTTATGGTTGTTATCTCCTCCCTGCAGGGGCAGATGGGTGTGACCCCCGCAGCATTCGCTCACCTGACCCACAAGGTCATGTCCTTGGCTCAAGGTCGTGTAGCTGTTATCTTGGAGGTAACGTCAGTTATTCTATTTTTTGAGGGACACGAACAGTACATGTTTATGTGTTTTATGTTTGGATCTGTTCTGTTTGGATATATATGTATACATCTACATAATATTACAGGGGGGATACTGTTTGAAATCTCTCTCTGAATCAGCAGCCATGACCCTCAGAACGTTGCTTGGTGACCCATGTCCCAGAATTCCTCCTTCACAGGAACCATGTAACAGGTACAAGTGTACTCAAATCTTACAAGACTAAACAATAAAACCTGCTTATTATTCTATTCTTATTCAACTTCTATTTATAGTTGCATGTAACTTTGGAGTACGTGAAGCTAAAGTGTAAATATTTTGTGTCAACCTTTAACTTTGCAGTGTTACGGAGTCCATACTCAATGTGATTAAGGTGCTTCGCCCTCACTGGAAGTGTCTGCAGTATCAGGGATTCACCTCTGACCCTTGCCCTTTTGAAGAGGTCAACCAATTACCTCCAAAGTAAGACTATGAAGTCTAACCAACTGAATATGACTTTGATTCCTTCTTGTTCAATTGAAATTGTGCCACTAACAAATGAGATACACACTGTATGAAATAAGTACAAGCTATCAAAGTTTTTTTTAAAAATTGGTTTTAGTGCAAGTATTTAGCCAAATATAGAATTATAAAATGGATCGTCATAATTATAGACATTGACATATGAATATTATGTTTGTAAATGCCGTGTGGTTGAATTCTATATGTTAGTATTGTACTTAGGATTATTACTTTCAAATTAATTGATTATAGATAGATTAACACTTGCACATTATCTATCCTAGTTTGGTTGTCATTATTTGTTAACATCAAATGACATATTCTATGAAAGGCCTGATGTTAAGTTTATGGATGTGGAAAATAAACGGAAGGAATACCCGGAATGCATGGAACCGTACCCAGTGGACGAGTACTATAAAGAGGACAGGAAATGCTCTCCTATTATTGATAGACTCATAGCGAAAACAAACTTAGACAAGGCGAAACATAGGTAAATTCTCCTATCCTTGCCAAACAACTGAATTTTAATTCTGTGTACAATAGTTTAAAAAATGTAAATTTAAGTAATAAGGATCATCCTTGACTTTTTTTGGAGAAATAAATATGATCAGTATGTGTTCACATTTACTATAAAGCCCTTTGAATTTGATCATGTGACAGACCATATTTATTTAAAGTCAAAGAATGATTCCTTACCCCTTTAATCAATTTTCAGGTTAATCTTTTGTAAAAATCATAATCAACTAAGCAACAATTGAGTAATTGGTGTAAAGAAAGATAACGACCATTAAAAGGCTGAATAGCCATTGTCTACTTTTGATCTGATGGGTAATATGATGTATTGTGTTACAGAACCTGTATTGCTTATGATGAGGGAATGAGGGCCCATTATACCAGCTCATCCTACTAGTGAGTTATCAACATCATCAATCTTGTTCTTACTTAGATTTATAGAATTGAATATTAACTACATATAATTGAATACATGTACAAACTTGATTTTTCAATGTTAAAAAGAACAGATTACAGTAACTGTTTAACTCTGATTGGATGCATGTAAATACAACAGTCAATGAATTTGTTGCTAATTAACAGTCCAATTTGTTTATACATCTTATTATTTTTTTTTTTTTGGGGGGGGGGGGTTAATGGGGAAAATTTAAGACCATATTTTAAAGTTATTTAACACAAAAATTTTTACAGCCACCCTGAGGCCCCAGACAGGATAACTCGGATCTTTGACAAGCACACAGAGTGGGGACTGACCCAGAGATGTACTAGGGTGGAGGTATGTACTTCTGATATATAGGCGTAGGATTGTGTGAACTAGAAGAACTGTAGATCGCGTGGTGTAGGATTGTATGAATCAGGAAAACTAGGAGTAATAATGTATGAATGCAAATAAATATAGGGTGAAGGTATGGACTTGTAGAGCTATAGGTGTAGGATTGTATGAACTGGGAAAAATTTAGCACAAGGGCTATATGAAATAGGGGATCTATAGGTGTAAGATATATTGTTTGAACTAGGGGATCTAATGGTGTAGGACTGAATGAACTAGGAGTTCTAACGGTGTATGACTGAATGAACTAAGAGTTCTAAAGGTGTTGGACTAAATGAACCAGTAGGAGTTCTAATGGTGTAGGACTGAATGAACTAGGCGATCTAAAGGTGTAGGACTGAATGAACTAGGAAATTTAAAGGTGTAGGACTAAATGAACTAGAGGATCTAAAGGTGTTGGACTGAATGAAATAGAAAATCTAAAGGTGTAGGTCTAAATGAACTAGGGGATCTAAAGGTCTAGGACTGAAAGAACTAAAAGTTCTAAAGGTGTAGGACTGAATGAACTAGGAGTTCTTAAGGTGTAGGACTGAATGAACTAGGGGTTCTAAAGGTGTAGGACTGAATGAACTAGCAGATTGAATGAACTAGGTGTTCTAAAGGTGTAGGACTGAATGAACTAGGAGATTGAATGAACTCGATCTAAAGGTGTAGGACTAAATGAACTAGGGGATCTAAAGGTGTAGGACTGAATGAACTAGGAGATCTAAAGGTATAGGACTGAATGAACTAGGAGTTCTTAAGGTGTAGGACTGAATGAACTAGGAGTTCTAAAGGTGTAGGACTGAATGAACTAGGAGTTTGAATAAACTAGGTGTTTGAAAGGTATAGGACTGAATGAACTAGGAGATTAAATAAACAAGGTGTTCTAAAGGTGTAGGACAGAATGAACTAGGAGATTGAATGAACTAGTTGTTCTGAAGGTGTATGACTAAATGAACTAGGAGATTGAATAAACTAGGAGTTCTAAAGGTGTAGGACTGAATGAACTAGGCGATCTAAAGGTGTAGGACTGAATGAACTAGGAGTTCTAAATGTGTAGGACTGAATGAACTAGGAGGTCTAAAGGTGTAGGACTGAATGAACTAAGACTTCTAAAGGTGTAGGACTATGAACTAGGTGAGCTATAGGATTGTATGAACTAGAACTCTAGATGAAGGATTTCTTGAACCAGGTGAACTACTGGTGTTTTTTTTTTATTATCAAGGAGAACTTTACATGAAGGATTTTATGAGCTTTGATTTGAAAAGTTTTTGAATCAGGCTACAAATGCTATAATAATTCATAATAACTGATGTCAAAAGTTGAATTTTTAAAAGTAAATAATTCATACTTTGTGTTTTTAGACAAGGATGGCAACAGAAGCAGAACTTGCCTTAATTCACAGGTTTGGCAATTATTCATTCTTGAATGTATGTTGTGTTATATAGATTTATCTTAGTACATGAATACCAAATGATAACATGTACAAGGGCAGATATAGCTCAATACACATTTTAAAAATTTATAATTTTTTAATTATTTGATGTAAAGAAATTTTGTTACACTTAAACAATGTATTTTAAGTTTGTGATGAGATTTATTTAATAATTACTTGAAATTCATTTGAGATTTATTTGCTTGCTTAAAGTACTACTTATGTGGAGGAGATAAAGAGGCTTGAGGATAAAAATCCATTTGAGCTGAAGAAGCTGGAGAGAAAGTTTCAGTCCATCTACCTCTGTAAGGTAAGTGTTTTAGTCATGCTTCAGTTACTGTAATGTTTCGAAATACACTTACTTAAATAGTTTGAATATAAGTTATAACAGTACATGTTTCCAAATATATCTGCAAATTAAAGTAAAACTTAACTGTTCCTTATAATAAATATCATTAAGTAGCGTGAAAATTACTGGATTGTAAACAATTGTTATAGAAAGATCTCATTGTGGTTCTTTGAAAATGCGATGCTGTTGATTGTAGGACTCGTATCTCTGTGCGCGGATGGCTGCCGGATTTGTGTTGGATGTGGTGGATAACGTGATGACTGGACAGGTGGGTGTGTCAACACCGATAATGAATGTTAGGTTGTGAACTTACTAAAAGGGGCATGGTCACGATTTTAGTCAAAAATTATTTTTCTGATTTTAATATTTATTTACAATTTTTTGCTATGTAAAGAAAGCTTTTGTTTACATTTTGAATGTTGAAGTGAAAATTCCAGTTTTAGACCTAAAATGAATGTGTTAAACATTAGGAACTGTTTATTTATGCACAAAATGAATAAGAACATAGACAAATCAGCTTGAAAAAGATTTTTTACTGGTATATTGGACCGATGTAAACAAAAACAGAGCACAAGCCTTGTTTACATGACAAAGAATTGTGAGCCCTGTATCTTGCTTATAACTCTATGACTGACTCTCAAATTTCATTTGATCATGAGAAATGCACTCCTAAAGCATTGTAAACTAGATGCTGTCATTAGACAGTAATACCCGCACCAAGTGTTTGCCCCTAAATAACACTGTTTTGTACCAGTTTTAGTAAAAACAAAGGCCACGTGCACATAATACACCATCATCGGAACCCACGGGTTTTCTATCCGTTACACTGCATGCAGTATAACGGATAGAAAACCTGTGGGTTCCGACGATGATAATACACATGAGCGGCCCTTTATGTACAGTTGTGGTTGAACTGTTTGCATGTGAATTTTCAGTTAATCAATAATCTTTTCATTTCATAGAAAGTATGGTCTATATAATTATTACAAACAAAATTAAATTATGCCCCCTTCCCTCGGCGGTTGCCGGCTTTATAATTTAGATTTGCTTCTAGGTGCCAACATCATCGCGTGCACAGATTTAGAGAAGGGATTGGAGTGGGTGGGGGGGGGTCCAGACCCTCCCACCCTTGAAAAAAATAATTTATATTAATACATTATATTAATACATGTAGTAAAATTACCAAACAATACACCTTGGACCCCAATCCCCCCACCCCCTGCAAACACAGTTACATACTACTTTGCCACCCCCCCCCCCACACACACACACTCCTTATGGATAAAGAAACATCAGAATATTTTGATAACAACGAAAGCCTGTACATGTAGTAAAGTGCATTATAATCAAAATTCTTTCACAGTGACGTTTTATAAATTTAAATTTTTACAATACAGGTATGTAGCAAAAAAAGATAAATTTTTATAAAATTTTGGAATCTGAAGTAAAATATAGAAAAGCCCCAGCAGCATTTGAACTCTCTACAGACATGTAGTTAGCGCTCTAACCCATTGCACTTCACTGTTAGGTAACATTATTTTTGGGGGAATTATTATATTTATACTTTATTGTTTATTTCTGCAATAGGGAGTTCATTACAATATGCAGGTGTCCTGTACGTACCACCTTAAAGCTGAAATGTGTGCTTTACATATTTTTACCGAATAAAACAGTACAAGGGGTTTAAAAGAATAAAGTCATGAAAATACATGCATGTTACAAGAAAATAATCTTTGTCCGAAGTTACTTACACAACACAGGTCTACAGGTCGCATTACCGGGTACTAGTTTTACCCAGCTCTTCAGTTAGATGGCTTTCACGTGGTGTACATAACGGTATGTGTTTTCCATGTGCAGAATAGGATTAATTAACATGCATAAACATTTCTTTTGTGATGATCAGCTAATTAATGGATTCATATTGTGCTCTAATTGGATTATCATTATGATGTTGACCAATATAGGTAAGCATAATACATGTAGTACTCGCACAATATTATGAGACACCGGTATACATATGTATTACTTTCACTTTCTAAATAAGTGATCTCCCTTTGCCAGCATACTTTATCATCATCTTTTTTAAAATATCTAAATAAGCTCATCATTGTAACATATCCTATCACATTTGTACAGTTTCTGTCATTTTAATTGCAAAAGTTATTTTTTCATTTGTCAGATTTAAATATTAAGTTGACCCCATATTGACCCTGTGACAGTTTGTATTAAATTTTTGTATTACATTTAAATAAGTGTAGAGACTTATCATGTCTATATGAGTTTTATTTAATTGGGAGGAAAGGGTCTTTTTTCTTAATGTATTATGATGCATCAAATAAAATGTAGGCCATGACCCTATGGGATTGTTCTGACCCAATGAAACAGGAAAATACCATTAATCTTGAAAACTGTTGAGATTCCCACCACTAAACCAACTATATTCTTGTTTCTAAAATCATTATGATGCATCAAATGGTGCAAGTACATGACCCCCAGGAGTTGTCTTTAAACCACCCCCACCCCTCTGAAATAGGAAATGATGATAAACATTGATAATTTTTAACTTTTGAGATCCCCCATATTTATTCTTGCTCTTTGTGCGCATCAAATTGTATATAGGTTATGCCCCCTTGGAGACACCCTGACTTTCCAGAACTGGATATAATAAAGTATTTTATCTTATTCATATGTATAGTGTTTGATCCATGTTGGTAATTTCTAGCCTATTGATGACCCTGCTTTGTTTAGGATTACAATTGCCCCGAATACATATAACATTTTGTTTATCTTATCGATAAGAATTAAAAAGCAATTTCCAAAATCTTTATGTGCATCTAGAGAAAAATACCAATCAAGAAATGATTTAAAATTTGCTACTGTACACATGTTAGAATGTATTAAGGTGGCTCACTACACCTTGAAATATTTTCTCAAATCAGCAGAAAATTACTTGATTATAATAGATATCATAATGGATAAGAAGTATTTAAGTCATATAGGCAAAAAAATATGCAATTTTGGATGAAAAATTACATTTTAAAAATTTAATTCAGTAAACTTGAATAAAAGCTCCAGGCGGATTCAAACTCATGATCTGCGGTTCAGAAACCCAATACTTTAACCACTGAGCTACGACAATATACAACCGAATCGAACGATATTAACAGTTTAACAAAACATTTAAATCGCCATCTTGTGACGTAGTGTCTTAAAAATTATAAGTCTGGGTGTAGTGAGGTACCTTAAAGAAGACTCTGAATCCGATGGGGGTGTGGAGGATAAACATTTAATTTTAATCATTTATTGTTATTAATTTTAACTTGTATAATTGGCAGAAAAAAGGACTTCTGATGGTTTATTTCCCGAACGGCTACTCGCCAAAACAAACACCTAATTATTTTAGGCAATTATGGGGTCCTCTAAGGGGTTACAGGTAGAATGTACCTGTGTCCACCTGGATTCCCCTAATCAGTTAAATTAGCATAAATTCAGAAGAAATAAATGCATGTTTCTATAAATGTAGTAATACACATTTTTTAAACCTAAATCAATGTTGCAGTTTTCAGTCATTTTTTAAAATTCTGTTACTTTTCAACAACATGTATCACATGTATATATACTAGTATGCTGTAATTTAGTACCTTTTTATATCGAAAAGACTCAATTTTAAGTCCCAAGGTGAATGATACTGTGATAGTGGGTTGTCCCAAAGATTAACAAGTCCACTTCAGGGTTCTTCATTTATTCAGATATAGAGATTAAAGGATTCTATTGGCTATAGTAAACCACCTGATCATGTGCACATGTATTAAAGTGACCATACAGGTGAAATGCCTTAAGGCGATAAAATATCAGAAGCCACTAGAATAGATAATTAAATAATAATTACTTGATAGGTGCATAAAAGACAGGGAGTTATAGGGATAATAGTCTGTTTCTAAATATGTACATGTAAAATATAAATGAAAAGGAGGATGAAGATGATGATGTTGATGAAATATGAATAATGCATGAATTTAATTATTATCATAAAATGCACCCTATTACAATACTATTCATTTTATCTTTCTAATTATCCATGTATATCTTATAATTTTTGTTACTTTGATTAACATATCAGAATCAGCACCCATAATCAACCACACCACCCAAGTCCAAACCATTACATGTTATCTGTTTTAGCTCTCTCTCTCTCTCTCTCTCTCTCTCTCTCTCTCTCTTCCTTCTGGTGTTTCCATGCTTTCTTGTGATGATTCTCTCCATGTGTAACATTTAACTAATTCTGATCATATCTCAATAGATCATTTGTCAATTATGCAAGGTGTAATGTGATTTTTTTTTTAAGAAAAACATTTATTACCAGTAAATAAAACTTTTAGACCGCAAATTATATTTTAATTTTAATACATCATTCAACAATTAAGAAAAGTGTAAATGTAAGGTTTTTTTTTAATTTTAAGCAAAAATAAATGCAAGGTTTTTTTTATTTTAAGAGAAAAAACCGTCATTTTATTTAAAGTCTAAGTAGGAATACATACATACAGAAAATTTTTCCAGGGGAAGGGGGGGGGGGGGGGCGGGCAACAGTTATTTGAGTTTGCCGGGGGGGGGGGGGGGGGGGGGGGTCCGAAGCATTTTTTCGGCAATTTTTTTAATTAAATGTAATTTAAAGAAATTTGAATTTTGAAGGGGGGATCTGGACCCCTGACCCCCCTCTAGATCTGCACATGGGATATAAATGTTAATTTCATGCTACTATTTGTCTTCCAGGATTAAGTTAAATTTTTCAAAATCTTATTGCACATCTATAGGTCAGTCCCTATCATATCTCAAGATATGATGTATCTATTCATTAAAACATAAGAGGAGTTCTGGGATGTAGGTTTTTTAAGGAGTGATAAACGTCAATTTTCTGCTATTATTTGACTCCCTAGATGAAATTTAAATTTTTAAAACCTTACTGCACATCTTTAGGACAGCCTCTATCATATCCCAAGATATGATGTGTCTATTCATTAAATCATAAGAGGAGTTCTGGGATGTAGGTTTTGTTTAGGAGAGATAAACGTCAATTATCTGCTACTACTTGACTTTCTGGATGAAATTAAAATTTCTAAAACCTTATTGCACATCTATAGGACAGCCCCAATCATATCCCAAGAGATGACAGAGCTACTCCAAAAGTTGTAAAAGGAGTTCTGGGAACCATACTTTTTTTGCAAAAAAACGTAGTTTTTTGTTGCCCACTGATCCCTGTGTTGAAAAAAAAATTTCTGAAACCTGATCACACTTCAAAATGACACCCCCAATCATATTCTAGAAGATCATTTGGCTACTGCCAAAAAAAAATGACGTTTTTTTAATCAGATTTTTTGTAAAAAAACGTCATTTTTCAGCCACCAAATGACCCCCAGGGCAAATTTGAAATTTCCGAAACCTTATTGCGCATCTATAGGATACCCCAAAACATATTCCAAAAGATGATTTGTCTATTGTTGAAAATGTAGGAGGAGTTCGAGGAAGAAGGTTTTTTGTGAAAAAACGTCATTTTTTACCAATTATTTGACCCCCAGGACAACCAGAGAATTTTTGAAACCTTTTTACAAAACAACATGATACCCCAAATCAAACTCCAAGAGTTCAGTTTGCTGGTTTATAAGATGTAAGAGCAGTTTGAGAAAGTAAAACGTGACAGACGGACGGACGGACGGACGGACGGACGGAACAGGACAACAACAATATACCCGAACTTTCTTTAGAAAGTGCGGGTATAATAATAATAAATATATAAGAATTTGACCAAAATCGTGGCTATGCCCTTTTAAATTGTTTAATCTTAAATGGTTTAATCTTAATTAATATATGATTGTACAACAATTAGGAACAAAGCTCTTTTTTAACAAAACACCTTTCTGAGGTTAATAACTATTATTCTTTGCAAAATTTTCAAATTTTAGACTTATTTTGTCAAATCCTTGCGCTGCATGCAAATTATTCACATTCAAGTAGAGTTTGATAAGCTACCCCAATAGCTAAGTTTAATGTTAATGTTCAAGAAGGGTAATTGCTATATGTACTTAGATGAGAAGTTGTGTTATGAGTTGTTTGACAATGGCAGATGACCTACTGTATATTTGTTGGTTGATGTTTTGTGTAAACTTATTTCAATTTTCATAAAAAAAATTTACAATGGATATACTGTAAACGTACTACATTTGGCTGTGTATTCTATTTAGCGCTTTTGGCGGAATGCGGCTTCCGCTAAATCAAGTACATCGCTAAATGCCATGCATATATGTATAAGAATAGTCACATTCAGGAACACACTAATTCAAATCCACGCCAACTTGTTCAAAAACTAATTTCCGCCAAATATCGTACACGCCAAATATAATACGTTTAAAGTATACTAACAGCACGTGTTATGGGACATATGTCAATAAATGTGAATAAAAGTACATTACAATCAAAATACTTTCACTGGTTTAGAATTTTCAAATTTTACAATATTTGACCAAAAAATTTGTTATAAAAATTTTTGGAAAGGTAACAATTATAATAAAAGCCTTAGCAGGATTCAAACTCATGACTTACAGATTCTTCTTACAGATTCTAGTTAATGCTCTGACCTGTTGCACTTTGCTGTTAGGTAACAATTATGGGAAAGACAAAAATGATAAAATTATACTTCATTTTTTTTATTTATTTCAATAGAAAGTACAATTTACAACATTATATGGAGGTGTCCCATATCACCTTAAAATTGTATCCACATTCATGACAAAAACTGATTCTGCTGATCGGTGGATATGTTTTGTTTTTGTTCGTGAGAGCATATTAATGTGTTTTCTTAATTCCAGTAGAATTTTTGTTTAACTCAATCTGTGTTTAATTTGCTTTGTCATAATAAATTTTTAATTTTCTGGTACTCTTCTGGCTTAATGGATTACAGAGCCAAAATGGAGTTGCAATTGTGAGGTATGTGAATGAACTATTAATAATACACTAAATATCTTGTATAATTCCATATGTTGTTGAAATAACAAAATTAATATAAAAAAATAATTTTTGTGAGTACTTTGAGAACAAAGTCATTTTTCAAACTTGTCTAAGGCTATTGGTTCCTGAGTTTAAAGAAGTTTTTGAATGAAATTACAGGCCCCCGGGACATCATGCAGAATGCACTGAGGCTATGGGATTCTGCTTCTTTAATAACATTGCCATCGCTGCCAAATACGCCCAGAACAAATACAGTGTCAAAAAGTGAGTTAGATTTGTAAATATTGAAACAATAATATACAGTCAGAACTTAAACTAATATAAATGTGAAAATGTGAAGATAATGTAAACATTGAAACAAAGTGTACTGTGTATGCCCCAAAATTATTCAGTGTGAAAAAGTAAGATTTGTAAACATTGCAACAACAAAATATATTCAGAACTAATATATGCCTGTACAATACGAAAAAGAAGGAGACAAGCATGTAAACATAAGAACAACAATGTACATTGTTGTAAAATACAACAAATATTTAAACATTTGGACAGGTTGGAAAAAAATGTTTGATGAGTTGTTTATTCTGAATCAGTAAGTGTCAAGACAAACAGAAATTTATTAGATCTATAATTCCAGAGTTTCTGTATAAAACAGAATTTCCATACCATTGATATTTTAGAGTTTTGATTGTTGACTGGGATATTCACCATGGAAACGGGACACAGAGACAGTTTTATGGTGACCCCAGGTAATTTCTGATGGTCACTTGACCTGCTTCTTCTCTACATTTGTCTTCTTAGAATGTTTATAACTACCGGTACATTTCAAAGACATAGAGTATGCCTGTCTTAGTGAACTTAACCCCTCTGATAATGATATTCAATAGAACAATTATTGATGGGTCTAAACTTTGGCTGCTGTCTAAATGAAATAGTATAGTACATGTATTTATTTTAATGCTTGTAATTTTAACTATTTATTCATTCTCTATTACAATATACAAGTATAGAAATCAGTCGACTTTTAGTGACTTTAAATTTTGGCTACTAGTGTATGATCTTACGACTGAAATAAGTAAAAAAAATTTTTAAATTACCTTCCTGCTAAAATCACCTGTATTGTGCATTTATTCCACCTTTATCATCATTCCTTCTGGAATTTGTACTTGTACCTTTTAATTTTTTCCTGGAGTTTTGTAGAATATTGTTTAAATTCATCACATGGTTTTGTTGCAGTGTGCTGTTCATCAGCCTCCACCGTTATGACCGTGGGTTCTTCTATCCATCCTCACCCCAGGGCTGTCATACCATGGTAGGGACCGGTGAGGGGACAGGGTTCAATGTCAACATAGCATGGGACAATGTAAGCTTTACTCTGTCTCTGTACAGTGGTGTTTGTTCATCCTCAAGAGGCCTGTATTTGAATTGTGCAATGCATTATGTATCAAGTAGAAATGTTAGATTAGCCCATATTGTCTGAATTGTGCAAATATCTATACTACTATATTAAAATAATAGACTCGAATTTTTGGGCTTTAATACCGAGAAATCAGAAGAGTACTGTCTTTTGTTTTATATATTTTAAACATCATTGGTACTTGAAGATTACCAATTTGTTTTTATTTTTTCTCAATCAAGCTTCGCTAATTAGTAATCAACGAAAATTCCTTTTAAAAATCCGGAAATCATCTGGATTTTTTTTTTTAGATTTTACAATCTTGCGCATGCGCATTACATTCACGCTAAATCACGGGAGGCACTTTAGGTGTCATAACAGTAATTCACTGAAGGTTCACGTCAAAACATGGCTGAGGCAAAATAATTCCCGAATTTCCCTTTGAAGTTGGGGCGTTTCCGCACGCGACAGGAGCTGATTTTTTTTATGAGATGAAAAACAATTAATGTGTAAGAGATCTAACTATCCAAATTTTGTAATAATGCGAGGTCATTTGAATTTTTGATGCGTGTTGTTTCCGGAGGGGGGTGAAAAGGCCCGGGCTTGATTTTCAAGCACGTGTAACTTTGAGGTAAACAAAGTCTCTCGCCTTGCTGGATGCACGTGTGTATTTTGTTAGAAAATTGTAAATGAAGCGTTGTTAAAAAAGATGTCAAGAGGATTTTTTCCAGAAGTTCGTTTTGAATTTTTAATCTGTACCTAAAGTTGTGCAATTTTGGTAAGAATATATATTAGTAAAATTTAATACTGTAGTACAACCTGCAGTTTATGTTTCCACAATATCACATTTGCATGTATAAACTAAGAAACGATAATACAAACACGTGTAAATAGTTTGCTACATGTATATATTCTGTTTATCAAAGAAAATACGGGAGATAACTCTAACTCAGTGCATTTGATATGAAAAATCCTACAGTTCCGAATGTCTACATGGTGTGTAAATTTGAAGCGAGTAAAAAATGTTGGTGAAAAAGTGTTGAATTCTTCATTAATATGAATTAAATTTTTAGATGAAACGTATTTACAGCCTCAAAATGGTTTGTTATGAATAATTTGACTGTTATTTTCAATAAAGCTTCATTAATTTCCTCAAAATCGAAGTGATTCTGCAGTTTTTGCTACATTACGGGTATATGGGAGGCATTTTAACTGTGTTGAAGGCCTGTCCCGAGACACAGTTAGATTATTCTATTAGAATAATATTAGATTATTCCGATATCATATGCAATGTCAACCCGTGCACGCACGGGTCAAAGTCTAGTTTAATTAATAAGTATACTTTAAACGTATTATATTTAGCGGTTACGATATTTGGCTGAATATGAATTTTCAACAAGTTGGCGTGGATTTGATTTAGTGCATTTCTGAATGTGCCTATTTATCTATGTATATATTTTTCATTTGGCAATGTATTTGATTTAGCGAATGCCGTTTTCTGTCAAAAACGCTAAATAGAATACACAGCCAAATGTAATACGTGTACAGTAATTTGATAAGCCACATTCAATTGTATTAGCCTTTTTTGACAAAACTAACAAATTTGCAATTGCGTGAGTTTATACTGAATGAAATAAGAGTGTTATTTTGTAGAAAAAGAAGGCCTCAAAATAGCAACTGGAAACCTGTATATGATAAAATGTACTAATTCAATGAAAAAGTAAGTGAAAAAAAATTTATTTAGGAAATTGTTAATCTTTTACAGGGTCCGATGGGAGACTCAGAGTATATTGCTGCCTTTCAGCAGATAGTGATGCCTATAGCCTATGAGGTAACTCAAGCTTATAGCCTATGAGGTAACTCAAGATTAACCATCAGAGACATATGATCTAGTTTAGAAATGATTTGATTTGCAATGCTCCCACATTTATTTTGTTTGCTGAACTTATTCCGGCTTTGGTCTACTATTACAGTTTGGTCCTGAATTGGTTCTGGTCTCTGCTGGATTTGACGCTGCTTTAGGTGACCCTTTGGTAAGTAGGGATTATTATGGTTTATGTAATAAAGGAAATAGTAGGTTAGTTACATAAAATTTTAAGTTACATGTATCTTATTGATTACAGGGAAACTACCTAGTGACACCTCTAGGATATGGTCACATGACCCATATGTTGTCTTCATTGGCCAATGGGAGAGTGATCCTAGCTTTAGAGGTAAAATAAATCATGCAGTTTTCTCTAAAACTCAGTACTCAATAATTGATATTTCAAAAAGATAATAGGTTTTTTTTTCCATTTTCAAAAACTTGGGAAAAGCTTTTTATGCATATAAACAGTAATTGATTGGTTAATGAAATGGCGTTTTTAGGGAGGGTATCATTTGGCAGCCATAGCCAACTCCATGGCAATGTGTACCTCAGTTCTTCTGGGAGATGCATGTCCTCACCTTCCATATACAGAACCCAAAGACAGGTAAGTAAGAGAAATAAAGGAGATGATGCTTTATACACATTGGCCACATACACATACAAAATCTAAAGACAGTGACTCGAGTAGTCAGGTAATTAAAAATTTTATCTACAATAACTAGATATAGAACATAAGGTATGGGTATGATAGGCAGGTAAACTACGCTACCTTTTAGTGCATTATGATAGGCAGGTAAACTACGCTACCTTTTAGTGCATTATGATAGGCAGGTAAACTACGCTACCTTTTAGTGCATTATGATAGGCAGGTAAACTACGCTACCTTTTAGTGCATTATAAGCAGCACATATACATGATGTTTATTTGGCAAGGTCCTTGAAATCGGAGAAAATTTTAGTTGCTAGACATAATCTTTACACATTCTAATCTATTTGAACCAGGTCAAGGTGGGACATGAATAGTGGATTTGTAGTTCCTTATGATTTAATTTTTTACACCTAAAATCCAAAAATATGGCGCAGTATTTGAAACACTAACGTTAATGTGTGCAAAATTTAAATGTAATGTCAAACAGATTACATGTAATATGTTTTGCATGCGTGTCATATTTTGATGTAAGCAAGTTATGTTTTAGGAGATACAGAGATACAGGGATAAAAAACACAATATTGTTAATCAAGCAATGAAATACCATAATTCTATAGCTTGTTAAAGAAAAAGGCATACTATTCGTTATGATTTGGAGCTTTTAAACAGTGGCATGAATTTGTGATGTAGAAATGTTTTGTATGTGTAACAGTTTGAACATCTTTTGGAAATCTGATTATCATATTTTAAGTTTGTTTATGAAGTTTTTCAATTTGTGGCAAAATTAAAATCAGGATTGTGCTATTTTTATTCAATATTACATTAGTAGTTTAGCACCATGCAATTTAAGGTTTAATATTTTCTAAAACATTCCTTGCACAAACTCTGCCTCTAAAGCCATCAAAATTGTTTCTTTAGGAAATGGATTGTCTTTCTTCAGGTGACCATTGTAAATGAGTACTAGTGCTCTGATCTACTGCTTTTATCTGTGTGTGATTTATCACAGCATGAAGTTGATAAATCTCTTTGTATTAATTTTTATATAAAAAAGAATTTCTTTAAAAAAAATGTAGTTGGGCTCTACAATATAATCACCATAAGCTTGTTATGACAATAATGCCTGTACTATATTACTTTCATTTTTAAAGAAGCCTGAAGAGAAAATGGTCATGCAATGACCTATATTTATGACCTTGAATCTTCAAGCTGGTTTATGTGAAGGTCAAGGTGCTCGGTAATCCAGTTAAGAGCAGCAGCAAGATTGTTTTTAATGATTTTTTATATCAGAGATTTTATATTGAATGAAAAAAAGCATCTGAATCATTCTTGATTTTAGCTATATATTGAAACCTCTCTTTGGGGAATTATCTAATCACCTTAGATGAATTCTTACGCAAGAAAATCCAACAAGATAAATCTTAAGTGTCTAACAAGAAGTGAATGTTAATTCATATGGTATAAATGAAAGTCCCTAATTCTTAAGGGTTTACCTCATTTGTGTGGGTAAGATGCAATGGTTTCCACTCTTTACTCAATTATATAATTACTGATGATGTAATGTTACCAATTCATTCTCTAGTAATTTGCTGTAATTTTTTCCCAGCGCTGTTCAATGCATCAGAGATGTCTTAGATGTACAGAGGAATCACTGGAAGTCGTTAAAATTCCGAGGTAAGACCTTTTGTCTGTTGGGAACATGGAAGCCAAATCGGCTCAGAGTCATGTAAACATTGACAGCGTTGCCGATTATTGACGTAGACATCGATATCTGTAGTCAACACCTGCAGTACCTATACCGTGTACATCTCAGCATGTAGATACAACCGACACAGACAGAGAGCTTCAACACCTGTTAATGACATTGATCTCCAATTTATCATTGAAATTTATTGAGAAAAAAATGCTGACCACAAACAAAAGAAATTGATGTATCAAGGAATAAGTTCTTGTTGTCATGTACATACCAATGAAGTTTCATTCTATAACCTACTTTTTAAATACTCTGTAACCCTGAGAGAGGTCTAAGATTATTGCAGTGAAATTTTATTCAACAACCAGAAGAAATTGATGTAAAAAAAAAAATCAGTTGATCTCTCTGAATGTTTATTACTAAGACTGCAATCTCAGAATCATTATTGAAATTCCATAAAAAATAGTGGTAAAAACAACAAGAAATTGATGTAACAAGTTATTTAAGTTAATGTCAAAATAATGATACAGTTTAATGTTGATAAATATCTACTTGCAAAGCATGTAAATGAAATTCAGATCAAAGAATTTGGGTTTATTTTCTATGCACATTTAATATTTCTTTGCAGTGAACATAAAGACAGTAGAAGATAATCAAGGAGATCATCTTAAAGCGAAAGAAAGGTCAGTGGAGTAATGATGCAATGATTAAATGATGGAGTCCGTATCAGGCCATATCAATAAAAGGAGTTGATAGCTCTTCAGGCAATGAATTGAGTGGGAGGCAGTTTCCGGGTTCCTAATGTCAGCTTGTAATTAAAGTGAGCAAAGACCAAGCTGAGCTATTATGTAATTCTTTGGGCCACTTGTAATTAGATAAAGTCATTCTTTGTTGGCCTTGCATGAGGAGCCACAACTCAGTTGCCAGAATGTGTCAGCCCATGATAAAGGCACAGTTTAGGGTTGCTCTCTCTGACTTACTTTTGCTAGATGTGGGTTAATACCAAACAAATCAATGTGTGACTTTGAAAGACCACTTAAGCTTAATACACCTTGTTTTTGAGGTTTGATGATATTAGGAAATCAATTTGTCTTTCATCAGCAATGAAAGATCACTTATTAAGGGACTTCCACACGTAAAGGTACCTTAAACCAGCACAAACAGGTGAATTCTTTAAAAACGTAACAAGTTTCTAGCATGTGTACCATTTGAAAATGACAGAAGCAATTGTAAATTGGGTAAAAAAGCATAGCTGTTGAAATGTCTTTGGAATGAATAAGTGAAATCCCTTCTTGTTATTCAAATTTTAATTCTATGGTGGCTGATGTAGTATCTATTTGGGTAGTTTGTTGACACCCAGTCTCTTATTCACCAAAATGTAGATTCATGTATATTCATGCAAGGGTACATGAAAATGCGATGTATATATGTGTTGACATTAGAAAAACCATCTGCTCAGTGTATATCTATAGAGACACTGAAAAACCACCTATGTATAATGCCATGTTTGAGACATGTGGTATGTGTCGGTGATAGTCTAGTTTTCCTTTATAAGTCTATTTGTGTCCAATTTTTGGCATCATTTTGTAATCAGTTCCGTTAACGTCAAGTTGTTATAAAATCATTTTTTTCAATGTCAGATGTGTGTTGCCATTTTGAGTTCAGGTCATTTTCTACATCAGTTATGGGGTGCCATTTTGAAATTAGTTTGCCTACTGTGACATCAAAAGATCCATAAGCATATGATGAGGTGTGGTGACAGCATGGTACATGTTCAGTAAAACACGGTTATAATGAAGCGCCAGAGATGGGCGATTTTACTTTGTTATAAGCATAATTCGTTATATCCGTCAAGTTTACAATTTGAATAAAGTCACGTGGAATGAAAATCCCTTCACTGTAAGCGTCAATTCATTATAAGCGTGTTCCCTATAACTGTGTTTTGCTGTACTAACATTAAGGAACGACTCTTACTGGTATGTTTGGCAAAAAGAAACTAAATTGTCCATAATATTATGAAAGGGATGCTAGATACCCACTTGTTTGACTTTCCAAGGGTGATTTTGTCTATTTACCATGTGTTGAAATTTTTTAGTCAGTTTTGTTCTTTGTGAAACTGTGAGATGTACTATCTGACCTATAAATGTGCCTAGTTTTGATATTTGGTAGAGTAATATGTCTATCACCTTTCTACATGTCTGCCTTTTTCCTGTTAAAAACAAAGAACTGGAGACATCAGAGTGATAATATCTGCAGAGAAATTATTCAAGTTTCATAAATCCTTAAGTTGTTTTGAGTTGTAACAGTGTGAATATCAGATAGAACGGAGATTTGCATGTCTGTTTCAGCGTCATGTAGGAAGCCACAAGTCTATCTGCTTCTATCTTTGGGAGTTTGGGAGTATTAGAGGTCTTCCATGGCATCAGATTCTGCAAGATGACAGTCTGCATGTCATTTCTTTCATCAACTTCCATTTTAGGAAGTTGTACATCGTAACATTGAAACAGTTTCTGTACTTTTTGGTGCCATACTCCATACTATTGACAGATAGCATAAATCTATCTAGAACTAGCCCATTTATTGATGCAATATGGGAGTGAGTTTTCTTGTTGAATGAATTTTTATTCTCTTAAGAATACCGGCATCTCTAATCACGGCAGAAAGATGATGATTAGATAGACTCTAGTTTAGACAAAAGAAAAAACGTACATATGAACTCAGCACCGGTATTTATAATTATATAATATTCATGATAATGAAATTGATATCTCATGAAACTTGGCTAGGTCATGTAAACTAATAATGATTTCTGAAGGTTCAGTTTTTTCACCCCAAAAAGTTCTGAGTAAAATTCTTATCAAATGTATACCTATCTGACCTATGAAATGACGTTTGCATGATAGCTTGTGTCATATTAGCTTGATCATTTTAAAAAGTATGCTGCGTTTTCAATGAATTATTGATAACCCATTGAAATAGAAGAGGAATATGGGTAGAGAATTTCATTTTCATTTTGTCAGGTTACTTGCCTCATAATCGATTAATGGCAGGAAAGTTCTGAAACTGACACCTGGCTATCAGGAGATTGTGTCTTATCACCTAGCTGTCAGTTGTCAGGTTCTAGGGTCACTACAGCAGTGAAATGCCAGGCAATCATCTGCTGTCCTGTTATGAGATGGATTTGATGGTAGAGTTTTGTCACCTTCACTGTTGAAAAGCTAGATTTTGTCGCTCAGATGTTGATGCACTAGGTTTCTGTCACATTAGTCAGGTTGTTCTTGTATTAGACTTGATCACTAAGTCTGTCATCTTATTTAGAGCTCTTAATTGAGTTGTAAATGCTCTTGATTTCTTCTACCTTATATAAGGGTTCTTAGGTCTTGGGCTAATAATGTAGTACTGTAGATTTATGTTAGCTTATTACATGTATTATATAGTTTTAGGCTGTGATGCAGCTGCTTTGCAGGGGTTCTGCTGATATCAGTGTAGTAGCTTTCTGTCACCTTTACTGGAACATTGAGCAAGACGATATATCTGTCAGTGACTGAGGTTAAGCATGGATGTCCCTCTGGGAAGGTGATATAAATCAGGAGCCCTGAGAAGGTCAATGGGGATAGACATGATAGAAGTACTGCAGTTATTGTCTTGTTTGGGTTGATGGGGTTGTTTGTCAGTGTTAAGGTACATGTACTGAAGAGATACAGGCATTAACTGACTGGTAATCTCAGGAATCTCTCTCACAGCCAAAACACAGCATGTGGTTTAATTATCTGAAGTGGCTCTAATTATCTTGATTACTTGTGTTTCTCTTTGTCATTCACAATATGGTGAATTTTGTCACACTTCATTCATGCTGCATCAGCAGGGGATCAAGTGTTGTTCTCTATCCAACATACCGGGAGGTGATGAGCTGTTTTATTATCTAATCAGTAATTCTTAAAAAATTCTGCTGATAAATGGTAAAAATATAATGGGTACTAAATCAAGAAACTGATTCAGAAATTGTGGGCTGTTCAGCATCTCTCTTAGAATAGACTTTTCATATTCTGGCAATTGTAAGAATGTCTATGATGATTGAGAAATCTGGAAGACTGATTCAGAAATTTTATTGTTAAACGTCAGTAGTAAAAATGGTGTTTGTAAGTAACAATAATAGGAAATTCTAATAAGCAAAATTAATTTTGGCTAGCAAAAGGCACTAAAAGTTTTTTGTCTTACGTTTTTAACTTTTATCTCTGAAACGCGAATACCTCAATCAATGAAAACAATATGGTAAAAAAAGATGCATTAATAATTCCTGGGTATAAAATTTCCTGTACAACAGTTTGTAGAATTTACAAACTCGAAAGAGTTTGGATCACTAGCTAGTCAATATGTACTATTCTTATAGATCAATCATGCACTTTATGTACTAATGTAGAACTCACTTTGTTATTTTGGTGGAAAACTTCACAGAAAAAAGCTACAGATAATTCATCACTGATTTAATAAGATTAAAAAGAATTACAAGAGCGATTCTGTTGCCTTTTTAAAAGAGATTGCTCTTGTAAGTGATTGAATCACGGTACCCTTATGATATGATGAAATGAAGCAGTCCAAAGGAATATGATGCCAACTCTCTTTGTTTCAGATTTGTATGAAATACAGATATATCAAATGTTGTATATGATTAAATGAGGGAAAGGGTTATCATTATATTGTATTTCTTTAATGTGCATTTTTCTTCCTTGATCATTTTATCCAATCACTGATTATTTCCTTCTCTTGTTTTTGATTTCAAAGACCTCTGCAAGCACCCAATGTAGGTCACTGTAGCTAAGAAACAAGTCAATATTTTAGAATCAATTAGTAATCATTCATTGATCCCATCTTCTTTTAATGGGTTGAAACAAATTCTCTATTCCTGTCAGTGAAAAGGACCATTAAAAAGATTGTTTACTATGGTAACATCAGAATAAACCATTATCAACCTAGATTTATTGATAACATTCAATCTATATGATATTTTGATTTACAATTGACCAATCATTTTCAATTTACAAGTTTCATGATTTTATGGCTTTTCTTTATCACCGAGTAATTTAAGTAATTTTTGAGTTCTTTATTTCATCATTCTTTTTTTCATTGTTGCTAACATGGAGAAAATGTCTTGTGTCATTTTTTATACACAATCTTTAATAATTGAAATCTGTTGAGTTTAACATGCCTACCTCAAAACACTTTGGTGTATATCTACTAGCTCTTCACCTATGTCTTACACTGTAGGTTGCATCATGAGCTTGAACTACAGGTATATCATATTTTACATCAAATGGCAGATATCACTCAAACTGTGCAAAATACCACAAAACTAGAACTATTTACTGTACACTGTATTAAGTGACTCTTAATTACCAATCAAAACTAATGAAACACAAATTTAGTACATGTATCGAAATGACTGAAATTCGGAACGAGAATGTCATTTTGGAATCATTTGACAACTAGATTACAGAAAATATGCTGTAACATTATTTTTATTTTTTGTTGTTGATATTGCATGGTAGAAACTGGGGGGAAAGTATTATGTTTCACTGGGATCGTGTTGTGTAACTTTGGGGGGGGGGGTGTTTAGTGGGGTTTTAAGGATAGCTTAATAGGAGCAGTTTTGAAATATTTACCTAAGCAGAAATAATGAAATCTTTATTTTTGTTTTTTGCAAAAAAATTACTACCTGTAAGTACTTGTTTTGAACAATATGTCACAGTACTTCTTGGCTTTTGCAAAAACAGAAGTAATATTGTTCAAGCTAGCATCTTGGAACTTGGAAATAGAACACAAATACTAATAACATTATGTAGATGATGGTACTGAGACTGTTATAATTGCAATATGTTCATAACATTTGGGCTATATAACGAACTTGAAATCCTTGGAAACTTGACTGGATCAATAATGGATGTTTCTGATCCTCACACCTCCTGGTGAACAAAATGGCTAACAAGCTCTTAATACTAAATGAGAAAATGATGTCCATATACTAATCTCCTGCCAGGACTGCTAGTAGTTGGTGTGAAATGTAGGATGGGGTCGGTCCTTTCTGTGTACATTAGCCAGTCAATAGAGGATTAAATTGGGCTATTGTGGCCTAGTTTCAGGGCTTTGAGTGATGACTGCTATAAGGGCTACTCAATTGTATCTCATCACATAATGTTAAATCATTTAGTTTATTTCATTATATGCAAGATGAAATAAGATGAGGATTTCAAGCCTATGATTATTATTCAGTGAACTCTCTCATACTTGGAAGCGTGACAAGAAATCATTTTTTTTCTCTATGTAACAACAAGATTTGTTATTCAATTTTAAATCAAGAATGAGATATATAAATTTGAATTTTAAAGTTTTTAGTTTTGATTGCATCTACTGGTATAAGAATGAAGATTAATTAAGTTATGCTATTATCATGGATATCAAGAGAATTTGAACTATGTTCGCAATGATGCTGAATGTATAAGGAATTCCGTGCAGTACATGTTTGATATCACTGGAAGGATGTAAATGCGTAAATAGAGTAGATAAATAGATAGACAGGCTGACATGCCAATGCCCCACTCAATTAAGAGGCTTTCCATCATTCATTTTTCTAATCATTTTAAGTGAATACTGTACATTCTGAGTTTGCCCACTGGAGTCAGAAGGTCAAATTTTCTCATCACCCAAGAAATATCATTTAATGCGAATTTTAGTGGCAGAGATTCTCAGGAAATATCCAGTGGATGCTAGAATTCTTTTTTTATTTATATCACTCACAGCAAAGGCATTATGCTGAATCATCGGATCCAGGGTGTGATTGCGACAGATGAAGTCGCAAGAGGATTACTAACTAATATACCAGCTTTTTTGTGTCTAGTTTAGTTTTATTATACTGTATATTGCTGTTACATTAGAAAACATTCCCTGAGAGAAAAAAAAAATTCAAATAATATTTTGCATTTTTTTCTTTCATCAATGAGGTTGAGAGTTTCACTATTAGCAGCTTTTATATATATATATACAGTTGAACTTCGATATCTCGAACACTGATATCTCGAATACAATGGATATGTCAAAGTGATTTGTAAGTCCCAACCACTTATTTTTTAAGTATTTTTCCCTCTATATCTTGAATACTTGGATATAACGAGGTTTTTAACTTAAAGAGTCCCATCTAGTTCTCGATAACGAAGTTCGACTGTTCTTGCGTTTTCTTCCATGTAAGACTAATAGAATCATTCATTATTACGAGTGTGGGATAGTGAAATTCCACCTCGGGGTCAAGATTCACGGTCTAGGACTCGGCAGAGCCTCGTGATACACCGGTGATAATGAATGATTATTTTTCTCGCATTATTTTACATTTAAAAACGATGTCTGACAACTTTCTGGTATGACGTTAGAAAATTTACGTTTGGTTTACTCTTCCGCGTGCTTCAAATAGTGCAAGTCAAAATAAGAGCATACAACATTTTTGTACAATAAAAATACGATAAATTGTTATTGATTAAGCAAATCAATTACTTAATGGATAATCTCAATCAATAATTTTGCATTTTCCACCAGCAGACAACGTTTGTTAACATTTTAAAGTGGCGTAGTGATACACAGTGTAAGACAGAAAAATCTCACACTGCTGTCTCACACTGGACAAACCGATCTCACACCGGTGATAATGCGAGAAAACATTTTTCTATAGAAGCACAAAATTTTTCTAAGTTGAAAGATATTATATCTAATCTAGCTTCTAAAGGTCATTTACTTGATATATATACAGTTTAACTAGCTTCAATTGTATAGTTATCTAAAACTCAGTCTAAAGCAGAGAGAAGATTTGCATCTTAATAAGATACCAGCAATAAATATGCATCACAAACACATTATGTATTGATCAGAAACTCAAGTGAAACAAAAGAAGACAGAAATCACAATGATGGCATTAACAAGAATTGGTCTAAGATATTCCTGGCCAATGTCCTCCATAGCTATGAATACTAAACACTACTGAAATCTTTGACAATCTGGGAACCATACATCCAGTTCCAAACATTCTCACCAGCACTTTCAGAATCACCCAAGTTATGAGGTTACAGGGTCTCTTTAAAAAAAAAAAAATAATAAATAAGACTTTAAAGGGGCATGGTCACAATTTTGATCAAAAAATGTTTTCCCGATTTTAATGTTTACAATGCTTCAATCATGAGGCCTATTTAACAGGCAACCAAAATGTGAGTGTCATTCGTTGAGTTTTAAGCGAGTTACAGAGCTTACAATTTTTTGCTTTGTAAACAAAGCTTTTGTTTACATTTTGAATGTTGAAGTAAAAATTCCAGTTTTAGACCTAAAATGAATTTCAAAGTGTTAAATGTTAGGAACTGTTTATTAATGCTTAAAATGAATAACAAGATAGAAAAATCAGCTTGAAAAACAATTTGTACTGGTATATTGAACATGCATGTAAACAAAAACAGGGCACGAGCCTTGTTTACATGACAAAGAATTGTGAGCCCTGTATCTTGCTTATAACTCTACGACTGACTCTCAAATTTCATTAGATCGTAAGAAATGCATTTCTAAAGCATTGTAAATAATAAAAACAGAAAAATAGAATTTGACCAAAATCGTGACCATGCCCCTTCAAAGTCTGATATGGTGTGTAACTTTTGCACTTTTCAACACACTTTTGATTTTATTTTGTTTGTATATATATAACCATTACCAGTTGTCAAGTGAGTCAATAGATCAAAACTTTAACACATCTCATCAACTGTTTTAAAGAAAATTACCACTTTTAGAAGTCATGATTCATTAGACAAAGAGCCTACAACCGCCTGAGAGATCGAGATTCTGTTTGTTGGACTTTTTCCTCAATATGAGGTTGGCAGATGCAGGAAGTACTGTTTCTGGCAGATATCCGCGGTATAAAAACAAACTGTTCTTGCGAATAATTTGTAAATTTGTTCAGGATCATTACAGGTACATCAATAATGCAAAACTAAGGCACTGTGTCTCTTTGATTTTGGTTTCGATTTTTGTTCAAATTTTCTCTTGTACTTTATAGTAACCCCATCAGACTATATTCAAATGATGCTTATATATTATTAAACTAGGCTAAATTAATCTATTTTTTTTCTTTTAAATTCATCTGCTGTCCTAAGAAATAGTTATTTATTTGTCATTTTAGTACACTAATTTGTTCATTGTGACATTTTTCTTTTATCTCAATTTGAGATCACAGTAAAAAATTCACAGGCCATTTTTCAAAAGAAATGGTAAATGTCATTTTGTTTTTATTATGCCTATTTTAATGTGTAATATAAATTTTTCATGGATAATTTTTATAATTGCGAAAGTGAATGAAAAACAGTATATCAGCCAAATTAATTAGGAAATATTATTCCTATTGTCATACAACATTCCATTTGGGTTTTATTTGCCCAGTGCCATAAAAAGAATTCTCCCTATAGCAATGATGTAAATTTAGCCATAACTCACCAATAAACTGGCTGTATGGTCCTATATTGGTCTTGAACTGAATATGATGATTAAATTATTTAAGAAAAAACATCATGTTAAAGTTCTCCGGGATATGAGCTTGATTGGTCACATGATCAAATCCTGTGAATCCCAAAGGGCTTCTCAGAAGATCTGATCACATACCAACCAAGTTTATATCCTGGTGAACTTTTTAACATTGCTGTCTATTACTTAAAAAGGCAAATCTTCCAGAATGATTAACATAACCGGGTTTTTAAGTTTACAATAATGCAAATGATAAGCGCGTGCAGTAATCATTGTAATTAAAAATTCACACAGAATTTTCGCTTAACTATAAGTTCATATAAGGAAGCATATTTGCAAATGTATATATTTTACAATGAATATATGTGCACAGTTTTAAGAATTGAATAATATGGAGTGTAAATTTTTAATCTTTTAAATCCTTATAAGCTGACACCAGGTGTTTATTCCCCTTAATTATAGAGAACAGGAAAGTAGCATGGCTCTGTCAGTGTTTTATTTTTGTATCATGAACTAGGCCACACTTACAGACCAACGTAATAGTTTGCTGCAGTTATTTACAGGATTTGTTGCAGGAAGCTGTCTGAGTATATACTAGGCCATTATACTGACCATGTTGCAGTGATTTCTATAATGATTCCTCCTAACATTTCTTTATATTTAGGGATCCCTACAATTAGGGACACCTACCAATATGTCTACACATGTAAGTCTCTAATTTGTGGTCATTGAGAGCTTCTCTTAGGGTCAGAGAGAGGGCAGTGAAGACCGCTGGGCTACCGGTAGTCAGATCCCCTCAGTGTAAGGTTTCATTGCTTCATTAGGTGTTATTGACCACCGATCAAGATCCACTGTTTGCTGATTAGTGGTACTGAATGCTAATGTTTGTGCCAATGGAGGGGGTTATTTGTTTGTGAAAGAGATTTTCAGCTCTGTGTAGAAGTGATGGTTTCTTAAGTAGGGGATTAATTGCCTCAATCTGCTTTTATGTTGTCAGAATCTTCTCATGTCCGAATTTAAAAGTTTTTTCTTTCACAATAATTAAATAGCAATTGTATATTGGCAATTAAGAAGAGAAAATAGTTGCTTGCTATTATTGAAACGGACCAAGGCCAAATTCAGTAGAGGTAAAGTAAAGCGACCTAAGTTCATGGGTAATTCTTGTTTTATTATGAATATAATAGAGCTGGCTCATGGGTTTTTGATGCAAAACTTTAAATTATCAGTAAAAGATACAGTATGTATGAAACACTATTTTTAATTTAATTGTCATTCATTAGCTATGATGAATTGGTATATATTGAATCATTTAAACTTTATTGCATCACCACTCCTGGTTCCAAAATTCTTGTTTCAATTATCTTTAAAGAATTTATATTATCAATGTAATAGGTGCATTGTAATAATGCAATAACCCTAGAGTCCAATGCAAAGGTCACATTTGGCAAAACTATGACAGGAGTGGTTGAATTAAGAGAAGTAGGCTTTAATATTTCTGGGATTTGAACCTGGAACATTTGCCACAGTGCTACTTCATTCACAAGTCTGTATGAGCACTGGAAGCTATTCAAGCTAAAATATAATGCATGCAGTCCATATAATAAACCAAACTGTGAAAATGTTCAGGAAAATGGGCAATTTTTTTATAAACAAGAAAGAGAGATCAACTTTTGATATTTCTCTTTAATGATGCTCAATTCAGATTCCAACTTGGAATGTAAAACATGAACTAATACTGGAACAAATCATCGTCTCCTTCCCTCAACTCCAAAGTATCAAAACATCAACATCATTTACTGTGCTATTAAAAAACATAAAAATAATTGAACAAATCAGTAAAATATACAACCAGCAAACATGACATTGAGACATGGCACAGAAAAGCACAAATTACAATTTGTAGCTAAAATAGACTCTTAATTGCCCCAATTAAGAGTTCCACCAATATTGGAATCAACACGCTATCAACAAAATTGCAACATATGAATTTTTTAGCACCAATTAAAACAGGCAATATGCACAAAGAAAATAATTTCAGGGCTCATGACAAGTGACTTCATTTGCGTGCACATGGGACTTTCACAGCGAGCTAGTTTGATTGAAACAATTACCTCCTTACATAAAAGGATGTCCAAAATATAGCCAAAAGCAATAGGCTTTTATTTCCTCATTAAAATGCATCTATGTCAAGGTTACCTGTCCACTATTTTAAGCTTTACAGAGCAATCTGATGATGTCATAATTATTAATAACAATGATGTAACATTGACATCATAATCTCAATATCAGAACCTGGTCATCCAGGTAGCACTAGACAGGTGTGGGTGGGGGAATGAACGAGCCGTGTCTGTATAGTGGTGACCGTTCACAATCTCCCATGAGGAACCGACGGTAGGCGGTGCGGAAATTCTGGTCCATGACAGTGTACACGACGGGATTCAAACAATAGGACAGCCATCCTAGCACTGTGGTCCACAGATGATGGATCGGCTGCTCAAAGTTCCTATCGTAAACATTAACTGTGAAATACGGAAATGTTCCCACGAAAAATATGGCAAATATACACAACATCATGGCAGAAAGGCGCAGAGCTTTAGTCTGTGTCGCGTTGGTGCTCCATTGTCCTATACGTTTAGAGCTTCCGTACGCCACACAACCTATCCGTGCATAGCAGAATGTGATAAAGAAACACGGGACTATAAATCCAGCGGTCACAGTCACATAGCGATTTGAGTGACTGGCCTCACCATTGTCAAAGAATGTACAAGCCAGAACTTTTTTATTGAAAGAGAAGGACCCCCAGATTGACAGAGTTGGAGGTAATGTGAAGAAGAGGGGAAATATCCAACTGATAGCAATGGCTATCACCAGCGATCGGGTGGTGGAAAGCTTGTGGTACAAGTTAATGTGGACAATGTTCAGGTATCTGTAAAATGCTATCACACTCAGATTCATCAGAATTGTTCCCACAAGGCTGTACCTCATTCCCGCCATCGCACGGCAGAAAATCTCGCTTGTAATATCCTGCACTTCAAAGTATATAACCGCCTGGAGAGGAAGAATAACAGAACAGTACAGAAATCCGCCCATGCTTAAACTCCCGATTAAAATGCAATTCACATTGCTTCGTAGGTTGGAGAAAATGATGGCCAAGATTGTGATAAGATTTCCAAAACTTCCAATGACACATAATGTGATGGCGATCACCATCAAGACGATTAAACTGGTCTCCTGCTCACACCACCAAAGAGCATCCACTGTTTCACACAAACTAGAATTGTTGGAACGCATTTTGAATATTTGCATTCTCTGCTCATCAATTTTGAAGTGTTGAAGTGAGCACTTTGTATTTCTTTTTTTATTTTTCTCACTTTTTCTAAATCTGACTTCAATATTCTTTTTAATTAATTTGTCCTGAATTGATTAGATGCTGAGTTGTTGAGGAATTCAATTTTTCTTTTTCTTTCCAAATTCACAACAAAACCCATAGAATTGGGAGGATGTTTTGATTCCTTGTATTTTACTCCACTGCTTATTCAATGATTTGTCGATTTGTAAAAACTTATGTTAATCCATCTTGATTACCTAGAAAGGAAAGAAACCAGAAATTCAATGCATAATTGAAAATCATACAAGCTTTATAAACAGTCTTAGATAGCATATCTATTAAAAATAGGCTGTTTTTATGTTGAAGATAAATATGTATCACAAGAATGATTTAACAATTTACCATGCTGTTCTTACATTTACTGAAGAAAAAAAAAATATAGATTGTAGATAGAGCGATGTATTGATGAAAACTATTGGCTGTGATAGATACACTCTATTGCTTTCAATGGGGGGTTCCAAATTTAACCTTCAAATCACCAGTTAGTTTGATAAACTGATTTTTTTCTTAGATAGTTAAGAGGTTTTGAATAGAAAAATGCAGTATTTAAAGCAGACTTTATAATCCCCCCTTGATCTGCTGAAGCTGCCAGAGATGAAAACACGTGGGTTTGTTTAGAAGTAGTTTGCATACCTTGTAGAACGGCCTTAAAGTCCAATACCAAACTCTCAGCAATGATTCTCTTTTAACTCTGTTACCCTCATCGTAGTTTTTATCTCTGAGTGTCGGAGATTTATGTGGAATCCCCAGGATTACGCAGTGATAGATTTTCCTGTCAATTCTAATTAGATAGTATTTCCTAATCCTCTGTTGTGATAGAAATTTTCTTTGGAACAAATGTCTTAGAATACCAACTGTTCTCTTCGATGTCTTTCCGGTTGTCACAGCTACAACTCAATGTATTCTCCAGTGAAAGTCACAACCTCACTTATATCAATTTTCAGAAAGAAATAAGTCACCACAGTAAGCTAAATATACATCTGCTGTTGTCAACTTCTCGGTCATTCTAAAGGAGTGTCAGAACAGTGTCTTCTGTTTATCTAAATGTTGTCTCCAAGTGATGTCTCTTGGACCTCATCTGGAAGAGACAAAATGTTCAATAATTTCCCTGTAGAAATATCTACCCCTAGAAAGATGACCTGTAGATGACAGTCGTATAATAGAATGTCACAATGTTTACCATTCTTTGCTTTATGTTTCAAGCAATGTTCACATCTGCTAATTGAAATCCCAATAAAATTAACAGTTTGAGTTACAGGTACAAATTGAATTACACAGGTGTGTTCTATTTTTCAAGCTGTAGTAAATATCAATGCGTAATATTCTACATCTTGGTTATGTAAATGTAAATTCCTAATGTTCAGGACATGCTTTAAGTGAACCTTAATTAATAATGAGTCCTTCTTTGATGACGTTTGTTGGCTTACCTTTCTCTTTTGATTTGTGTGTTGGGTTTTTTTTTTTATTTTGATGAAAGATATAAAAGGAAATGTAAATTAGGTTACTTGAGATTTTAAGGAATGGCCTTTTGTATTAATTCTTTTAAAAATGTAATCCTGATCTAAATGCAATTGATAATCTAGAATCTAACAGATTCTGTTATCTCAATTAGCTTGCTACAACATGATCTCTCTCAGGATACATTATCTGTATGATCTTCAAGAGAAAAGTAAATGCCAAAGTTTTCATCATTCTTCTAAAAGGTGTTATTAAAGCATCAAATCACTAGAAAGACTTTCAGCTCTCAGACACATCTGTCAATATCATTTCTGAATTATGTAACAGACTTCATATTTATTTGGTAAATAATCGGAGTATTTCAGCAGTGGTTGATTATATCATCATATATTTTTATGATGATGGATCCATAGAAAGCTTGACTATAATAAAGTGATTTATTGCAGTCAAAGCTCGCCTGTTTTATAAGAATATGACAGAAGGATAAATTCACTTTGTTATTTTTCCGTAAAGATTCACCATGATATATTCTGAGTGGGCAGCTTTCATTTTTCATTCAATATGAACTGTTGCTTCTACTCTGCATCTGACAGATTCACTGCCAGTTTATGAGAACTCCGAGTTTGAGAAAAGTCCTCATAAACGAGCATGTAGGAAGTGCATTAAACTGCAAACTAACGACTGGAGATAAATCAAAAACTGTAGGAAATTATTAAAGATGGAGAAAATCAATAGATCCTGCAAGGCATAACATTGCATTTGTAAGCACTCTTTCCTCGCGGATCTAATAACATCAAAGCAGAGAGATGGAGCTTATAACCTTGCCACAAAAAGAACTGAAAGAGGATATAAATCACACCCGTTATGAACTAAACATTTTAAAATTAACACAATATAAAAAAAAATATCACGATCGATGCTTTCATGGGTAGTGTTGTACCCGGATCAGACCTTGTGTTTTATCATTTTATGTCTTGAGCATCAAACAAGGTTTTTGTGTACAAACTGATTCAGCATCTATCATATTTAATAGTGCAGATTTGATGAATTTGATGATGATGAATAGCGAGGTGATCATCAATATTTTGGGAATCATGGTTTTTCCTAGCAGTATGAAGCATTTATTAATGTTTACCCAGATTGTTACAGAACTATAGCTGCAACCTTTACTAAGATGAGTTTGAAGTCATGTTTTACTCAGAGAATCATGTAATACACTGTTTTGACCTTGAAAAGATATTTCTCAGTGGAAAGGTGAACGATAATCTATATGACCTTGACCTAAACAAACCAAAGCTTGTATTTTGGTAATAAGGCTATTGAAACGTACCTCTGAGTCTCTTAATTATTCATAGAGAATTCATTAAAGGTATACTGGTATACCTGAATTGAGCTCATATTATTCCAATATGCCCTTTATTTCAAATTAAGCCTAAATTACTCAACATTTATGAGCTAGCTAGGATTCATTTTATATTATGCAATCGGTTTGAAAATGTCTCAAACTGAATCAATATACAATGATTTTAAATGATTCATTATTTCAAGAATGGAAAGTTAACAGACATGGCTTGTAGTGATTAATAACTAATTAAAGACATTTACAGTATGATATAAGAATTACAACATCATGAAACCTGCAGTTAGATGTTATTTTGATATCTGTTTGCACTAATTAACTGTCCAAAGATGTATCTGTAATGTTATAGGTACAAATCAAATTTATTCATAATTTCATTACCTATAGCATTTAGTTAAGAAAATTTTATGTGGTATTTAAAAAAAAAATATATGAAATTCACTTTGTACAGAATTTAATGTAACTTCGAGTTCATTAAATAAATACTAACATTAATTTTGGCATGAGTGTCATACTCATACACATTGAGCCATAATTAGGCAATAAGACATTTGATATACTGTGGAATCATTAGAATTTGTGGTGGCTCAATTTTCGTGGTATTCTTGGGCTAAGCCCTCGCCCACAAATTTACATCCTCAATGAAAACTTAAATTATAAAAGGTTTGGTTTACCTACTGAAACTGAAACACGAAATTGCATCCCCATGAACAAGCAAAAAACCCACAATCCACAAAAATTGGTTCCCACGAAATTAAATGATTCCACAGTAATTGAAATACTCTGTATTACGTACAGTATATCATGAACAAGATATTTCTAAACTTTATTAATTATGATATGCCAGTACTATTTCTATAGCTGCCTTAATACTGCACCATAGTGCTAGTCCTTATGGGCAATGTGTTACTGTATGCTACGAGTTTATGGCGGTCCTGTTGAGACTTCAGGCTTTCCGCCAATGTTTCTGGATGTGGCTCGGTTGTTTTATGGAAATATCTACTCCTGTGGGGGAACTATTGTATACACCTTTCTGTTTTTTCTCCATTGCTGGTTCCAGGGACACTTTATTGTAGGGAGGAAAAAATGCTTGCAAAAAGCAGGCAATCACCTCTCTGTGTGGAATTTCAGGCAATGTTGAGAGACAGAATTAAACAAAATCTCACATCTGTTCTGTGTACAGAATGGAATGATTGCCATTATATGGGCCTCCAGACAGCCATAATTCTGATGGGTGGCAATATTGTGTACAAAGTATGGATATATTATATGATATTGGGATGTGCACATCAAGACAAACTAACAGAGAGAGAGAGAGAGAGAGAGAGAGAGAGAGAGAGAACACATTTAATTTGAACATAAATTGAACTGGTAAACTGTACTTAATAGTTATATTCTTGTAGCATGTAAAAAAAATATTATAGGTATTATTGCATGCCCTCTCATAGAATTTGTTATTTGGTTTTAATATGTCAAACAAGTTTACTTATAATAGATGAATAAAATTATCAACATAGGGCCTGCAAGACCAGTAAACAAAAAATAACTTTTTCATATTTAGTCAGACCACAACATATACTCAGTGGCTGATTAATGTTGATGGACTTTATCTATAACCTTAATTGTTCTGATGAATAGTGTGTTTGTGGGGAGGGGGTCTGTGAACTAGCTTCTTTAGTACGCAGAAGTACAAGAAAGCTAGCTACACAAGGTACTTGAACTTGTGAAATCCCCCTGAAGACAATTCATAGAGACAGAAAAATGTGTGATGTTTGGCAAATTTGTGCATCTGTGTGGCTACGTAAACATGCAGCATCATCAAGCATCAGTTACAAAAGGTGTCACTTGCAATTACTGCTATTTGTTATATCTATAATCCTAGACTATGAAGTTTGCTTCTTCAATGTAGGAGTTGATGTTGGGTATGATGATCCATTGCTATATTTTGTGTCATGATGCTGGATTTCTTCTTTTTAATTATATTTAATAGAATTATAAGTAGCTGCACTCATAGAACAGTGCATTGAAAAAATTATCAATTGAAATAGAAAAAAATCAGGTATTAGTAATTCTTTAATACAAAATGTCTGGTGTCTGAATTTTTTTTCTTGCCACATATTTTTCTTGCCTCATGTGAAATAAAAAAATTCCAAGCATTCAAGACATAAATTCTAAATTAAAAGTGGAAATGACCTAAAACTCAATTTGCAATCAGACAAATGCCAGGGCCTCATGTAAGTCTATTTACAAAGCTATAAATCTGAGGCCAGCTGATGAGTGCTGTGGTAATTAGTGAGGTCTTGAGGAGCCACAAGCTCTAGTGGCTGGCTTATCTATGAAGTTAAACAAAAGATTAACTATCACTGATAGGAAATGGACATGAAAAATGTTTTTACAGATGATATGAGAGTTATTTCAGATGAGGGTTATCAGAGGGGCTGGATCACCCAGCCACTATAAAGATAGACACAGTATAGATACAGGGTGTAAAACTTAGCTAGTACATGAACATGTAACGGAGTCATTAGATATTGCATCTGCACGGGTTTGAACCTGTGTCCTCCTACTTAAAATTCAGCCAGTACTCTAGCTACCAACCCTCTAGCTCATAAGTCCTAGTAGGAATGCCATAATGTTGTCTGATTCTACCACATTAACATCACAATATGAATAAGGGAGATTACTCTGTCAGAAGAAAAGTTGAGGGAGAGAGGAGGAGGCGGCGGTAACCTCAAACAGCTTCTGAACTAAAGATAGCAAAATAAAATTGGGTAGTAGAATTAATTTAAATTTGGTATTCAGTGATATTACACATAACAAAACAAATCAATAATCAATTTCTTTTTAAGTAGATAAAATTGCAGAAGTTAAGGTGTTATGGGATACCTGTCAATTTATTAATGTTTATAAAAGTACACAGGAAATATATTGTGCCAAAAAAATTATCTGAATTTAATGTGAAAATCTTTGTTAAAAAGGTTTACAGTTAAGTAATGAGTTGCTAGTAGGTTAACTTTTAATTAATTGGTACAATCAAGTACTGTAGAACCTGGGTTTTGGTATTCAGGGGTGCTAGCATATATAAGTTTTACTGTACTTGGGCTAAATTAATAGGATATAACTGTGCTTATAATAAGCTTATAGTAATATTGATGATTAAATACCACTCTTTTATCTTATTTAATAATCAGTTTTTTTCCTCCTAATAAATATTTTACATTCACTATAATAAATCTAATATGTGAATAAAATTTATCAGTTGAAAATAGAACTGATTTATTTTTTGTAATCTTAGCCTGAAAATCAAAAGGGGCTGAATTTCATGAACTGGTAAAACTTGTTCCAACAGGGAGAGATAAGGGGAGGCAATTTATGTCAGTGCTGTGTAATATGTGATTCTGTATTTACGTCATCTTTTTGTTGTAAATAACAAAATTCCTCATGTCAAAAGCTGTTGATTGCTATCCAGTATTACATTTGGTCAACTTGGAGAAAACAGCTTTAATGGTATTCCACCTATTTAGCACCCAGGCACTTACAAAATATGGCAAAAGGGAATTTATGATTCAGGTCTTATTACGGGTGGGACATACCATAATCATTAGGCTAGTGAGAACATTATAATATAGGTTTACTTTCTTATTTCAAGATTCGAATTAGCCATGCCCTCTGAGTGTTTTGTTTTTGGGGTTTTTTTTTAATCATTAAATTTTAAAAGTTCACACTTGAATACATAATTATACAGTTTACAATTTATTTAGCACCCATGTCCCTTAATTAAAAAGCTTTCATTGGTTATTTTCATTTGTCAAAAAAGAGAGCTCCAATTCATTATCTCCAAAAAACACTGAGGGCCTGGCTAATTCTGTAATAATTATGCTATATAAAAAATTGAAGAGTCTTGAAATAAGAAAGTAAACTTAACATCATTTTATGAAAACTCACTTAGTTTCCTGAACTAGTTCAGTTTCAAAACAAGACCAAATTACAGTTGATAACACATTTTGTTGCTATTCATATAATTATGTAAGTTATCACAAGTATAAAATTACTTTATGCAAAGTTTAATGATTTAATTCATTTATTCCCGGCAATGCTCCAGATAAATTGCAATTAATCAATCCAAATTGAATAATTCATTGTGTTAGAGGTTTAGGGGTTGATTCAGCTGATACACTGCTACAAATATTAAACATGTTGTAACAACATGTCACTGCATGATTGTCAGGTTTCAGCATCAATCTTTTTATTTCAAAATGGCATTTTTGTGGCCATAATATAGTTGCAAAAAATGAATGTTTAGTAAATAAGATAAGAAGTAAAAGCTAATATCTCTGAATTTTTAATGTGTGATAGCTGCACCATGACAGGTGCTGATAGTCGATAGTTAATACTGCACCTAAGGATCTGTAATGTCTTTGATTGAAAATTTTATTTGCTTCTCCACTGGCAGTTAACTGATATACATATGTATCAGAATCAGCATTAATTTCATAGAGTTCCAATTCTAATTCCGAATCAGATGTTAAACTTTACCAATGTGATTCTTCATTTCATAGATGAATGAAATGTTGTTTTCATAGGCAAGATTAACATAAGATTTTCTAAAGTCTTTGAGAGTTAATCTGATATTCAACAGCAGATATAAAGTCCTTATAAAGTTATACAATATAGTTATACATGTACTGTAACGTAAAAAAAAAAAAAAATGCTACAGTTGTTAGACATCCTGTTTTGATATTAAGATTGATGTAGTTATTGTAACACTATTAATTATAATCAAACATTACTCTGAATTTAATTTTTTTTAACAGTAATTTTGTTTTTCAAATGAAGACAATCAAGCATTGATTTAATATATACATATTAAATAATAGTTCCCAGTCTTTTTACAATTTTTTATGCACCAAAATGGCTTATAATAAAGCATAAATAGAGGTATCTAATTGAAATCTGCAGGTCAAGTTATAGTGAATGATGCAGAAGAGATATAAACTGAATTATTGATGTGAATCATGATTTTTCAGTTGAATAAGAACCAGCAACTTTACTTACAGTCTGAATTAAATTATACATTAAAAAAAAGACCCAGAAATAGTTTTAGTAATGTACAGAAGTAATTTGACAGATACTGTCAAAGAAATCGTTTTTTATTTTCTCTGGATAATGGAGCTAAATTTCATACAGTCTCTTGATCCACTCCACTGCAGAATTAAGAAGCTGTAAGTCTAGAAACAGTCTAATGAAGAATTCACCAGGGAGTTGATTGATAAATGATCTGCAGAAAACACTTTATAAGAAGTTTACTAGGTGATCCTTTAGTCTGACAGGTTGAATTGATGTGGAAATTTTGTGATATTTAGTTATAAAGTTGTGAAAGAAGTTTTGAACTGAGGAAGAGAGGGTATTTTGATCACCTGTTTGGTATTTATTTTTATAGATCATTGAGAATTCTGTTTTGTTGCAAGAAGTTTCATTGTGATGTAAATTGAGAAGTTTAATCAATGATAAAAATTTCCGCTGTTAAATTTAATTTGGGCTTCGGTAATGCTTCTAGGAAATATAAATTTAAGAACTGGTTTTTATAAAGATTTGAATACCTTAAAGCTGCAGCATTAGGAGGTAAAACATTATGAACCATCTCCTGCACACCTTAGAGTGTTGCAACTTTCTTACCTTTAGCGGTTGTAATGTCCCTTCAGTAAATTGTCATAGTATTGATCATTAACAAGCACTACAAAGCATCACTATACACAGACTGCAGAACGCCGCTACCATCGCCTATTTATACCCAGCATTCCCTAGCTCCGAGTGGATCGCAGACACTCATGCCTCTATCATACCGCTGTAAAGTGGGCTTCTCCAGTCACTAAGATTGCACTCCATCGGGGTATATACCAGCGGTGTAGATAAATTCACCGCTCTCAATCATAAGTGATAGGTTGTAAAATAATTGCTAGCATCATGGTGAATTAAATAAAACTGGTATAGAAATTTTTAAAAATCAAGATGAGGATTAGAATGATAAGGATTTAAATGAAGTTTAGTTGTACAGGCTTTCAATGCATCAATGTCCTCGGAGGATAAAATTGAATTTGTTTTGTGCTGAAAATGGATTTTATCTTAACACAGGAAGGAGAGAAATAGCTTTCTCTTTCCTTTGATTTTTTTAACAGGTCTATATATTAGAAAAATCGTTACTTCAATGGCTTTTTCTTATTAATTTTTCAGGCGTTTAATCAACTTATTGATCATGATATATTCAGTGATATTGAGTAAATTTAGGATAAACCTTGAAAGCCAGGAACTCTTGAGCAGTACTGATAATTAAGACACAAAAAATCGCTTGGAAAATTGTAAGCTTAATGCATAATTATGTAATGAAATATTCTCCAGTTTTGCATGTCAGATGTTCTATGTGAATATTTTAATTGATGCTACTACAGTATTACAGGTATTATGTGTATATACTGTAATAGAAACGAATGATTTAATTTTTCTTCCAACAAGATATACATAAGCTTATAATTAAGTCATCCCAATTACATTGAATAATTTGTTTGAAAGTACATTTATTGAACCAAATTTGATATGATGTTTTTAAATCAAATCATTATTTTTTGGAAATAATATAGATGTAGTATTACATTAAATCTATCAAATTTTAAGTATCAAATGTTAAAAAGAACTTTCAATTGGAATGTTAATTAACACAATTCTGATGATCATAAATATGTCTTTCTTGGTAAGATTTCCTTTATCATGATTATACCTGAGCTACATAAAGGTAATGTATAACTCAGTGAATTGTCCCAAATAGTCTTTATTAATAGACGTTTAATAGTGAGCTTAAAATAATAATTGCCTTACCTTTTGAGTATTAATTTAGAATATTTGCTTCCAAGCTCCAGAACATTCAGGATTATAATGCTGAGATTATAATGCTGAGAACGAATGAATACAGATGGAATACAGATGGACTTTGATAAACTCATAAATATATAGTACCAATGATTGATTCACACTAGTATACATTATACATTGCCATATACTTTATGGGAGGGGGACTGTGACTAATCATAACAGGTGCTCGGAGTCATATTATAGTTTGGGTTGAATTACTGTTACTGTGCGTCATTATATGGGGATGTAAATGAATTTGTTTAGCATGTACAGTTATTATTTATGATGTATGGACAAATTTTGATGGTAAGCAAACATCACACACCTGAACTTGAATTACTGTTAACTAGACTGACCCGTGCGTGCACGGGTTGACATTGCATATGATATCGGAATAATCTAATATTATTCTAATAGAATAATCTAACTGTGTCTCGGGACAGGCCTTCAACAAAGTTAAAATGCCTCCCATATACCCGTAATGTAGCAAAAACCTGCAGAATCGCTCCAATTTTGAGAAAATTAATGAAGCTAAATTATTGAAAATAACAAATTATTCATAACAAACCATTTTGAGGCTGTAAATACATTTCATCTAAAAATTTAATTCATATTAATGAAGAATTCAACACTTTTTCACCAACATTTTTTACTCGCTTCAAATTTACACACCATGTAGACATTCGGAACTTTTGGGATTTTTCATATCAAATGCACTGAGTTAGAGTTATCTCCCGTATTTTCTTTGATGAACAGAATATATACTTGTAACAAACTTTCAATGAAAATTTACACGTATTTGTATTATCGTTTCTGAGTTTATCCATGCAAATGTGATATTGTGGAAACATAAACTAAAGAGCCTCCTGTGATTTAGCATGAATGTAATGCGCTTGCGCAAGATTGTAAAATCCAAAAAATCCAGATGATTTCAGGATTTTTAAAAGAAACTTTCGTTGATTATTAATTAGCGAAGCTTGATTGAGAAAAAATAAAAACAAATTGGTAATCTTCAAGTACCAATGATGTTTAAAATATATAAAACAAAAGACAGTACTCTTCTGATTTCTCAGTATTAAAGCCCAAAAATTTGAGTCTATTATTTTAATATAGTAGTATAGATGCTTGCGGAATTCTATGTATAATGATCATTTAAAGATATAAAGATCATGTAAAGATATATGTGCATCACTGTAAAATGTGAAAATTTAAATAAATTTTCTTGATTTATATTTGATGATATCTTATTACATGTACATTGAATATATACATGTTCTTATAGGCATGTTTAAGTGAACAATTAATATTGCATGTGAAAAATTATTTCCATGTATTTAAATTATTATATAGTATAAAATTTCATATAGTGAGTTGAAAGCAGACAGCAGTCAGGCCACACAATTAAGAACCTTCAGCGGAATTATTTTTTAAGTACATATTCATGAAAGTTTTCCCTAAGTGATTTATTTGAAAAAATTTAAAGGGAAGAATTACAGCTATTACCGAGTAAAATTCAGACTTATAAGCATGATCAGAATTTAACCAACGATTGACCTCAAGATGTTGGTTATAGAACAGCCCTTTGATTTTGAACCTTGTAAACTCAGAGTGGAGGTAACACAGGTCTGTTTAGACACCTGACTTTTTATCTGTGAACACTTATATCCCTACAAAATCCCATCCCCCCAATCACTCACATCTCAGCAACCACAGGAAGGGAATAAAGGGGGGAGCAGAAATTACGTAAACATTAATGCCAGGCTTTTGAAGATTAATTTTATTTCTTTATTGCCATTGTAATGACTTGAGTCTAAGTATATACAGCAATTGTGTAAGCAAATTGCTTTCTGTTAGACTTTACTGGGAGAAGGATGACGGAAGATTACGGCAGTAATGTATGTTATATGTATGTAATGAATATGAAGTCTGGGTGGCTGTGTTATACTATATGGATTAAGATCAAATTGCTGATAATAAAAATCCTTCCCAGATTATTGTTCCTTAATATATAATTACCTGATCCCTAGATTTTATTTGTAATAAGGTTTCTTGGTAAGCTATACCTAACAGCAGACAGTCATTTGATTTTTCTGCTAATTGTAGTTCATTTATTATGGGACAGTCAGATGGAATATATTGCTTATATATTGCTGGAGGGGTACTTATTTTGTTTCAAGTTTAGGAGGCAATTTGCTTCAAACAAAACATGATTTGGTTTGTTATATGTTATGATACTTCTGTGAATATCTTGTATCATCTTGGTGTTGTCTTTATAAAATTGCCATTAATTTGCCATTTTTGGAAAGAGGACCAGTGGTTGGTGGATGAACACTCCAACATTGGTTTGCTGGATGTGTGCTATATGCATGATACATGCTATTTTCTCTCTTCAAATCAAATGCAATGAATCATGTTGACGTCTGCTGATCTGGCTCTCATGGTTAAACATTTCTAGTACCAGTGATATGGAGGGGTATACAATTTGATTCAAATGATTTGTGTTGATTCTAGGAACTCTATGACCTGAAAGCCTCACTGGAGTAACCTTAGCCATATTATTTTGCATCTCTCCAACAAACTTGACTACATCTTGATATTTACGTTGTAAATGTTAAAGCATAATATTTATTATAGACATCTGAACCTGTTTTGAGTACATATACATGTATAAAGAAATCTATCTCATTTTTGGAGGGAAATCTTGCTTCAGTGTTTGGAATATCAGTGTTTGGAATATCAGTGTTTGATTAACTTACATAGATCATCCTTAAATTGACACGTCGAGTGATTACGAAACCATACCAGTGTTCTCATATAATGAAAGATTGATGCTTCAATCACCGGAAAACAAATGGTTGTGATGATCCTTCAGTACTCATGTAGTCAATATTTCTTCAGAAAAATTAGACATCTTATCTAAGTATAAATGTAAACAAAATCAAATAGGATCTTCAATACTAGATTAAATGTGGCATTTGAGAAGAATGAAAACATTTTAGGATTGTGACTGATCTATCATCTTGATTTTAGCAGTTCAGAATGTTTGTCTACACATAATTTTCTTTATTTAGTAAACCTCTCATATTACTCTCAGAGAAGTAACAAAATGTAAATAATGCTTTATATATGATTTTTTTTTTTTAATTTAGTATTTTGTAATGTGATTAAATACTTGTATTAATTATTATTAATTATACGGCACGTACTGTACCGGTTTTTGGCTAAAATGAAACGTTTTCATGAATTTGCAGAGTTTTACGATTTACTGTACCAGTTATCGGCTTCGCGATGATAGCATAGAATGTTGTATGAGAATTTAATTTGAATTATGCCAGGACTTTTAAGGTCAGACTAAAGGTTGTAGAGGTTATGATACATAAACAAATCTCATAAAATTATTTGTTTGTTATCATAGTATAATGATAATACACACAATGGTAGACTTTTCAATACATAATGTGCAATCAGGTGTTCAACTGGCGCGCTATGAATCTCTCGGAATTTAATGAATTCCTTTTGTTTCTACATGTTATATGTATGGATGTTATGTGTCAAACCAAGGAAGGGATATAATAAACTATCACAAAGAAGTAATATATTATTTTTAACATATGTAACTCCCCCCCCCCCCCTCCCAACCGCTGAAAGTGAAAAGATGTAAATCTGCGGTTAATACAATGATCGTTTAAGCTCAAGGTTATAACATATTCAAGAAAGTTTTCAAGCAAAGTTACTTTTCTTTATTCGAAACAGACGACAGAATTTTAAAAAAATATAGTCACATGCTATAAAGCGAGTCTTCCAGTTTAGCTGGTAACTCAGGTCTTAGCCGATAACTGGTACAGTACCAGTGGAGACTTTATCTGTATTTTTAAGTGATTTTTAAACCGATTATCTAAAAATATAAAATTAATATGTACTGTTTATAGTATATTATTCAGGAATTTGACTCACAAATTGATGGGAATTTCTACAAGTTTTTTTTTTCAGTCTGTCATTCTTATATAAAACAAAATTGTATGACTAATGGTATTTTAGAGTGAAAGTACCCAGAAACATCTGACTGCACACTCTGCAGACTTGGCACATCAATTCTCTTTCAGTTTCATTTCAGTGACTAAATGTTTGAGTATTTTTCCATTAAACAGTAGAGAAGTTGAAGTGACATGAGTCAGTGTCTTTGCAAGTTTTCTGACTGACAGTTACAGTGGCAGTTTCACCTTTACGCTCCTGCATGTTAAACTAAATATTGAATGAATTTCTAACCTTTATCTCAATGGGAATCGAGTGATTTAAGAAAGCATGTTAAGATCT